>JAQOWM010000082.1:222500-372657 GCA_029041755.1 Resseliella maxima
ATGTTTTGTTGCGCAATAACTATTAGGTGTTTTGTATACGGCAAAAATTCTATTTCCAATTCAATATTACTTCGTGTGTTTTCTGCTCCGTCTAATTCTTGAATAATGTATGTACAATACGGTATGGATCCATTGCCATTGCCATCGATGTGATGATGGCTGATACGTGTGTGTGTGTGTGTGTGTAATTGTGATGCGAGCTTTTCACTGGCATTGTGAGCATAAATGTGTGGCTGTGTTAATCGCTAACAGTTTTGTTCGCATTCGCGTACAGCGCTCAAATAAAATTCGTTGGTTACATATCCAACATTGTGATCATGTTTCGATTAAGTTTTTTGTTGTTGTCGTGTTTCTTGTTGTTGTTTTCATTTTTCGTGGAAAATAATTTTATCCAGTCGACGACATGAAATGGTTTCACAGCCAATTCAATTGGACGACATGTTCAATTGCGATAATAATAAAAAAAAAAAAAACTGTTCGTAAAAATAATTAAATCGAATTTTGAATTTGATTGTGATTGCTGTATACTGTTGCCATCGACTTGCTTTGGCTAAGTGAAACGATAATATTCCCATCGGCTATAGTGAGTGTTCCATTGGCTTCAGTTAAATGTGGATAAATGCTCTAATCAATTCAAATATTCATGGTTATTATTTAGAGAGCTGTTTACATTTCGTTCTCATATTCATACTCGGCACTCAACTCTCGGAACTCGGCATTTCGCATTCGGAACTAAAAAGCCTCTTTCTCTCTATCCATTGGCCCGATATGTGTTCGCTCACACAGGAAACAATGATTCGATTTATGTTTTCATTTACTACATTGGTAATATCGAATGGATATTAGAGTTTTGAAATTCAATAGAGCTGAAAATTTATCATTTTGATAAAATCGCATATTAATTTATGCCAGAGAATGAAATATATCTACCAATGTAATACACAACATAAAAGCTAAATGTGAATCCTCTAATGGGTAAAAATAACATTCATTTCAAGCAAATCATTGTTCCTTGTAATAACAGTTATTTCAGAGTTACCAACAATTCCATCTAAACATTTCAAACAATGTTGAAACATCGATAGATTCCTTGCTCTAATTCATACCCTCGAAAATGCAATTTACACTATGACTACTTCGGTTTCTCTCTCTATTTCTCTCTGCTTGTTTCATTACATCTCGCTTGCTCGATTCAAAATATGTACTGTATATTCAGAACCACTCAATTACTGCATACGGAATGTGTTAATTTGCCATTGAATGTGGTGTCGGTGTGAACGTAAAATAATAATAATAATCATAATTAATTTGTATTTAAGACTCTGATGCTGTCAACATTGAGACGCCTCTCAACGTAACACTGATATTCTGACTTATCCATGTTCGTTATTATTTATGGAGAAGAAATGAAGGAGTAGACATTTATGTGTATTTGTGAGATAGCAAATGAGTTGATATGAATGAGCGCGCGCGCATGAAAAAGAGAAAAATAGAGAATGGGCCAAAGAGAGTGAGCGAGAGAGCATGAGAGAGAGCAAACGAAAACGAGAGGAGAGAGAGAGAGAGAGAGAGAGAGAGAGAGAGAGAGATAGCAAGAGAGCGAGCGAAAGAGAGAGAGAGAAAGAGAGAGAGAGAAAGAGAGGGAAAGAAAGACAAAAACAAAAAGAGTGTAAAAAGAATAAAATAGAGAGGAAATGAGATAGAGTGCGAGCGCGAATGAATCTGAGTGAATATCAAAAGCAAATGCGTAGATAGCTTTCAAGTGTTTCAGGAAAAGCCATTTTACGTACCGATGTTAATTCCTGATTTCTGACAGCCCACAACAATACTAGAGCGAGAGATGTGGAAAACGAGAAACATTTCCACTATATAGCAAATGATATCATTTGTTGACATGGTGCTAAAAATCTACCATGACAAATTCGAAATTCATTTTCATTTTGGTGCAAAGCTTTTAGAGAAAGCAATATAAACTGTTCGAAAATACACAGTTATTATCAAACATTCATATTCTCTCTCTCACTTTTCCTCTTTTTCTTTTTCTCTCTTTCTTTCTTATTCGCATTATCATATCTCTTTCTCCCTCTTCGAACTCTAACTTTTTTTTTTTATTCTCCCCTGTTTTCCATCCATACCCAAACAAGTATCACATCCATATTTCGAGATGGATTTGCTGGAAACACATGACACACCTATCAGCAGATCCGGAATTATCATTTCGTTTATATATATCAAAGTCGATGTTGTCGTCGTCATCATCGTCATTTTCGTCACCATGGTTTGCGTTTTGCCCGAATGTAAAGCAGCGAATGACTTGAATTGGGCAAATTCAATACATAATTCGTTGGCTTAAACAATATAATTGATTAGAAATGTTCAAGTTAGGAATTTATCATTATTAATATAATATGTGTATTATAATGGCAAAGCGACCTAATGTTACTAATACTTGGGATAAGTGTTGGGTATAAAATGAGTTGATAGCTAACATTCTTTTTTTTTTTTTTTTTTTTTTCTCTCAAAAACCAAAATGTATAAAGACAAAAAAAAAACATCGATTTATTTGGAATTAATCCCATTCACGTGCCAATTTTGGAAGAACAATTTCCCACACAAATTTGACATATAGTTTCGATTTAGCAAATATTTCATGTACTTTGGTTTTAATATAATATCCAAATCATACGTAATGCATACAAATTAAACCACATAAATCTATTAATATTAATATTGTATTTGAATGGTTGAAATTTAACAATGTAAATGCTCTTCATGGCTGAGAAAATGATTCGATTGATGGAATATTGACTGTATCCAAACTGCGTATGTATGTAATATTATGCGATATTAATATAATGATATCAACAATCTACATATCATTCTAATAAGAATGGCATGTCACACAAATGATACCTTGGTACTTGGTACTTGGTACCTGGCACTTGGTGACTAGTTATTCTAGCTTCTCTCAATGCCGTTGGCTTTTTTTTCATTAGAGATGGAAATCTTTTAACATTGACTGTGTTATACAGTCTGTATAATAAAATCAATGTGCTCCATTTCTTCATCTCCGTTTTGTTTTCCTCTTCTTATTTTCCAATAAAATCTAAACACATACACAGCA
Source organism: Resseliella maxima (assembly GCA_029041755.1). Taxonomy (NCBI): domain Eukaryota; kingdom Metazoa; phylum Arthropoda; class Insecta; order Diptera; family Cecidomyiidae; genus Resseliella; species Resseliella maxima. The sequence continues at coordinate 225,625 of JAQOWM010000082.1, forward strand.
ATCTATCTCTATCGATGTATCACGATGAGCTTAAGAATTGAAAATAGAAATAATATCGGCAAAATGAAAGATTCGTGTACACATTACCGAGAAACAGTAGAAAAGTTGATTGCTTCTCTGTTTTTTTTTTTTTTTTCTGAACTTTTCTTTATCTAACCTATACAAAATGTATATGTACACACTGAACACAATTTACAACTGGATCTTCAAACCGTACATTTATAAATTTATTTACATTTATTGAATTAAAATCACGTTTGAGCATACGAACAACATACACACACAGCCAACATATAATTTATTTGAACGTAAACGATGAGTTCGAAAGGGAACAAGACACAAAGAGGTTTGGCGAAAATTCAGGAGACGAAAAACGAAACGAAAACGTGAAAGAGATAGAAAACTAGAGAGAGAATTGTGATGAAAGTAAAGGTATTGAGCAAAAGTAGAAAACGAGCGCACTTGGAATGCTTGAACATAAATGAATGCTATTACATGGAATAAAGCGACATGTAACGTTTGTGCGTGTGCAAAAGTAGACGAAGCCAAAATGAATTTTAAATTAAAATTGCATCAACAACGAAAACTATCGTACACACTCGTATACATAGATACAATAGCGATAGATACAAACATTGTGTATATGTTAAAAAAAGAATTTCTGATTTCGTTGATAAAGTATGTATGTTGCAAGCTTACTGGATTATATTCGCAATGGAATCGAATGAAATGGCACAAAAGTTACATATGTGCGCTTTAAATGATTTTAATATTAACATAAGTGCTTTTTCGAAACCTTGTTTCCATTCTCTCTCTCTCTCTCTCTCTCTCTCTCTCTCTTCCTCTCTCTCTCTCTCTCTCTCTTTTCTCTCTCTCTCTTTCTCTTTCTCACACTTTCTCTATTTTTTTTCTTGTTCTTTATCTCTCTCCCGTTCAACCTCTTTCTCTGTCGATCTATCTCCCTCCATTTATTTTCCACACACTCTTTCGCTCATTTATTTCATTCGCGTGTTTGTTCGTTCGCTTATTCGTATGCATGCATGCTACGCACTGTAACAATGATGAAAATGTTTTCGCAATATACCGGAATGTGAAAATTCCATGGATTGGGCGCTCTGAATTGAATCAGGTGTAAAAAGTTACAATACACAATCTAATTTCATTCATTATATATTTCAAGGTGTGAGTATTTGTTGAGTCGTTTTTCAACTTTTATCGCTTATCCCATAGGAGTAAAAACATGGAGAGAGCACTCAAGCATTTAGACACATGCTGTTGACACCTTGGTGGTCGCACACTCATTCGCACTGATTCAAGAAATAAATGAAGAGCAAGAGAAATGAAGAGAGAGAGAGAGAGAGAGAGAGAGAGAAAGAGAGTCCTTCTCTGTTTCTATTTTCAACAAGCTAACGTAATATTGATTATGTTTTTTTGCTTGTTTTTTCAATGCTCTTACACCATTTTTCCTGTTGTCGTGTGCAAAAAAAAAAAAATACAGAAAGCTGGGATTAAAAAAAAGAAACACGGATTTCCGATACTCGTATATTATAAATCTACGTCGCATACATTTTCTACAATCTTTCCAGACTTTTTATCTCTCAGTTCGGCGAGTATTTTTTTCTCTCTCTGTTTTCTGATCTTTTCGGAAAACGAAGAGTGTTGATGTGCATACGCGTTTCATGTTATAAATTTAATATTATACCGCCACAAATGTTCCATCATTTCTCTACAGAAAGGTCCTTGTATTTGCCATAATAATATGCATAATGAGCTTCATACCCGTATTTGATGAATAAATGTGGAATTTATCTATAAGTACGAAATGCCATATAAAATATTGATGTCTTGTGTAATAGTCGTTAGTGGATATCAATGTTGAGCACTATCTTCTTGAAACTGTGTTTCTCGTTCAATTTCATTCGCTCTCTCATTTTTCTTTCTTTCTTTCACTCTCTCTATCTTTGTCCTTCTCTCTCTCTCTCTCTCTCTCTCTTCTCTCTCTCTTTCTCCTCTCTCTCTCTCTCTCTCTCTCTCTCTTTCTCTTTCTCTCTCTCTCTTTCTCTCTCTCTATCTCTATCTTTTTCTCTCTCTCTCTATCTTTTTCTCTCTCTCTCTCTCTTACTCTCTTTCTTTCTCTCTCTCTTACTTTCATTCTCTCTCTCTTTCTCCCCATCAATATTTTCTTTTCTCCACCTCGCTCACTAGAGATAGTCCCTTATTCTCATTCCGCCTTCTACTTATTCTCGCACTATCTCGCTCTTTTTCTTTCATTTTTTTTTCTGCTATTTCGTTAACTCTCTAACTAGACTTCTTTTAGATTATTCAATTCGCCTGACACCCGACACACATACCAAATCACTAAAGAAATGAGCCTCGCACAACGTATAAAAAAAATAAATGTATGGATATAGCGAGTTGTTTCTATTCCTTCTTGATATAAATATAATCAACGTGCATTTTTTTCTCATTTGAATTGAGTTTGTTTTCTTCCTCTCTTTCTTTCTTTCTTTTTTTTTTCTTTCATTCTATCGTCCTTCCTTCCTTTCTATTTCTTTTTCATTTTCTCAAATCGTTGCCGTGGATGTGCTCTATCGTTTCTTTTTACTCGTTTACCTATTGGCTTTTTCAGCGAAAAAAAAAAAAAAACAAATTCATTATTAGCATTATCTTGAGAGGATGCTCTTAATCGAGAAAAAAGTGAAAGTTTTGCTTTGATAAAGCTAAACGAATACGATGGCGCACGTAAAAATTCTGTATATATGTTCATAAAGAAAGAGGGATGGTGAATTGAAGAATGGGGAACAAACAAAAGGCGATAGCAACAATGAAATTGGAAAATTGATCCCTAGAAACATTGAAAACGGATACGAAAAGAAATTGCTAAGGCAATGCCGAAACAATATTTATTGAATGGATTTGGATAAATTTGGTGCTATGCTGCACAAGCGTGTGTGTTCAGAGTATGAGTTGATGGCAATTTTGGTGTATGTTATTATTATGCAAAACTCGCTTTTCAAGGATGCCCCATAAAAAGTTCTAAATTACAACGATTTTTTTCTCCTGTGCATGAAAGGTTTTAAATTACCTTTTGCCCGCTAATTTTCCAATTTTTTTTTTTTTTTCTTTTCTTTTGATCGCTCTTCTCTCAATTTTGAATTGTTGTTGTTGGTCCTGTTATATTTTTTGTTCACCATCACCATTCTCTTGATTCGTTATATTCTCATTTCCGTTGAAACTTTTTTCTATTCATTCGACACTCACCTTATGATTTCGAGTGCAAGTGCACAAGAAATGCTCATAGTTTTGTGTTCGCAATCGTTTGCTTGTCGAATCGTTTATTAGATGCACTTGAATGAGAATAAATGCAAACGAATGAACGAAAAGAAAAAAAAAAGAATTGAATGTTGCACACAAATAGTACAAAAAACTTGCATGCATTTTCAACTATTTTATTAAATGAGATAGCTAACTGAATAGTTAGATCGTACATTGAGTTTTCAAACCAAAGATAACATAGGGAAAAAAACCAGTATTATAACAACAATTCCATTGGAATGAACAGCGTGAGGTAACGAAAACTCTTTGGAAAGGAGAAAAAAAAAACAGAGAAAACGAATCACAACCCATGCGCCGAGCGATTCACACCCAACGAACAATATTCATAAAAACAGAAAAAAAAAATAGGCTATGGCAAAATCTGTGCGAGTGTACTTTGGATTTAGTTTAAATTACAAACAGACGTTCGTGCCATCCTTTCCATAATGAAATCGCTTACGAATTGAAATGTGTGTGCAATGAAGGTTTTTATGCGGATTTTATATGCATAGAAACAACAATACCATCAACAACATACGACACAGACAACACGATATGAACGAAATAACAAAAAAAAAAGTGCACAACCACTCCCGGTAAACCATGAAACGAATATGTGTAGAAGACGAAATAGAAGACAAAAAAAAAAAAAAATAAAATAAGTAGCGAACGGGCTTAATGAGAAAAACTAAAGCCAACAGTGTCTGGGGGAAAACACTTATTCATTCTCAAAACTAATAACATTTAACGTAATTATGTGGCTTATATGAACTTTTTAGATTGAAATCAACTACGAAAGCTTTGAGGGTGCTATAAAGCTACACGCAAATACTATTATTACTGTTGCCATCAAGACCAATGTGTATTCACTTGTCGGTTGTGTGGCGTGTGCTGTGTGTCGTTCTCTATCTGTTTTCCATTCCCTTTCGAGAAAGGGAAAGAGAGAGAGAGAAAAAAGAGAGAGAGAGAGAGAGAGAGAGAGAGAGATAGAGATAGAGAGAGAGAGAGAGAAAGATAGAGAGAGAGAGAGAGAGAGAGAGAGAGAGAGAGATAGAGAGAGACAGAGAGACAGAGAGAGATACAGAGATAGAGAGAAATAGAGAGAGATAGAGAGAGAGAGAGAAAGATAGAGAGAGATATAGATGAAAATGGGCGAAAGAGGCAGAGCAAGCGTGTCTTTCTTTCGCTCGTCTTGCCTCTTCATTCTATCTCTAGTTTCTCTCATTTCTTTTCATGATTCTCATCGATTTTTTACATCTATTGGTGTGTTTTGTTTTGGCATTGCTTGGTGCAAAGAAGATTTTGTCTTTGTCTCACACTTACAATCACTTAGCTAATTTTATCTGCTGTAGTTTACTTGAAGCCACGTGAGATTTTAACTTTAGCCGATGTACGATAAGTTGTTGTTCGCTCTTCAGCTTGTTTGTATTGCTGTTCGGTGTGTATTTTGTTTTGTGTATGTGTGTGAATGTCTTGGTTGTGTTTGTTTTTTTTTTTTTTGTATTCTTGGGGTTTACTCGCCTTGTCGTTTGTGGTATTATTGTAACTTGTTATTCTTTCAAAATAGATTTGTGTTGGTGCCTCTGTGTTGTTCATCTTATCCAAAAGCGATTGCACAAACAACATTCTAAATATATTTTCAAGGATTTTCGACACACCCTTTTACCCTCTCATTCAATCTCAATCACAATCAAAATCTCTATCTCAATTGGTTTGACTTTATCTCTGACTTGATTCGTGTATTTTGTATAATCGGGGGAATATCTTTTTTTTTTTATATATTTTTTCTTCTTCGTTTTTCGTTTTTATTTGGCACCAATTCCATCTGCTCCGTTGGTCTCGGGTGCACTTTAAACGTTCGATCATTTTGTAAGGCGTTCATCCTTGGGTGATCACATTTACGTGTGTGCAACGATGCTGTGTCATTTGTTTGTTGTTCAATTTTCGTCGTAATGTGTGCGTTTTTCTCTCTTTTTGTCTCTTTTTCTCTCTTTTTCTCCCTCTTTTCCTCTTTCTCATTCTATCTCTCTTTTTCTCATTCTATCTCTCTTTTTCTCATTCTATCTCTCTTTTTCTCTTTCTCTCTCTCCCCTCTCTCTCTTCCTCTCTCTCCCTCTCTCTCTCTTCCTCTCTCTCCCCTCTCTCTCTCTCTCTTTTCTATAGCTTGTACAAATGGAAAAACGGTACCTGATGCAAGGTGCTCAAGCAATTTATCAAAGTCTTTAGTGTTGGCTTAGCCATGGAATACAAAATTGCTGCATTGTTGCATTTATTAAATTTATTTTACATCGAGTTTATAGTTTTATTTTTTATTTTTTTTATTCTACAAGGATTCTTATTCTAAACCACATGGGGTACACAATACTTCTTTGCCAATTGTATTAAAAGATGAAAAAAAAAATATCATAAAAATTCAGCACAAAAGTGTATAAAAAAGCGAATGTCGAAGAAAATATGGTCAAAAAAATTGTCGAAATAAAATTGATGGGTCAAAAGAATGGATATAGTTAAAGTTATTTGGCAATATTTGCAGCGACACAAAACTCAAGCAAAATATATAAATAAAATTTAATATTGTTTTGGAAGATATACAAAGAAAACGGGATACATCTATGTGACAAAGAATGCTTTATGAAATTCACATAGCATCAACATAAGTTGTTACATTAATTCTTTTGATCTATATTCTTTCCATACACAAAACATAGATACCCGTGCAAAAAACACAATCCAATATGTATTTTGATGGATTCACTCAATTTTCGTATGTTTGCATATATATTGTGTGTGTGTGTGTGTTTGTGTGTCGTCAATTCAATATCTTCTATTAACCTCTTCAAACTTATATTTTCTCTCGTTCAAATAAATTCTTTTCGGAAACCACAAAATTTTTTCTCTTCATATAATGACAAAAGACATTCTCAATAAAAGTTTGTTATACAAGACTTATCACAATAACTCGACTTTTGCTTGTTCACATACCACAATGGCCAATCACATGCAACAAATGTGAGAAGAAAAAAAATTATACTCACTAATACAGAGGATAGCATATATACAAAACCAAAGAAACAACCACCATATGAAAACAATGCCAACATGTGAATGCATGCCGTAAAAATAAAGGGTGAATGGCAAAATAAAAATGAATTGAATTTGCACCAAGCAGGAAGAATGAGTAAGATAAAAAGGAAGACAAAGAGAAAAAGAGTGCCGTAAAAAGAGACAAAGGGGAGAGATAGAAGGAAAATGGGAAAAATAGCATCAGGAAGAACAAAAGCACGCGAACTCATGTTGATGGCACACAAAATCAGTTCACCATTGAAGCATGCCCGCAATGGAATGAACGAAAACATGTTTAAATTATAATGTAATAAGCTCGTTTTATTCTTTAACTGAATTTTTATATCCTTTATCTTTGTCTCCATGTTCCCATTCGTTCTTGATGATGTTCATTATGAATTTTCCGTTCCTTATTTTGGCGCGCGCGCGCGAGTGTGTGTGTGTGTGCAACTATTTCAGGCCGAAACAAATTATCACAATGAAACATTCCACATTGGCATACAGATGAATGAAGGCAGCAATGCCAATGTATTTTATTCACTTCATTTTCGTGCTTTGTTCGCCAAAAAACTCTGATGCACTCTTATGCCCAATTCATTTACTCTATTATGGCCGTATTCATGTTGTACGCCACTAAATGAAATTGGTTGCATGTAAAATGCATATTACGAAGATTTTCTACAGCCGCAAAAAAACAACAGCCCAACATTCCAAATTGGCAACAAAAACGCGAGCGCATAAAAAAAAAAGCACGGAAAATGTTCGCATCGGAGAACATCGCATTTCTACACAATTTGAGAATGCAACACACGCGCAAACAAGCACATCAAGTGCTCAAAACTAAATAGGCATATAAATTTTTATAACTGTTTTCATCGTCATCGTCGTTGTCGTCTTCTCGTCGTTGTCGTTTGTTCATTGAAATAGAAAATGTATCGAAGAATATTCTGTGCAAGCAAGTCACAAGTGATAACAAGACAAGAACAAAAATTCGCAAACCAGCGGAAAAGAAATCAAATCGACTCTCGGATTTTTTTTTTCTCCGTTTTTTCCTTTCTGTTTTTTCTTCTGTTTCGCGTTATGCACAAAGAAACTATCGGAAGAGAAAAGAATCGACGATGAAATACGGTGAAATGTTTTCTTTTGTATTGTCTCTTTCTTATTTTCCGTGTATTTGTTTCGAGGGACGAAGGTACAACCGTGAAAAATGAAAACAAGCGCGCATCCGTTAAAAATGGTTTTCGAAATTGTGCAAGTAAAACTGTGCTATGAGCGATAAAACAAAACACACACACACACACTATATGCAGTTAGTACAGTATTTTCCACTAGTTGGCTGCATGCAGTTTTACACGCGATTTGTGTATTACCATTGCCATTTGCTGGTATATTTGCCAATGTAACTGAGAGTACGTGGGATCGAATTGAAAAATCACCAACAGCAACTTGCAAGCAAGTAAAGTAAAGCAAGAGTTTGAATTGTGTTGAGTTTGTCATGTTTTCACGATCCACTTTCATTCGCAATAAGTACGGTGTTGAGTGCGGATTGTGTGCCATCGGTCTTAATGTGTGTTCGATCTATTTGCTGTGTGTTTTGTAAACGCTAGCACTGGAATTGTTTTTCAAGAGAGTTGTTTTTTCCTTGTTCACCATTTTCTCTTCTTTTTTTTTTCATCCTTTCATTTTCATCGTTTTTGTTAATGTTGTTGTTGTGGTTGTTGTTGATATTTGATTCATTGCTATTGATGTTCTTGTTGTTGTTATTTGTTTTCGAAGGGTTGCTTCGATACAAATAAATTTGCTGAACTGAAAATTACAAACAAGCAACCAAAATACAAAACCAAAAAACGCCGAGCACCATCACGATAGATGCAATAGTAACAAATGTTGCTTGTCTCGAGCACAAATGCAAAATAGAAAATAACGAAAAAAAAAAAAAAATCCAAATAGAGAAAATACTGTGTTTTGTGTGTGAATGAATGAGTCAGTGAGTGAGTGAATGAGCATGGAGTGGCAACAAGATTGCGAATGAAACTATGATGATACCTTTGGTGGATAAAAACGAACAAAAATCACAGCAAATCAAACATCTGGCAACATCAACAGCAAATGCATTTTTACTCAACCAATAACGATAAAACCAGCGAGAATAACAACACAGAACCGGGCAAAAAATAAATAAACAAAAACAAATAAAAAGACAGAAAAATAATAAAAATGAAATAGGAAAACAAACAATGAATGAAAGATAGAAAGAAAGAGAGAGAGAGAGAGAGAGAGAGAGAGAGAGAGAGAGAGAAAGAGTAAAAAAACACGTTCAATCCATTTTCAAATAATCTTGAATCTCATTCGTTTGCTTTCTCTCTATCTCTCTGTGTATGTCGCCCGTTTTTCCTTTTGTTCTGTGATTTGTTCCTTTTCGCATTCGATTCTGGGTTTGTTTTGATATTATTGCATTTTTTATGGATTTGCGTTTTAATTCATTTCTCGTTGCACATTTCATGAAATTCATGTGCCCGCAAAGCAGAAATACACAACGATAACAATTGCATCGCCCACTAAAACGTATTTGAGAGGTACGTTGAATTCGGTTTCTCACAATTTTTCTGTTTTGCTTTGTCTCCTTGGCTCTCTCAGTCTCTATTTCTCTTTTTCTCTCTCTCTCTCTCTCTCCCTCTCTCCCTCTCTCTCTCCCTCTCTCTCTCCCTCTCTCTCTCCCTCCCTCTCTCTCTCTCTCTCTCTCTGTGTGTGTTTGTCGTTTTTCTGCATCACCGATATTGAGATGCATAAATAATATGGTATTCTATCCGCGAACTCACTTTTGATTCTCTCTGGTTCACACATGAGAATACAAACAAAATTGTGCACGATTCCAGAATTTTCAATTTATCACTCGAAACAACTATGAGTTTGTTTCTCTCTCTCTCTCTCTCTCTCTCTCTCTCTCTCTCTCTCTCTCTCTCTCTCTCGACCGTAAAGTTTATACATTAATAAATATATCAACCATGTGAAAGGTTGGGATTTTTTTTTTTTATACCGAAAATCTGGTTTCTGGTTTAGCTCACTCTTGATCTACCCATCTGTTTCTCTTCTGCACTTGCTCGCTACCACCTTCTCTCTCCTTTTTTTTCGTGACAGTAACTGTTTCCATATTTGATTGCCATTCATTGTGATGCTCTAGTTCACTTGCAATGACCAAGTAAATTGTAGTTTGCAAGCAAAAAATGTTCACAATTTTACATGAAACATGCAACAGTTTATAAAATAAAATATAGAATGAATGACGAATGGTTCGAGTCAGCGAACCAACCACATATATATGAATCAACTTGTACTCTGTTCATTTTGTAATATATTTACTTGTATCATTCTGTAATGTAGTATCAATGTTTGTAAAATGCAATTAAATCAGTATTCAGTGAAATACAAAAGACCAGTTAAATTGCGATGAAAGGGAAATATATTTTTTTGTTGTTATTATTTCGTCTGTCATCAATTCTTATAGGAAAAACGTGAGTTTGTAATGTATACCAGACCATCACATTGATTTACCTATGACTGACTGGTTACATGATTTGCTGAGCGAACAATAATAATATGTCGCATTAAAATGATGGGAATTCAACAAATGGGAATGATAAAAAGATGCTTCCCGCTTGTCATACAAACACACACATATATATATATATATACAGACACTTCAAACCGATCCACTTTACACATATGAAATCACGTGCCAACGCTTTATTAAATTTCATTCTATACATTTTGTGCCCAGTATTTGCAATCAGCAACATTTAAACGAGTTAATTATTTTTCCAGTGCAATTACACAGCGATCGGATAAATCATATTCATTAAAATGGTTTTCAATTTAATTTTCATTTTAATGTTTGATGCTTCATTTACAAGCATTACATCGACATTGCACATTTGTACAACATTGCGATTTTTTCAACAGCAATGGCGAAAATCATTACATTGCAACGATGTTGACATTATTTACCGATGTTTCATCCAAAAACCACCAGCTCATTCCGTATTTTGCTCGAATTCAAAAACTATAAATAGTCAAATTGTATGTTTGATCATTTTTTTCTTATCGCATCATAGAGTATTGCAGATAATGAGAGAGAGAGAGAGAGAGAGAGAAGTGAGAGAGAGAGAGTGAGAGAGAGAGAGAGAGAGAGAGAGAGAGTGAGAGAGAGAGAGTGAGAGAGAGAGAGTGAGAGAGAGAGTGTGAGAGAGAAGAATAGAGAGAGGGAAATAGAGAGAGATAGATAGAGAAAGATAGATAGAGAGAGAAAGAGAGAGAGATAGATAGATAGAGAGAGATATATATAGAGAGAGTATAAGAGACGACTGTTGGCGCGTAGAAAAAGTGGAACAAGAGAGGATTGGAAAGAAGAATAGCGAATGAGATTGAGGGAGAATGATAACGAGAGTTATTGAAAAAGGATGGGGAAGAAGGAGAGATAGAGTTGAAGAGGAAATACAATTTTATTTGTTAACTATTCATTTTGTGTTGTCGGTCAGCCTAAAATTTTTTAATTAAACACTGACACGCTAATTTTGTCCACAGTAAAAACAAAAAACAAAAAAAAAATTATTCCGACGAGAAAACAGGAAAAAAACTATTATATCAATTACACATACGATTTTATCATGTTATCATATTATCTCTTTTTTCTCATTTTCGTTTTAGGTTCGAATTTGTGAATTTCGTATTTTAACAACAATGGACAGCAGCCATTCGGTTTGGAATGAACATCAACACATTCAACATGAAAATAGGAAATTATGATCAAATATTATTATTCATGTGTTGTGTGGACAAAATTTTCAGAAGTGAATTAAATAAAATAAAAAAAATTGTACAGTGAACTGCAAACATTTAAATGTAAAAATAATAGAAATTGAAAAAAAACAAAAACAAAATATCGAACCTATGAAAAAAAAAAAAACAGCATACACAATTTACAATGAAAAAACAATCAAATTGAAAATGAAATGTTCCCAAAAATTATTCAATTAAAATTGAAATCAGATTTAAAATCATAATTTATGTTTATGTATTTGTGAAATGTATTTATATGCAGTGATGATACTCAAGATGTCATTATCGATTTGCACGAACCGCATAATTTCCAACTGAAACGCAAAACAAAACAAAACGAAACGAAACAAAAAAAAAAAAAAAAAAAATACAGAGTAAATAAAAAAATCGAAAAAAAAAAACAAATAACAGCAATGTATAAATGCTGAACTCGGCACATCGACATAAAAACCGACAAAAAGAATGCAAAAAACATTTACTGCATTTTCCTAATGGAAATTGTAAATGAAAAACCTGAACATTCGAACTATGGATGTGAGAAATGACAGTTTTGATCAAAACAAAGCGGCAAACACTGCACGCCAGTCGTCTAGTGTGTGTGTGTTTGTGTATATAGAAAACTAAAGTAAACCGAATGAAATTGTGCACAGTGTACAAGAGATAGAAAAAGAATTGGTTTTTATTTTCATTTCGTGCAGAAATTGTGGTGTGTGTCAGTTAATCGGAAAATAGTAATTGTGCGCAAAAATTGAATTCGACATACGTGGAAAAGCTTGCTTTGGAAGAAAAAAAGAAAACAGAATAACCACCAAACGAGCTCACGCATCCAGCCACAATTCATTCTGCCCGAGAGCTTACCAATTAAAAGCTTACTGTTTATCGTTCGAATTCATTTTTGATTTTTCTTCGAAATTCTTTCTTTTTTTTTCTACTCTTCTCTGGTTTCGTGTGTGTGCGCGCGCGTGTAGCCGTATTTCGTTCATTCCTATCCAGCTTATTCCAGTGCACACAATTCCGAGAAGAAGAAAAAAAAAAATAATTTTTTTTTTTGTTGCCGTTTCGTGTGATGTGTGTATATGTATAATGGAAATCCATTCCGTAAATTTGCTGTGTATACGGATTCCATAATTACTCTAATAATGGTGTTATTGTTCCTGCGTTCGGTTTTAAATGAGAAAATTAGCACAATTTAAAATGTCTACACTGATTCAACATCTGCAAATGAATGAGGTTTGTATTCAGCCAAGGATTTGAGAGTAAAAAAAAAAATCCACACGCATAGTGAAAAATAGAAAGAGAAGAAAGCGAGAGAGAGAGAGAGAGAGAGAGAGAGAGAGAGAAGTGGAAAGAAAGTAAAAGAATAAAAAGGGGAAAAAAGCATAGAGAAAAGCAATCACATAAAAAAACACGTGGCAAGCAACAAAAATCCAAACCATTTTGCTTAAATAAACGTGGTGGTTGTAACTGACGAATTTTTCACATAAAGCAGAGATTGCAAGACTTATCAAGCATGAAATAGAAAAGCTGCACGCTTTTTTACCATTTTTGCTGACAATTTTGAACAAACAGTAAAAAGTGAAGTGAATGAATTGCATATTGCACACAAAAGCGCACATTTTACGCCGTGAATTTTATCCTGTTGACAAGACACAGAGAGAAAGAAAAGTGAGACATCAATATACGCACATGCACATATGAACAAACTCCAAGCAAATGTGAAAAGAAGAGAAAGTAAATGAAAAAAATTGAACGAAAGAGTGAACGAAGAAAATTGAGCATCTTTGTATCACAAGCCAAAGAAAAGATGTGTATATGCATGATGCGTACGTGTGCTTTCAATGAAAATAAATGAATGGGATTCAGTTAATCGGATGAGAAACGAGAAATATATATATAAAAAGAGTACATGTATAAGGAAGAAATAACGATCATAGCAACGAAAAGCAGCAAGAATAAGAAGAACAGTAAGCAAACGAAAGAAAAGAACGCAACGACGGCGTCGACAACGGCGGCGACAACAACAGCGGCGACGGTATTCAGCTTTAAACAATCTTTGCGAATAAGCAAAGCGAATTTAAGTACTGAGAGACACGACACAAGCAAAATATAACGATGTCATCATTACAAATACATTATCAGCAGATAATAAATCGCTAAGCAAAGGCAAAATAATCATATAGACAGAAAGAGAGAGAGAGAGAGACAGAGAGAGAAAATCTAACGGAAATTGCGAAGAAAAAAGGATAGAATTTTGCTTTATCTTCCAACATATAGAAGGAACAACACACTATTTTTTATCTCTTCTTCTTTTCACTATTTTTTCACTTTTGCTTTCTAAAAGATTATTTTACGTTATTTTCACTTTCATCGGTAACGGCGACGACTACGAAAACGGCGTCAACTACAAGAACGACATCAACGACGGCAGCAAAAACGACTACGACGACGACGACGACGACAACAACAACAACAAAAACGGCAGCAATAACGGTAAAATTGTATACTCCACGTGTGTGTATGTGTGTATGTGCATCGCTTTCATCGTGACTTTACTGCCGATTATATTGTATTATGAAAGTAAATTCAATGAAATATTCGAAACAAAGCGAAGCATTTCAAAAAAAAAAAAATAGCAAACAAGAGTAGAATAGATTATCGTTTAGTAAGCTACCCACCATCGAAACGACCACTGTCATATTATACATAACAGGCTATTCATCAGTGAAAGCAATTTTTGATAGAGAAAAAGAGGAAAAAAAGGTTACACTGAGAGAATAATAACCGAATAAGAACCACATACACACAGACATATTTTCGAAAGCATCAACGAATAGACACATACACGCATACCAAACGTATCATAAATGTGTGATATGTTTCATTTTTAATAGATTTTTTAGTGAAAGAGCAGTCAAACGAGCGACAACACTCTTATAAGTAGTGTGAAAATTAATCGGGAGTGTGAGAGTGAGAGAAAAAAAAAAAGACACAATCGCACATGCACACACCATTCTCTATTCATCTGTAAAATTCTGTCTTCTATCCTATTTTACCTGCAAACGACACATATATACAGGCACTATAGACGGCTTTTATGAATCATTATTCATTCACACTTTTCGATCTGCTGGTGATTTTTCGGGGCCACTTTCAAACACTTAACAAAGACACAAACACTCAACACAATTTGCATTTCACTTGAATTGTGAATGAAAAATAGATTGAAAGTGAGGGAACCGAATACAACAAAAAAAAAAAAAAAAAAAAGAAAAAATCCCATTGAAACATCAACGATCGAGGAAAATAGCAAGAAAAAGCCATTGAAACGACGCCCCATTTCGACACACGGTGACAAAAATCTAAAAACGAAAAATTCGAACTGAAATCAACCAACAACAGCAGCAGTAGCAACAGCACATGCATGTTTTAAAAAAAAATACATTCAATTGAATGACACAATCGACTTGAAGAAGAGAGAGAGAGAGCATAAAAAGAGAAAAAGAAATAAATACTAACTGGTAACAGTACCAGTACCAGTATCAACAACGATACAAAGTAGTGTGAAGCGATATCAATAGATTCAAAAAGAAAAATCAGCTTTCACACATTCAGTCACATCGCATTCATCATCTAAACACCATATGATTGCCTGAAATCATATAAAAAAAAAGCAGCCATAGTGAAGGCCCACAAGGCATCGAAGGTATTATACCGCGTTGAACCATTTATATTTCAATCATTCGACGGCTCTTGATCATACGAGTAGAAAGAGAAAAAAAGAGAGTTACGGCCGTACTTTGGATGAAATACCGCAAGTCATTGCAATAAACTTCTGTGTACCGAGAAGAGAATAGAGAAAAAAAAAAAATAAGAAAAATAATAAGCAAGAACTGTGGTGAATACAAGAAGAAGAAAAAAAAAAAGTTATACAAACAACAACAAACACAATTCTTTTTATTCTCGATAACTTATCAGAAGCAAACAAGAAAAACGACTGAGAATAAGAACGAAGAAGAAGAAAAAGAAGAAAAAAAAGAGTAAAAGTGATTTAAGAGCGGCAAATAAAAATTTAGGAATTGAAGAAACTAACAGACAGGGACGGTGTGCAGTTAAACGACGATAATCAAACAAATCGAGAAAAATTGGAACCAATTTTCTGTACGAGTGTGCCATCCAATCCAAAACATCTCACCGACAACCAATTTAAGCACAACATCATTATTTCACATCATTTACAAAGGCACACGGGACGTCAAAACGACGACCATTAATTTACATCATCATCATCATCATCATTATTATCATCGTAGTCATTTATATTATCATCATCAACAAGAGTATCATTATTATTATCAATATAATCATTTAAAGCAGCAAGAAAATACACACACACACAAAACAACAAAACATCTATCTCGGCCAAATCACTGGAAGTGATAGAGAGACAGAGATAGTAATGGATTCCAACTGCTTTTATCATATTCTACTTTATATCTTCATCATTTTAAAAGGTAAGTAAATCACAGTAGTACATTTTCATTTCATTCGATATTTCTATTTTAAAGATATATGGTTTGTTAAACAGTCTTGAAACAATTTTATAAACGATGAAAAGAATGACAGCCAAAAGCCAAAATAATAGAAATAGTTTGTTTATAATTTTGTATGGAATCAACTTGTTGGGCATCGAATGAACTGTCATTTTCTCTTTGTTAGATATAGCATTCAGTGAACATGAAAATTGAGTGCATTTGTTTTGAGAAAAGAGCCGAAAGGGAGAGAGAGAGAGAGAGAGAGAGAGAGAGAAAGTTACTTAGCAATTGTTGTTCGCAACAGTGTCTGTGTTCATATTTGAATGACGATACAAACTGAACATTCCAGTTGAATAGTTTTCGCAATTAGTAAACTGTCTAAACAATAGCACCCTTATGCAATTAATGCCCGGTTTGCATGCGGCGAGAATTGAATTTGCCAAATACCATAAGTCGACAATCAACTACAACAGTACATAAAATGAATCAACAAACACAATGGACAAACTGAGACTTTCTATGCGCGTAACAGTCATTTTTGGTAACTTGGCTTATTCGCGACTCACCAACATATTTCGTTAAATACTTTCGGTGAAGTAAATATATCGAGTCATTTTACAAATTGTATACTTGATTCATTTTTTCTCTCTTCTTTTGTTGTTGTTGTTGTTGTTGTTGTTGTTGTTGTTGTTTTGCTTATTTCGAGTCTATCATAGGCATGCTCTTCAACAATATTCGCATATTTTAACAAATGCCATGTTATACCAAATTGACCGCGAAAACGATCCCGCCAAAAACCCGATATACATTTTGATAGAGGCCAATGTGGTTATGCTTGTTACAATGATTGTGTGCATGATGTCGAAATATCGTTGCAAAAACACTCACTATATCAATTAAATTTTCTCCCATCAACAAGCTTGGGAGAGAAACGAGCGGTTTGGCGAATTTTGATGTTTAATTGATTTCGAATGGCAATTATTTGCCCCATTATGAATTCTAACAACAATGTACATTGTTTAACATTGTGTGTATGTGTGGATGTACTACATGTTTTCCAAAAACCAAATATTTTCAGCTTTAAATGCCAAAACTTTAAGTGGAAATTTTGAGTTTTTAGTGTCGAAAATTCCGGCACAAGATGCAAACAACCAACAACATTATGCTTGATAGCATTGTGTCGAGGGGATTTTTCATTTGGAATACATTCATATAATCACAAGAGGGAGAAAAAGAGAATGAGGAATTATATTAAAAAAAAAAGAGACAGAAAGAGAGAGAGAGAGAGAGAGAGAGAGAGAGAGAGAGAGAGAGAGAGAGAGAGAGAGAGAGAGAGAGAGAGAGAGAGAGAGAGAGAGAGAGAGAGAGAGAGAGAGAGAAAGAGAGAGAGAGAAAGAGAGAGAGAGAGAAAGAGAGAGAGAAAAAAAAAATAGGAAAAAAGATATAGAGAAACAGTCAAATATCACATCAGTAAATGCAAATTAAAAAACATTTTGTCGATTAAAAAAAGCATCAGTAAAAAGCGTGTATAAATATTTGTTGTATGAAAATGTGGCCAACGATGGAAGCAAAAACAGCGAATCGCGCTCAAAATTGATAGATGAATTTGAATTTTTTGAAAATTGAATAAAACCGCGTCCAAGTGCGGAAGGTTGTATAGAAGCTTTTTTTTTCTGTTAATCGTCAACCGAACATGCAATGAGAGCGCAGATTTTTTTTCCTCTCCTTCTCTCTCTCTCTCTCTCTCTCTCTCTCTCTACCATAAGCGATTCACCCCTAGAATTCAACAAACATTATGTGGAAAAGCCACCGGATTACCATTTTCGTCATTAATTTTATGTAGATGACATCGGCCAAAACTTTTCACTTTGTCCGCTAAATAAACGATCCGACCATCCAGCACTATATAGATACACATACGCATACACACTAAACCTATAACTTTGTTCTGTGCATACGAAATAAGAACAAAGCAATTTCATGTAAAATACATTCATTACGACAATAACAACGTCAACAATAAAATAGAATACTTTCGCTCTCTCTCTCTCTCTCTCTCTCTCTCTCTCTCTTTTGCTCTCTTCAGCATGATGTCTGATTCTATGAGTCTAATAGACGTAGTACAAGCATACACATAAAATGCGCTTTTTTACTATTGAAACAAACGGCCGCGTACAACGAATACATCATTTTTGCTGTATGTGTGTGTGTGTGTGTAAGCCACACAACGCACAAGAAACTCAAAATCACACAGCCAAATGCCTGAGTATTTCTTTTTTATATTTAGATTCTTTGTTCACTGGGGGCAACACGTCGCCAAACCTATATCAGCATGACATTGTGTATGGCGTACAACAGGCTAACGAGTGAAGAGAATATGTGAGCAAGCGAACGACAAAGTGTAAGGAAATGAAAGAGTTTATAGTTGGGTAGTTTGTTGTGGAAGTGGATCCATAGTTCTCACCCAATACCAGCAATAATTCACTTAAAAAGTTGAGAAATGATTATGACATGGTTTTTATCCCCATTTGAAATGCGTGTAACATCAACAAACACGTTCTCATATCTTTTCAACTATTGCTCGTGTACCACTCTATTCATTTTTAAACGAACAAGAGACATCCGAATCGTAAGTAAATTTCAAATGCAACGAATTGGTACTCACAAATACAAAATCTTTCTGCCTGATAGATTAATCCTTTGGGCAATTGCCAAAATAGTGGAAATTATTCAAAATGACCATTTCATTGTACATTGTATACGCGCAGCTATAGTTTCGTATTGAACCAAAGATTTGAATCAACGATGGAAAATACCAATTGAAAATATACAGGCCCTCCGGTTCGGGTATGCGCATAAAAGATCGTTTATTGGTCATAACATTAATAGCCAAACCAGTTTATTTATTGTTGTTGCTGCTGCTGCTGCTGTTGTTGTTGTTATTATCGTACTTTTGTGTTTGTGTGTGTGTGCGCGTAAAGCATTTGGTTCGGGGAAATCTATTCAAATTCGTATTTATATGCACATTCACGTTTCGTGCATTATTACGCATTCATTCGTTATGTTTGGCTTTTTTCTTCTTCACACTCTTTCCCCACATTCATCCTGTGCTGCCGTCCAAATAATGTTGTTTTCTTTCCGGTTATGCACGCTATCTCATTCCCACGCCAAACATTTGTGTGCAAACTTTTTCCGTTTGCTCACGTCCAACATTGAGAAATCATGACCGAGAGTGGGCGAAAAAGATTTGTTACTTTACGAGAAGAGAAAATAACTAACGAAACTAAACCAAGAGAACAATTTTCGCAGTCGAAAATGCACATAAAAAATCATTCAAATGCATACAAAGTCGTTTTTGCACAAGAAATACCGTACAAATTTCAATGTTGATTTTATGTTTTCCCGGGGTTTTCTTTTTTTTCTTTGCACTTTTTATTTCATGTCAGTTCTTCAAATCGACGATAATATTTGTTTGGTCAGGCACACCAACTGTGGCGGTGGCAAAATTCCCATTTTCGATGCCATAAATTTTGTTTTCAATAATACCTAACTATTGGGAAAAAAATGGTCACAGAATGCGTATGCATGCAAGCAATTTATTTACTCGTTGTCAAACTATTGCCTTATATTACTGAAAAAGTGGTTAAAGTTTCATAAATTTGGTAATTGTTTGTATTTCTTTTCTCTCCCTCTCTCTTTCTCTCTCACTCTTTCTCTCACACCTCTCTCTCTCACACACACACTCTCTCTCTCTTTCTCTTTCTTTCTTTCTTTTTCTCTCTCTCTCATTCATTTGTTTGTTAGTTCGTGCATTTTTTCTTTTCCGACATTCGCAAAGGCGTGCCATATTCGGATTGTGCATTTCTTGACAGCATTGAAATTATGTCGAAATTTATTGTGCACAACTATTTATTATGCGATTATTGAAATAGCCAAATTCAATGTTTTCATTTATAATTGAATGTTGCCTGCATTACGATGGTTTTTGTAAATGTTCCCCCAAAATGAAATCCGGGTCATTTAATTCAAATATTTAGTCCACTTTTGACGGGGCATGCACAAAAAATTGAATACAGTATGCTGTAAATCAAGTGAACAGCAGTAAAATGAGCATAATTCATTGCTATAAAAAATTCAACAATTTACAATAATTAAAATGGTGTGCGCTTGCATCAGAGGTAAAAAGACGACCGTGATTAAAAGTTTTGTATGCTTCAAACTTAACCAAAAATGATTGACAAACTGACGACAACCGTTCTCTTTTTTTTTTATAGCCGCACACACACACACACGAACACTTTTTTAACGGCATTTGTATCGTGTCAATGAATCTAGTGTCATTGTTACTCAGGTTTTCGTAATTGTGTTTATTTACTAAACTTCATTTCCCAGAAAATATTTGATGGCACATTTGCCCGCTGTTGTTGTTACCAATTTGGGACATTTTTATAACAATAGAAATTAAAAGGGAGAGACAGAAAGAGAAAGACAAAGAGGAAGAGAGAGCAAGAAAAAGTGGAAGAGAAATCGAGATAGAGAGAGAGAGAGAGAGAGAGAGAGAGAGAGAGAGAGAAAGAAAGAGAAAGAGAGAGAGAAAGAGAGAGAGAGAAAGAGAGAGAGAAAGAGAGAGAGAGAAAGAGGGAGAGAGAGAGAGTGAGAAAGAGAGAAAGAGGGAGAGAGCGAGAAAGAGAGAAAGAGGAAGAGAGAAAGAGGGAGAGAGAGAGAGAGAGTGAGAAAGAGAGAAAGAGAGAGAGAGCAGAGGGAGGGAGGGCAATAGAAACTAAAATCAACAATGATTTTGTGTTCGAACGGACTAGAAAAATGAAATGAACAGAGATTGATTGTGTACGGTATTTATTATGTTGCTTTTAACATAAAACCATGTTTTACCTGTGCTCCAATTGAATCCATTCAAAAATCATTCTCCGAAAAACACAATACACAATATGAGTTTTGTGTATTTTCCACTTGAAATTTATGCAAATTAATCCTATTTCCGTTCGAAACCACACACTTCTCATTTCTAGATCCCTCGGTGTTTGTTTCCCACTCACTCTATATCACTTTTCCTTCTCTGTGATTTTCTATGTCATAGGTAGTCCCGTGCGTTTCTCCATTTCCAATTTCCCATTTTCCATTCTCGCTATTGCATTTGCAAAAAGTAGAAAACAACCGTTTTGAAGTTTGGGTTTATGCGGTAGAGTGTTACTACTTTTAGCTCTGTTGATGGCGTATAGTTTTTTTTTTTTATAATCATTCTAACATTTTGCTGTGGTGCCCTGAAACTATTATTATTGTGCAATGTGCATTTGATGAGCGTGCGCGCTTAAATGAACGACCCAGAAATATGGTTTTTGCCATTGTCTAATCTTTCTATTCTCTTCCATCGATACAAATTTCAAGTCTTAAACCAAATAATTTGAAACTTAATTCATTGCCCGCAATACCAATGAGAACACAAAAAAGGAAGCTCTTGTCACATTACAAAATGAATAAGAAATAAGACAATGGATTTTCGATGAGCTTTCTTACATACATAGGCATAGACACATCTTAATCCTATGGAATGATCGAAACCTCATTTATTAATTTTGTTTGAATGTGTTTGCACTTATTTGCCATTACAATTTGCTAGAATTAAGCAAGTGTACAACCAACTGGTGAAACAAAAGGTACACACGCACACACACACGCACAAAACACACACAAAACACACACACACACACACACACACACACACACACACACACACACACACACACACACACACACACAAATATAAGTTGAAATTTCGTTCAAAGAAAAGCTCAATAGAAAATGGAAATTTGCAACGATGCGAAATCAATATTGTAGCCCAAACTAACGCTGTTTCGAAACGCAAACACTTCATGAATCATTTTGTAACTTCTTGTGTAACCGAAAACGAATGAGCTGAAAATTGGTTAGTTCTTTTTTTTTTCATCTTCGGGGGTTTTGTGTAAATTCAAAGTTTTCAACCGAAACTACCACGCCTAATTTCCAACTTGGCATTTCTCTCTTACGATTTCTATCGTTTTTCTTTTATATCCTGCTTTTCTCCCTCTATTCATTCCTTGCATTTTCTATTTCGATTTTGATTTCCAATTCAATCGTTGAATTAACACATTGATTCAATTTCAACAAAAAAAAAAAACAAAGTCAACACATAAATATATTGGATACACAGTAATGCATACGAATTGTATATAAAACAATAATACAATTGAAATTTATTCCGATTTGTATTGGCCATGTCAAATCTATTGAAAAATAAATTTCGAGAAAAATGTTCAAATACGAGTAAGAAATGTGTATCAATTTGAAAGCTCAATTACATGCATCTGAGAATACAAATCATTTGCAAAAATAGTGCAATTTTGCTAATACACACATAAACATAGTCAAATTTAAACAGTAAAATTGTCGATGAGATTTGAATTCAAAAGTTGTATCTATTTGATTATCAAAGGCATATTGTATTTCGTTCGTTCAAGCTGAATGCAATTCATCGAAATGTCCACAGATATGGTTGTGATTTATTTCAAGGCAATGAATCTAACAGAGAGATAAATATGAGAGGAGGAGAAGAACAGTGGAGTGTTAATGGTCAAGATACAAAGGATTTCATTGGTTTTGTGGTTATTTCGGGATAATTTATTCCTTTGAAAATTCATTTTCATTGTTGTTAGCTGTATGTTACATATTAGTTGATTATTTTGGATTTTTCAAAACCATTTTCAAGCCAATTCATCCGAAATCGTTTGTTTTTGTTTTTTTTTTTTTTTTTTGTTTCTTCAATTTCCTCCTAAAATAATCTGGTTTAGAAAACAACAGTTCCCCAACAAGTAAAAGCCTTAGCTTACCTTGATAACCATACAACTTGAATGGCTTTTAAACTATATAAATCTAAATCCGGATTGAGTATAAATCATGTGGAATTCGAACATTCGAGAGAAAAAAAAAAAAAAAAATAAAAACAAAGTAAAATCCTTCAAATTCTATGAATATTATGCGCAGAAAATCTGACTAAATGAAGCCAATATGAAAGAATGATGCGAATAATGTGATACAATTCCAACACTAAATATTTTACATTTATCATCAGTTCATTACGAATTGGTTGCTTGATTTCAATGACATTTACACACTTTACACCGATATAATTCAAAATTGAAGATAGATTTGTCGACGAAACGCTTAGCTACATTTACAGAAATTTGCACTTTCTCTCCATCGATTTTATCGGTTTCAAATGAAAATGCGGATGCTTATAATCCCATTCGTTTTGGTCTGATTAAAATTCATCAAAATGGAATTTACCTGTATCAATGTTGTTGATAAATCTTATTGGTGGGTAACATTAGAATAGCATATATAATACCTCACACCAATACAATTTGAATCCTTTTACAGCGAATAAATGTATCGAGATGTGTATGCCATTCTATATGGATGATTAAATGATTTATATCGATTGCGATTGAGATTAAGATTCAAATGCCGATTTGGACACCATCTTTGTTCTATCTTCATTTTACCATCAAAATACCAAGCAATAGATATTTACATTTATTAGCCGATAACAAGATGGTTTTATTGTTGAGTTAAATCACCATTTGATACATTACCATTTCTACCTTCATATTCTCTAATTGGTTGTTTGTTTAAAATTTTATCATTTGCTTATATGTTTATTCAATTTATCGTGTTTAACAATTTGACGGTATTTTATTATATATAGATGCGTTGTAACATTTGATTGTATTGTTGTGTTTATTGTAGGAAGTCATCAAGGACCTCATGAAAAACGTCTGCTTAACCATTTGCTTACTAATTACAATACACTTGAACGACCGGTATCCAACGAATCAGATCCGCTAACTGTTCGATTCGGACTAACGCTTCAACAGATTATCGATGTGGTATGTATGTTTGTGTTAAAATGCTGAATCGATTATTATCTTTTAGTTTTGTAATATGTTTGCTGTTTTTGCGTTGAAAAATGGGCGAAGAATATTCGAGAAAATTTTTGGGCGAACGAACGAAGGAACAAATGTTTTTTTTTTTTTTTTTTGTTCCTTTCGTTCATGGAAATTCCACCCACGCAATGGCACGCACATACTCCGAGTTCTCTATAGCACATCACTGAGTCAGTGATGTGCTATAAAAACACTAATGGTCATATACAAGCTGTGCGCTTTGATTTCCGTTTTGGTGCCCATGTCAATGTTCTCACCCGTTTTTACGCTCAGACCTATTTCAATACACACAAAATAAATAACAAACATTCTTTCACTTTCACACTGAATTTCTCATCAATACATGTTTTTGTTCGTTCTCTTTTCAGGATGAAAAAAATCAAATTCTCACGACGAATGCATGGTTGAATTTGGTATGTAAATGTAAATCATGCGGAAAAAAATATGCAACAATCGCGAAATTTTTGAATAAAATTTGTTTCCTTCATGGAAATCGTTATTATCATTGTGTGTATGATGAGTATACTTTTGTTACAAAACGATTGATCGGCCATTTTTTTTTTTTTTTTTTTTTTTTTTTCAATTTCATCATTACCGTTCATTGAGCTTTTTTCATTCCAATTTTTATCACTTTTTATACTCTTTTTACAATGGACAATGAAACGGGCATTTTTGGCGAACACAAATTGGAACCGTTGAATTTCCAATCAAATGGTGTAAATTAAATGCACTCAATACACACCATTCACAGTGCTATTCATTTTACACACGCGTTTTTGGTGTCGCATCCGAGATGAAAAAAAACACTATTCACAGTGAAAATTAATTATATTTGAGTTCGACGTTTTTTTTTTCTCTCTCACTGTTGGCTGCATGCATTGCATTTCAACCATTTAAATTAGATTTCGCACATACGAAATATATGTATATAGTTTTTTTTTCTTTCAAATTATTCATCGGTTTGTTTGGTGCCGCGGTCTCCCACACACAATTTCTCCTTTTTTTTCCACATCTCGCTTTCTCTCTATCTCTCTATCTCTCTATCTCTCTGTCTCTCTCATTCTCTCTCTCTCTCTCTCTCTCACTCTCTCTCTCTCTCACTCTCTCTCACTCTCTCTCTCTCTCTCTCTGTTTCTCTCACTCTCTCTCTCTCTCTATCTCTATCTCTCTTTGTTCCCTTTCTCTTTTCTCATCCTACCCAACCTCCACTCCCATTTTTTTTGTTTCTCCTTCGAAACCGATTGAATGAATTTTAAATTTGATTACTACAATTTATTTGCGTAAACGTTGTCATCTAACAACTTGTGGATGCAAATGCAATTACACTCTTCATTCCCACTATCTCTTATTCATCTGAAAATGTCGATTTCATGCCGATATTTTGGAACTTAACCAATTATTGCCAACATTGGGGACGACGGTGAAAAACCAATTTGCACATGAATGGAATTATTGTTGTTCGCCTACCGAATCATTCCATAACTTCTGCTACTGCCGCCAAAAAACAACGGCCATGAGCAGAGTGAACAAAAAACAAAAACGCGACACACAAATCGAAATCCAAATGACAATGGTCTACAATTTCGGTCAGGAATATGTACCAACAACAACAACAACAACAACAACAAAAGCACAGCCGAGGACAACGATAAAATTGAAAAAAAAAAAAAAAGAAATGAAAAGAATCAGCTGAAAGAAAGCCAAATGGGAGACAGTGTGAAATGAAGGCACGGTGTGACATGCAAAATTGAAAATCAATTTTAATGTCAAAAAATTTATTTCACTTGACTTTTTACTAACCTCGAACCTCGAATTCCAAATTAACGTATTGTATCGCTCGATTTTTTGAATGTAATAAAACGATGAATGGTAGTTGACATTTTATCCCCTGTCTCATCATTCTTCAATTGTGCAAATGTAGCATAACACATTTTCTCACTCGAGAAGATGAATGACACGCTTTCGCTGTTGTTGTTGTTGTTGTTGTTGCTCTTTGACATTATTGATGGCATATATTAACCGCACAATAAAATGACACATTTTTTATTTTTATGTAATCACATAAATTAATTTTATGAATTTTGATTTCATCTCATTTATGCGGCCATTGACCATATTGTGTGACGAAACAGGAATGGTTTGATTATAATTTAAAATGGAACGAATCCGAATATGGTGGCGTTCGGGATTTACGAATTACGCCACAAAAGCTTTGGAAACCAGACATCCTCATGTATAACAGGTAAATTTCGTTGTTTTTTTTTTTCTTCGTTTTTTTTATTTGCGTATTAACATACTATTAAGATATTTATTCATTTATGCAAACATTGTCGAATTTACAATCACATATAGGCTCCCATTGTATCGTATAGAATGTCGTACACTTCGACGCACTTTCAAACATACATACACAATTCAAACATCTGATAATGAAGAATAAATAATTTTAGGTCAACATTTATTTAGCTAGAATTTATTTCAATTTCAAATTTTACCCATTAAACAAAAAGCCATGATTATTTGATTGTATCACTTAATTACACATGAGTGGATTTGTATGTTTTGTGAACGCGTTTTCATTTCATTTGAAAATTAAATTTTGTCCTCGATTTACCTTCACCAAATTCATATATAAAAAAATAATTATTAAATTTTCCCATCGAGTTCATTCTTTTTTTTTTTCCTTCTCGTGTGTATCTCTATCGTACATAATAGAGATTTCACCAAATTGTACATGGGAATTAGCCATAAAATTGCGAAATGACAACAACGACAACAACGATGAATAGTTCTTGTATAAAACGTTTTGTTTCCAAGTTGAAACTGTAACCAAAAAACTTTTCTACAAACTGTTGTTGGTCCCCGCTTCCCTCATTTTTCCCAAGGAAGATATTATTCACAGTAAAAACGGTTCACATTTTGTTTACATTCTTTTTTGTTCTTCTCTTTTTCTCATTTTATTCATAGCGCTGACGAAGGGTTTGATGGAACGTATCATACGAATATAGTTGTTAAGAGTAACGGAAGTTGCCTGTATGTCCCTCCAGGTAAACAAGTTATATGTTGCAAACATAAATTTAAGTAAACTAAACTTTAAGTCGGTCCTAAAATCACAACACGCTTAGTTTTGCTCACACACACACACCTGCTCTATTGCTCTATCACACTCTCTCTCTCTCTCTCTCTCTCTCTCTCTCTCTCTCTCTCTCTCTCTCTCTCTCTCTCTCTCTCTCTCTCTCTCTCTCTCTCGCTCTCTCCCTCGCCCTCGCCCTCTCTCCCTCTCCCTCTCCCTCGCTCTCTCCCTCGCCCTCTCCCTCGCCCTCTCCCTCGCCCTCTCCCTCTCCCTCGCTCTTGTTCTCTATCTTTTTATTTCGCACACGCCCCGGGCACAGTTCAATCAAATTTTATCATGATTGAACCAAGTGAGGTGCTTCAATCAAATTTCAATTAAAATCAAATCAATCGACACATTTGAAATAGGTTGGATATTTTCTTTTAGCGAAAATGAAAATGAGAAAGGGAGATAAATGTTGAGCGATGATTTAATCGATTAAATTCTACTTTAAATTGCTTTATTTCCTCAATATTCTCAATTTTCCGAAAATCAGATATTTTGATGTCGCTGTTGTTATTGTTTTTGTTGTTGCTGATGAGTGTGTGTGTGTGTGTGTGTGTGTGTGTGCGGTTTTTTTAATTCGTTTATGTCATTGTTTTCATTATTGCTGCATTTGTCAATATTTGTTACGTAAACTGATTGAATTTTTGTTATTTGTATTTGTAATTAAATCACACATACACATAGGCATCTTCAAATCAACATGTAAAATCGATATAACATGGTTTCCATTCGATGATCAACATTGCGATATGAAATTCGGCAGCTGGTAATTTTATTTTATCCATATTAATTCAACTGAATTGAATTCAATTAAAAATTAATAAAATTCTTTTCTATTTTAAAAAATTAGGACCTATGATGGCTTCCAAGTAAGTATGATTTCACTATGCAAAAAAGTAAAATCCGTAGGAAACCCCCAATGCAACGAAATTAACGAACACATAACAGACACTGCTCGATGGCAACATGAAATGACCAAAAAAAAAGAAAGACAATGAGAAGTATAACGATTCGCGCAATTGTAATGTTGTAAACAAATTTTGTTTGCCAAATATGAGCAAATAAATATAATCCAAAAAACCAGCATCCAGCCGACGGATTCATAGGGTTTTTATTATCTTATCGTGCATATTACTCGTGTTTTATCCGTTATTTGCACGAATGTGCTATGAGTATAAGGGTGAGAGGGCCCATATGGTTCGGCAAAGCGAAAACAACCATAGTCGACAACAACAACGGTAACATCAATAGCACCGAAAGCATTAGCCTCAATACCCATATTTCTATGGACCATACCATGCCATACAATATTTAATGCAAATGGTGAAAAGTAAATAAGCTGTCAAACAAATGAACAAGCAACAAAAGGAAAAATGTTGCACGCTTAGTTTATTGTTTTGAATGGCATAAACGGTTGCGCAACAACCAAAACGATCACGTGCAACACAGCATGCCACTATATATTTCAGATTTTCGCATATTTCGTATTCAATTCAATTCGATTTTGCCATCAGAATTGTTGCTGCCGCCATCGCCATCGGTATTGTCATTGTCGTGGTGGTCGTCCTTGTTTGTCACCGTTGTTGCAACTATTGAATAAAGCTCACGGCATTCCTTCAAATAGTTACATCGCATCGAAGACAATGTATTTTGTAACATTCAAACGAATGAGTAAAATAAAATAAAATAAAAAAAAAAATGTACATCGAATCTTTTTACAACCTTCGTTCCGTTTTCATACATCAAACTTTTACGGCAATTCAATATTCTAGACTTTGCAATAAAATATTTTGCACCTGTTCGCTTCAAGCACCATTGTTCAAAACGTTGTAAAATGTAATCCGTGCTCTTCAATCGCTGCTGCATTTGTTCTCTCATTTATATTTCAAATGGCATTTTTCCATCGTCATTCCCTCTTGCGATGAGGTTCTCATTTTTTCCACATCTTGTTTCATTCAATAAATGCCTGACTCTGCTAGTTTTATGTGTATGACATTTGACTTGTGAATTTTGGTATATTGCTCCCCTTAGCATATTACAAGAAATGTTTGTCATTTCAACTATATATCTATACACATAGAGAGAGAAGATGCAACGTTTTCGAAGATGACAAAAAAATAAGATTTAAAAGGGGAAGAGGAAGTAGACAAGAATAAGAAAAAAAAAAAAATACCAACGAACTTTCTTCGATTCGAAGAAAATGTGCCTGCAAAAAACACAAGTTTAAATATAAAAAAGACGGAAAGAATTCAGCAAACTACATGTCACACTGTGACAAAGTTTAGCACAAAGTCGGCAACGTCATATACATATTGTTATGTGTTTAAATTGACATTTCAATTCGATAAGTAGATCTTAACTATGAAATGAAAACGTTTTCGTTTCATTCTACGTTTGATTTATTCTCTTGTTTCATTCTCTCATTCTCTCTCTCTCTTTTTCTTTCTCTCTCTCTTTTTCTTTCTCTCTCTCTCTCTTCTTATTTCTCTCTCTTTCTCTCTTACTTTCTTTTTCTTTTTTTTATTTATTTATTTTCGTCCTTCTGCATTGTTCGTTTTGTATCATTTGCGTTGCTGCTATTGTTCGATAACATTTTTGCTCCCGTCGGATTTTTCAACATCGAACGAATACACAACAAACATACATCCGTATCACACTTGTGCTCCGATTTCACAGCTTGATTTGATATTAAAATCAGAGGATGGCGGTGATATCTCCGATTTTATTACGAATGGTGAATGGTTCCTACTCGGTAAGTTAAAGCTTTGAATAACACATTATATCGAAAATCTAAATCCATCTTGTTCAACATTTTTGGCAATTTTACTATGTGAAAATTGTGTATGTTGCGCGCATCAAGTGTATGTACCGATTTCTTTTTTTTTTTGTCTCTTTTTATTGAGTATTAAAGAATCGAAAAATATACGCCAAACGCACATACATACACATGAACACTCATGATAATTTAAATCTTGCTTGTGGCACTTGAATCAAAGTTAAATCAACAAAAATAACTTTACATTTTCTAATACATTGTGTTTTCTTTTTTTCGTTTTTCTCATCTCTCTCTCTCTCTCTCACTCTTTTTCTTTTTTTTTTCATTTTATGTGTGTATCGTAATGAAACAAAACAAACGACTTACAAACTTCAAAATAAAAACAGGTATGCCAGGAATCAAAAACACAATAAATTATGCGTGTTGTCCCGAACCATACGTAGATGTTACATTTACAATTCAAATAAGACGTCGAACATTATATTATTTTTTCAATTTAATCGTACCGTGCGTTTTAATTTCATCGATGGCCCTGCTTGGGTTCACATTACCTCCGGATAGTGGGGAAAAATTAACATTAGGTATGTACAATGCTCTTATTATATTCTTTCTTCCATGTTTTTCATTTTTTTTTTTTTTTACTAATCTATTATTCATTATATGAGAAATCTATTGTCATTATTCTCTATACATTTTCTTTTAATACATTAACAAACAACAACAAATTGCGATTTTCGCTACTTTTACTTTGCATATTCTCTTCCAGGAACTTTAACTCTTTGTTTTAATTTCCAACCTCGATTTACTCTTTAGATAAATAAGCTTGAAAAATAAAAATGTCTCTTTTTACCTTCGGATGATATTACAATTAGGATACTTAAATATTCTATTTTGAAGGAAAAATAAAATTTGGTTTCCCTTTCAAGCGGTTTTTACAGCACTCAATTTACGTTTTTTTTTTTTTTTTTTTTTCATTCACTTTAACAAAAACACCGAAACCGAAACGGAAATTGTAAGAAAAAAAAAAACTCTTCTCAAAATAAGTTAATGAAACCTTAGGCAAACTTTCAGTTAATATTCATCAACCAAGCAGGTAGTGTTAGGAAAGTAAAACTCAAATAAAGAATTATATTGATGAAGCGTTTACATGTTTCAATGCCACTAGCGTCATTTGAATCAGAAAAAAAAAAACATCGTCATCGTTCAATCATTTGAAATGAAAAATATATTCAATGGTTTTTTATTTGCTCCCTTCACACATGACAATTTTTCCGAAACTAATACAAACGAATTTTTCCATAGAGACAAAATATAAACGAATAAAAGCGCTATCAATGCAATTTGGTTTCAAGCGAAATAAATTCAATTGAATGTATTAGAAAGGGAAAACGTGATGGAGATAGGATAGATAAAAACGAGAAAAATTCCATTTTGTGCGAAGAAGAAGAAGAAAAAAAAACGTGGGCTACATACCAATTTTTCATCGTCGTTTAAAAGGACAACCGAAAACGAAAGGGGGAACGCAAAGCATCTCAACACACCATTGAAAATGAAAAGAAAAAAAAAAAAAATCATTCAAGATGAAAAGCGACGGTTTTTATTCGGTTTCTTGCTTTCGGAGTTGTCTTTTCTTCGTTTGGTGTATGAGCATTCGTTGGTTTTTAAAAATTGGTCGAAAAGGCACGTAAAAACCGTTCTTATCAAAAATTTACTCTAAATCAATTCCAAAACATTCAGACCACACATTCTGACGAAAATCGTTTTCTTTATTTTGGCCATTTGGCTTTTGTTGTAACTATTCATTTTCGTTGGTGTGACATACAAATAATTTATGGAATTGCAACGATAACACTCTGTCGGGCCACATCACAAGCCATTTTGAGTAGCTCAATGATTGTATTTCTTTTTTTTTTCTTCGTTGTTTCTTTTACACTTTTTTTTTTTTATTCTCAATAGACACAGTATCTCCAGTACATATTTTAAATAGGATGAAATCGAGCCACATAAGATGATGAAGAAGAACAAAAAAAAAAACCACACAGTCGTATAGACAAACAGACTACGGCCATTTATTAAAACATTACCTCCGTTGAATTTATTAGATAAATACAATGCATTTGTTTTGTATTTCGGTATTTTATTTTGATTTTTATTCATTTGTCTGGTTTACTTTTTGGCTTTCGGACAGATAGATATTGCGTCTCGAATGTTTTGATAAAACGATACAAATATGTGTGATAAATAAAAATGTGTAACAAAAATGAAAGAAAGAAAGGGAAAAAAAAAAGAAAACAAATGCACAAAAAAAAAAAAACAAAAAAATAGAATACAAATAAACTGCACGAATAAATGTTGCTGTCGAGTTCAAAGGATTTGTAGGTTACGTGAGTAAACATTGAGATAGGTTTTGTCGAATTTACTTATTTATAAGCCGTATAGGTTTTTGGTTGAGACATAGAAATACATACAAAATATATATATATATGAATCTATATAGACAAATTTCAGACGAAATTAGGATTTGAAAAAGATACCCCATCGTTGAAAAATCGACAGAAACAAAAACCACTAGTTACACACATTAAATGAAATAAAATAAAACTACAACTAAACCATCGCATCAATTTTTGTTTTAATAGGTGTTACAATTCTACTTTCGTTAACTGTTTTTCTGAATATGGTGGCGGAGGCCATGCCAAGCACGAGCGAAAGTGTACCATTAATCGGTTGGTAGTAGGCACACGATTGCCTCATTTATACTCTTAATTATTACAAACAAAAAAAAAAAAATAAAAAAAAAAAAAAAAATACACTGCGTGCCATTATTGAAATTGCAACCCCCACAAAAAAAAAAAAAAATAACCATTAAATGCCATTTTCATAGCAAGTAATACGAAAAAGAAAACAAACAAACCAAATTACATGCTATGCTTAGAAAATTTACTTGTGTTGTTGTGATCGTCATTTTAGAGCGTTGCTAATTATTATATCTGAGTTTACGTATTATGTTTATTGAACCTACTGAAGTACTTCTTTGAAAATTGTATGATTGTGTCGTTTGTGCATTAAAAATTATCTTACAAATGCAATCATGACCAAATGTAATCAGTTGAAACTAAAAAAAAAAAAAAAAAACCCCGAAAAAAATTTTACAGAAAGAAAAAAAAACCAAACTTAACTGATTACCATCAGCAGCATTAAAAATTGTTTTTTTTTGTGTTTATGTGCAAAACTGTTTTTATTCTTTCCTGTTGTTTATTAGTTAAACTTAATGGGATGTGGTTGTTTTGATTCTTACATCGTTTTTTCGTTCAGCTTTTTTTCATTCTGTTAGCTTTTAATGAAATCATCAACCACCACATTGGCTTGTTGTGTGACTGTTTAGTTTTCATTTCCATCTACATTTTTATTTGTATCATCAAAATGCATTCAAAATGATTTGTTTTTTTTTTTTTTTTTTTTTTTTCGTTTTTTGGTTCTTATTTAGGTTTCAACTGTCGATTTTTCTTTTCTTTTTGAAATTCGTTCGTAGAAAAAATTTAATGTGTTTTCTTTTTCATTAAAACAAATTTTCCAAGAATTTTTTCCATTTCTATGCGTGCCATTAAGTCCATCACTTTAAATGATGAACTATAAAAAAATTTCTAGGAAATTAAAATCAACAATCTTTTTCTTGTTTACGTAAAAAATTAAGTGGAAAAAACATCGTTTTGTTGACATGAAAAAAAAAAAAAAAAAGAAATTTGCAGAAAAAAAAGGAAGAAATTAGTGTGAAAAAAATCAGAAAATCGAGAAATTGAGTAAAAACAACCTCAATGTTATTATTATTGCAGTAGGAAAATTTGTTGGAAAATGTACATTTGCACGTTCACATTAATGCAATCTGACAGCAATTTGTTGTTTTTTTTTTTTTTTTTTTTTTTTTGAATTTCAAAGAGAAAGAATAATACCGAATGAAAATAAAAAAAATGAATGAAAGAAAAATGCGAATATATATATACATGTATTAACGGCTGTGGAAAAATTATGTTAAAAAATGTGCGGTTATTTTTCTTTTTCGTTTTCATGGCACGTTGTCCATTGTTGATGTTGTTGTTTTAGTTACCTGGGCATTAAACATTTGAATGCATTTGCTTCACCTAGTTAAAGGTGGAAATATGGCCATAGACACAAAAAAATATTCACACATACCGATCTGATGGTTGAGATAGAAGAATAAAAAATACATTTATGCAGCAATGAATTTACAAATGAACGCTAATCATATTCATGTCCTATAAACACGCACACAAATCTGCAACTGACTGAATGGATGAAGAGATGGCGAAAGAGAAAAAGAGAAAGAGAGAAAGAGAGAGAGAGAGAGAGAGAGAGAGAGAGAGAGAGAGAGAGAGAGAGAGAGAGAAAGAGAAAGGTAGAGAATAGAAACATTGCATTTATTACGAAAGTACCAAGTGCAAACGAAGACCCAGAGACACATGCACATATCAATGTGCAATAAATCGTAGTGAGTGCGGTTAGTTGTAAAAAATGAGTAAAATTATGAGTAAAAAAGCAGACGGTGAAAGGAATAAAATGGAGAAAAAGAAAAACAAAAAGAATATGAGAATATGAGCACCAAGAAGTGAAATGGGAAATGAGCATACGAATGCAGGCAAATGCCGAGAAATATTGCAGATATAAAACCATACCGCACACACAACTTTCTGAATCCATCATTGCTATTTGTTGGCTCATTCTCTTTTAGACCGTCAAAACCTTCTTGAATTGAACGACGGCAACGTCGACGACGACGACGACAAGGATTTTGTTTGATACTACAAACAAATAAAAAACGACAAACCGATTTATGGAGAAAAAGCGAATTTCGAAACGCGTTTTATGTGCAACTCATAAAACACAGAAGTTGGATGTTGTAAAATAAACGCCAACGGACAATTGTAGTTTTCAAGTCAAACCAATATCGTGACAGGTTTGTTTGTATGGCCCTTAGCCATCAAAAACGCGCTTCCTTGACGGATTCGCATTTTTTTCGGTCTCTCTTTGTGTGTACGAGCGCGCTTGCGTGTGTGTGTGTGTATGTGCGTTGAATATGTTTGTGCGGGTCTGTATCAGGCCATGCTAATATTTTGCTGAACATGCTATATCACATAAAGTCGAGCAAAGCAACTATTGTTACGACATGAAATATAATGTATTTCGCAATGTTTTTTGTTGCGTATTTTCGAATCGTGTATTGTTGTTAAATTTTCTTGCTTACAATGAAATTCATCGACTTTATTTTTGCTACTGCTGGTTCTGCTGTTGCTTGTAAAGCTATTGTTATTGTGCTTGTCGTTGATTTTTCATGTCATTTCCTTGAGTTTTTACTGCTCCGCTCTCTTATTCTCTGTTGTTGTTGATTTTTTTTTTTCTTCTTTCAACTGCATTCTCTATGTGATTTGGAAAAAAAGAAGTCCTTTTAGAAATGTATATATGTGCACAGGAGCATATATATTTTTTTTTTTTTTTTAATTTTCTTGTAACCTAGTTAACGAGTGAATTGTGACAAATACACGTAAAAATTGTGTTTCGCTTTACATTTAAATTGTAAAATCAACATTTCTGAGAAGCGAAATGGACTAAGAAGAAGATAAAGAAAATAAAGAAAGAGAGGCCATGATATAATATAGAGATAAGGGAGTGAGTGAGCGAAGAAGGGACAGTTAAGGAGCAAAAGATCGAAGGACTGTGTGTGTGTTGGAGAAAGATAAAAAGAGAGCGAAATAGTTGAGTTGTTTGTTGAATGGTTTGTTGCAATGAGTGCGCGCTCCCGGGTTCTAAAAAAACTCCATTCCCATATAGAGAAGACATATAAACGGCGTTTGCTTACAATGTACGACAACATATAAACATGAAAAACTTTACAGCAATTCTCTGAACAAATTGAATGCACTTGAGCTCCGCAGAACTGGGAAACGAATCAACAAATTGCACAGTCGAGAATCGCAAAAAAAGAAAAGAGAGGAAAGAAAGAGATAGAAAGAGAGAAAGAGAGAGAGAGAAAGAGAGAAAGAGAGAAAGAGAGATAGAGAGAGAGAGAGAGAAAGAGAGAGGGAGAGAGTAACAAAACCATACACTTAGAGAGTACACACGTGTAAAGAAAGTCGATTTTGAAACAGAGCCAGTGAGAATGAATGAAAAGGGTTGAGCGTGAGAAATGCAAAAGGTTTTGTAAATTGTGCGATGTGATGTGATGTGATGGTTACAAATAGAAAAAAAATGTGCACAAAATACTTTCTGCATAACAAATGCTTGAATTCTCTCGTTACCCCACATTAACCATTTATGCACCTGATAAAATATTTTTCATACACTTCATTCAAGTGCAATGGAAAGTTGAGCAACCGGAGCTTCATTGCTACCCGACACTCTTTTATTGTTAACATTGCCACTTTGCTTGGCTGCTATTTATTTCTTTTTTCTTTTTTCTTTTTTTTTTTTTTTTTTATTAATTCGTCAAACCGTAAAGTTTTCTTTGTTTCATTCAACATTTTCTGTGTCTGTTAAATTGTGAATCGAATTTGCACATTTCATTGAGCAAATAAAATGTATTGAAAAATTGTAACAACATTTTGGTATGACGACAAGCGAACAAATGAGCTGCGAATGACAAATGAAAAGTTTGCTATTTCATTTCATTTCATTTCATTGTTTTGGAAATTGGTTAAAGTGTTTCAATTATTCAAAAGTGTCAGAAACGATACAAAGAAAACTGAAAAACGGCCAACCGAAACACACAGATGAGAGAAAATGAGCATGAGAATGAGAATAATCAAATAGTAAAAATGCGCTAAATACGAAACCAGTTGTATATCATTGGCTCTTAAAGTGTGCAATAATATGCACGATTTCATGAAATGAAAATTCCATCGGATAACATTCCAACGAGGATTCTCAGCATTAACAAGTTGGTGTTTTGAAATGGCATTTCTTGTATTCCACATTTTCTGATTCTTCTTTTTCAGTCGTTATCTTTTTGCCTTTTTCGTACTTTTTTTATTTTCATGGAAAATATTCCATTCTGTCGTCCATTCATTCGTGCGATTTGCTTTGTCGTCCAGCTCCATTTTCTTATTTTAAGTTCTCAATTCATTCTTGTTAGCTGTTAATACGAAATAGCTGTTAAATTGACAGTCCATTGTTTTTCCAAACGCAATATTTTTGCTCAAGGCGAAATAACGGTTTATCCAACCAAGCTACACATATATTCGACTTGCAAACTGGAATGGAAAAAGCTTGTTCGCATTTTCATTATTGCTCCAAACGAAATTCACTATCCGTTTCTCTCTCTCTCTCTCTCTTTCTCTCTCTTTTTCTTGCATTCTTTTTCTCAGTCGCTTTTACTATCTCTCTTCTCTTATTGTCTATATCTCATTCTAGCACGCAAATTCATATAAATTGAAAGCACGCAGAAAACCTTCAAACTCATTAATTATTTCACAGATCAAATTATTTATAATACGTTTTTATCCTCATTTTGCTTGAAAAACGGGCTATTGTTTTGTCTGTTTCGTATGAATTACGACAACGTAGTTTTTAGCTTGCGATATATATATATATATATATATTCATTTGACATCAGGCTAAAAATGATTTTTCGTGCGCAACAATGATAAGTAGCAGCCAACAACAATAAATATAAAAATGGTCTAGCAAGTTAAATGTGTCAGCTGACCTTTACGAAATTTCCAAGCGAGTAATCTCAACGTAATATATGCTCAATCAACGAGTAAAAGATATAATGATTTTTCAAGTAATCTGGGTCATTAGTGAATGAGTGGGCAAAACTCGTACACAAAATATTTTGTTCCTGATTTTGCTCATTCTTTAAAATGATGATTCATTTATGTGAGATAATTGAATGAACAGCTAAAATGAGCGAGAGAAAACAAGTCAAATGACAGTGAAAAAGAGTGAAACAAATTTCAAAGGAAGAGAAAAAAAAAAATGGTGCAATTTTTCCATTTCGTTTGTTCATTGAATTTCATGGGCACACAATAATCCATAATTAACATAAAAAATTAACAAAATGTCGAAAACAAGAAAATGAGCGCATTTTTTTTTTCTCGCTTCGTTTCAAATAATGAAGTTTTTTTTTTGTATAATGCAGAGCACTTTTAATTCTTCTGAAAGTCACAACATATTTTTCATTAAATGGCAGATGCAATCAAATATGCAATTTTGCCCCATTTTCTCGCTCTCTTTCTCTCTCTCTCACTTCTCTCTCTCGCTTCTCTCTCTCTCTCTCGCTCTCTCTCTCTCTCGCTCTCTCTCTCTCTCGCTCTCTCTCTCTCTCGCTCTCTCTCTCTCTCGCTCTCTCTCTCTCTCTCTCTCTCTCTCTCTCTCTCTCTCTCTCTCTCTCTCTCTCTCTCTCTCTCTCTCTCGATTTCTCTCCATTTTATTTGATGGAATTTTAAAGGGCACAAAAGATGCAGGTACAAACCACTATTAAAATTTATTCCTTGTTTCGGTAGAAAGAAAAAAATAACTACAACTGCAACGGCAGCAAGCAAATTCGCTATCTTGGCTGTTGACACACTTTCATTTAATTAAGAATCGGAAGCAAAGTTTAAAGTAAAAAATTGAATTTATTCGTACAAGTAGTCATCAGCACAGTGTGCATTTTTGGTTTGCTTGTCGGCAATGTTCTCTGCTTAAATCATTGAAGATAAAATTTTTACATTGTCGTGTAACTAAGCGAAAACCACACTAAACGAAGAAGGAAGAGAAAAAAAAAAATAGCATCAACAGCATGCCCAAAGTGAATGTAATGAGCGAGATAAAGGCTTTACTCATATTTGGTGTATGTATTATATGTGTGTGTGTGTGATCTCATGCACAGAACTGTGTGCATCTAACCAAAAACGATGACAACAACAACAACAACAGCAACATCAAAATACACATCGTTAATAGCATGCATTCGAGTACTTGATAAAGCGGTTTCGTTTGACGGTTTTACTTCTTCTCAGTTCCTTTTTATTTTCGCTTTCACATTTTATTCATTATAATTTGTGTATGTTTTTTTCGACGGCTATTTAATGAAAATTGAAATATCTGTAGGTTGTTTTGGCTTCATTTCTTAAATAATTTTTTTTTTTTCACCATTTGCCATTTCGTTCTTTTGCTGCCTTTCTCTTTAATTATCGTTCGATACTTTTTCGTTTTTTTCTTATAATTCATCTTTCTTTCTTTTTATTTTCGCAACCCTCTCTCTCTCTCTCTCTCTCTCTCTCTTTCTCTCTCTCTATTTCTCTCTCTCTCTCTTTTACTTTTTTAAACTTTTTCCGTTCACTTTCCACCGTATTCATTACCAGTATTTTCGTCCGTTTCGTTGTTCAGTTTTCATGGTTTACTTTACATTCAAAATGCGCATTAATTGCCGCATAATATACAAACAACCGGTGCTTCATGTGAAATCGTTTCGCATAATTTTCTTCAAGTGGTGCGTGCTTTTTCATCTTTCCACCAAATTTCAACCAAGCACACGGAGAGCGAA
Source organism: Resseliella maxima (assembly GCA_029041755.1). NCBI lineage: Eukaryota > Metazoa > Arthropoda > Insecta > Diptera > Cecidomyiidae > Resseliella > Resseliella maxima. Next base: position 264,803 of record JAQOWM010000082.1, read on the forward strand.
AGAGAGAGAGAGAGAGAGAGAGAGAGATCCTTTTTATTTATTTGTTTAATGTGCATGTATTATTGTGATGTGTTTTTCGTTATTAAAATTGCCTATATTCATTTAATATTTCCACGTGCATAACACAAGTTTTTCTACATAAAATAACCAAAACTAGGCCATATTTTTCAATGAATCGTTTACATTCTATAAGTATATATTCCATTTTTCATTCATTTAGACACACAACAAACTCTTTCTTGAATAATATTGCTGCCATTTTGTTAAGTGAACGTTTTATTCTCATAAATATTAAATAAACACCAGAAAATTCGTACAATGTGTACAAATATTAAGCAAATGAAATTTGGCTACATGGTATGAATGTTATTACTATAGTTATAACACTAATTAAAGCATCAAATTGTACGCGTCGAAATTTTGATCGGCTGTGTGAAATGCGCATTTTGTGCTTAACGGTCGTATTAATGTTTAAATAACAGAAGAAGAAGACGAAGAAGAAAAAATGCTGCCAAAGAAATTGCTATGAAATGAGATAGAGAAAGAAAGAGAGAGAAATAGATAAAATCAGAAAGAAAGGGATGAAAGAGAAAGAAAGAAAAAAAAGAGAGAAAGAGAGAGAGAGAGAGAGAGAAAGAGAGCTGAAAAAGACTGTATTAACAACAATCAAGAGAATATGCTTCATGTTTGAATGGTTAATGATTTTGAGTCGGCAGCGTTTATTTTATTGCTGCATTTATTAAGGGAACGCACGCGCGCACATGCAAAACTCACAATTTATTTGCTTTTGTGGGTGCGTACGAGAAGAGCATCGGCATCACTATTCTCTAGTCGTTTTGTCTCTCTTTCTCTTTCTTTCTCGTTCTCTCTCTCTCTCTCTCTCTCCCTCTCTCTTTCTGTCTGTTTTTCTATCATTTTCACTTTCTAGCAGATAAGATTTCATTTTATGGCATTTAATAAGCAAATTGTTTCGGTTTTTGTGTTTAAAATGCGTTGAAAAGTGATTTTTCATGTTGTTTGTCTATTCAAATATCGCTTTGGTTGTTTTCGTTTAGCAACGATGCGGCAGCGGCAATGTCAGTGGCATTCGTTCATTGCCGATTTACGCTAACGAAAAATTTTAATATTCCATTGGTAAATGTCTGATGTTGTATTAGATTTATATGTCGATCTACAATCTAAACAGCATTTATCTAACATTTTGCAAAACGTTTTGCTTCTCTTTATTTTTTTTTTTTTTTTTTTTTTTATTTTTCATTTGTTTGACTCATCGCATTTGAAATGTGGCATTTCACATTTCCATTTTGGAATAAATGTTTTCGTTATTGCTGTGTGCTTTTTTTGTTTCTTTGCCGTTTCTCTCGTTTGTCAAAATAAGATTCTGTTGAAATAGATCACCACTCTCATATACCCATTACACATCGCATCCAAAATTGAGCTTTTTTTTCTATCGGTTTTGCTTTGTTCAAATTTGATGCGTGCATACATTTTCTCATATTTGTATAAATATTTGTGAATCAATTTTTTTCATTGTTGCAAAAATTTGCGTTTGATTCAACTGTTTAAATTGGATTCTTGTTTTGGAACAAAGACGAAAAAAAATTATTCAAACAAATGCATTTATTAAAAAAAAAAAAAAGAAAAAAAAAAAATGAATCATCAATTTATTTCATAAGCCATTTTGTGTGTCCTTTGACAACAAAAAAAAAAAGAGAAATATAACGTGACAATAACCAATCAGAGTTTGACAAGATAAAACTAAAAATGATGTTGTGAAACTACTTTTTACAACATAAATACATTGGTACTTGTAATGTTATGTATGTAATGCGATTATACGTTTTACAACAAATCACGTTGGGACATACGCAATTCTACTGTGTCTCGTTAAACATAAATTTCAATTGTTGGGAATTTACCCTGTCGCGCGTATAGTTTCCAAATAAATTTTCAACATATATAGTACAGAAGCCAAATACGACAAACGACGAATATATGGAATATTTTCATTTATGCACACGGTGCGCGTTGAGAGCACAAAAACAACAGAGACGAAAATAGAGAACAAAAAGAAAAAAAAAAAAAAATAAACCATTGAGACGGAGGGAATGAGAAAAAGTGAGAGAAGAAATAAAATAAAGAGAAAGGAAATGAGTGAGAAAGCGAGTACAACGTGAGCGCGCGCGTTAACGGCAGTATGGATAGTGAATGTGTTTCTCCAAATTGCTATAGATCATAAACGCGACATAAATTCGTAAAATGACATTATAATTCTGTAGCATTTGTGTTCTTGTGGCAGCAGCAGCGTGGGACTTGATTCGCTTCTACAATATTCTGTTTTTTTTTTTTCTTCTCTTTTTTCATCTGCGGTTTGACTCCATAATTTTAATGGCATTTACTTTCGTATCTACTCTCTTTGGAGCATTTTTTTTTTTTTACTGCAAATATTTCACTTCGAATCGTGGAGCATTTTACTTTCGAGTTGAACATTTTATTTCGGCTCGTCGTTTCAAAACAATTTTTTTTTTTCCGCTTTGCACTATTAAATATATTTTAACGGGTTTGAATCAATGTGAATGGGACATGTTTTTTTGACCTCCGTCCAACTTGTCTCTTTTTATCTTTGTGCGCTCCCTGTTTTTATCTTCTTTTTACTTTTGTACACTTTTTCTCACTTTTATTCATTTCTTCTCACTTCTACGCTCTTCGTCTCACTTATAACATTTTGTGCACTATTTTATGCTTTGGTATTTACTGAACATTTTTGGATGTAACGGTAATATCATAAAAAAAAGAAAAGAAAAAATTATACAGAGCCAAACCTCCCATTGAAAATAGCAAATAAAAAACTTGAGAAACGCCATAAAAACTTGCCGAAACATCATTTTGGGAAAACTATTTAATGAACGTTGTGTATAACTTTTACTCATGATATACAAATGATTGTGTGCTAAAAAACTAATGCTTTAACGACATCATTTCGTGGAACATTGTTGTTGGTGGTTGGTTGGTTGGTTGGTTGGTTGGTTGGTTGGTTGTCAGTGAGTTACCAATATTACATAGCGTGTCTATCTCATTCTATCGTATCAAACCATATATATGATTGTCGTGATGTGATGTGATGTGTGTACGTGTTGGTGCGTCTGCTAAAGTGGCTCGACAAGTGCTCACGAAATTGCGGAGTGAGCACTTTTTATTTTTATCTTTCGATCGACATATGTGTTGAACCATTTCTAAACGAATACACATTGAACATTTTGAGTTTCGAAACATTCAAAAACACACACACACACACACACACAAACGGCAATTACTAATAGCCGAAAAGCATAGCTTTTTTATTCTCTCTCACAGTTTCTTCACATTCTCGAAGCTAGTATCAAGAGTGTCTACTCTTCATTTTTATCCCTATTTACATGCACATATACATCAAATACATATATATATATATATTGAGACACAATCACACTTATACACGAGATGGTATAACACATTGAATCAAATCATGCCGAGCGAATTCAGTTAAAGCTTCACTCACTTATTCTCAACGACTCAGCCACTCCATAGACACATACAAAGTAATTTTATTCGATATTTTTTTTTTAATTGTGCTACAAGTGCTGAATTCTTGATGACGATAATGTGAATCCGTTTGGGATGGATAATGGCATAATACAATTGTATTATTCATAAAGGTTTGTTGGGTCATTAAACATTCATTGAAAACAAACACATGCTTGGCTCACACATCTCTGTCACCGCTTTTCACCGAGATAGACGAAATACACGCAGAGAGAAAGAGAGAACGAGGAGAGAGAGAGAGAGACAGACAGAGAAAGCTAAAGAGAACGAACCATAGAATGAGAATTGCTTGTGGTTATTCACAATGATATTGGTATAACATTGTGAAATGCGCGAAATGAAAGATGGTAAATTTTGAGACAACAAACTAGAGACACACACACACACACACAATGAAAAGAATCATTGTCAATTCACCTTGTGCCTCTTATTCTCATTGTCATCGATGTCATCGAGTTTGTGCCGTTTTCACATTTTGTTTTAATCTGTGAGGTGTACTTGTGCATTGTATGCAATATGCATATGTCCTTCAACTCAACGCAATTTATTGCATTGCATAGCATGAGAATTTTGTATCATCTAAATTCATTTCAACTGCATTATGATCGAATGAAATATACAGAATGAAAAGCTCCTCGGAATTAACTTGTTAAAAAGTTGTTTGATTTTCTATCGGTGAATTTGTGTGCGATGGCAAATTTTGACGTTCGCATCCAATAGAGCGGCACGTTATTTATTTGTTATGTGTAATTTTTTATTCATTCGCTTCGTAATTTTCAATAATCCCCTATACTGTTTGACTTGATGAAGGTTGGAAATTCCCATAGAGAGTCAGTTACCCAGATACAAGATGCAAAAACACAAAAACCAGGTTATGATATTTTACTCTCATTTCGTATACATTCCAATGCGGAAAGTTTGCCTGATGAACGAGCAATCAACCAACCAAACGATGAGAATAGCAGAGTGTACAAGGGATCGTGGGATTGAAAATGAAGAACAAGAGAGAGTGAGAGAGTGAGAGAGAGAGAGAGAGAGAGAGGCGGAGAGACAATGGAGATTGCCGGGGCATAGAACAAACGAACGGAATGCCATCCAAATACACAATTATATATTATATTGAAAGATTCCAAAAGAGACGAAGCGAAAAACTTTAAAATGAGATTTCCTTCACGAATATTGAGAACGTCATAAAATTTTCAAAGCCCATTTTCAACATTTTACCATTTCCACCCACCGACACCAACTGAAAATTGTCTCACAAAATAACGTTCTCTAACTCTCTTGCTATCACTCTCGGTTTTGCATTCAATCTAAAACTTGCTATTTTAGTCTATCTTGCTCTCGCTCTCTCTCTCTCTCTCTCTCTCTCTCTCTTTCTCTATCTCTCCCATTCTCGTTTACAAGAAACATCGTGCGTCTGTTCAATTTTTGCATAACAAAAAATGATTTTGATATCGCTGGCAAATACAAAAAAGACAGCTTCACCTCGACCTCGTTACGATCGAAATGCGTTGCAGCACATTTCGAAAACAATATATCGAAAATCAAAAAATCACTTTTGTTCGAAAAAGTTTTGTGTTTTGCTTCCTTTTAATGGATAGATTTCAGCAAAGTTTCGCATCATATTCTTGTTTTTTTTTTTCACCCCGTTCGTGCAGACTCTTCGATCAGTTTAGTAATCCCAAACAAATGAATGGGATTGAATTTGAGTGAGAATGAAATAGCGAAAGAAAGAATATGAGCATGAGAGAAAGAATGAATTTCATAAATATAGTGGGAGTGAGAGAGCGATAGAAATTGTAAAAGATATAGAAAAGACAAAAAAGAATACAAATAATGAATAAATAAAATGGGTAAAAGTAAGAAATAAAAAGCTACTTTGCTTTCGAAAAAGTTCGTTTGCACTCGTACAAGTACGAAACTAACAGATAAAACAAAAGAAATGAACTAAAACAATAGTCGAAACTAATAACTTCAAGTAAAAGCAAATTCAAAATGAGCTGATCGGACGAAATGAGAATACCAAAATGTATTTGCAATTGGTTAAAAAGAAATTGGTTAGTTGCACGCGCCCATATTCAATTGAATGTTGCTGAGATAAATGGACTTGAAGTAAACTAATGATTTTTCTTCTTTATCTTATGCTATTCGGTTTCGATAATATTGTCTTACTGCTAAATAAATTGCCGTAACAAATGGTGGTCGCGTTCATACAACCACCCGTTTTCTCTCTCTCTCTCTCTCTCTCTCTCTCTTTTGCCTTTCTTTGTTGATTTTTCTTTAGTTGCTTCTCGAACTGAATCAAAAATCTGAAATGGAAACGCAAAATAAGTGATTGGGTGGATATATGCCATACTGACCTAATATATACACAAAACAGAGATGCTGCGACGCATAAAAGATTGAATGAGAATGAAAATGAGCATCAAGCAAGCAAAATATATTAAGACAGTTTGTTTGTGCAACGAAGCGATGTGAAAAGCGGCAAATGTGGTAAGAGTATACCTCGAACTATCCGAGAAATTGAGAGAGAGAAAGAGAGAGAGAGAGAGAGAGAGAGAGAGAGAGAGAGAGAGAGAGAGAGAGAGAGAGAGAGAGAGAGAGAGAATGAAAAACCAACTAGTGCATATATTTTAGCAGGCAAATAGCGATGGCAACTTTTAATACCGGTTGAGACTATTGGCGAACGATTTCAGTTGCACGAACTCTCAACAATAGAAAAAATAGGTGTGTGAGTGTACATATATATACATATAATATATTTCAGTGCGTAGAATGAACAGCTTCCGAGCATAAACATTCCGAAGTACTCAACTTAACTCCCTGGGAATAAGAATGTTTGCAATGTCGACGAGAAAGAACTTCGCACCATAGTTGACAGCATCTTTTATTGTTTTTGCCATGCTCGGTCTCTTGCCTGGCCATGCCATTGTTCTGTCTTACTTTGTTTGTACGGGGTTTTTATTCTTTTTTTTTTTTTTTTTTTTTTTTCGCTCGCGTAACAGCTCTTCATTATGTACACAAATCCAAGCGCATACATATACACAGAGCATAACACCCACAAAAAGCCCCGTACATTGAATAGCGTTATCTGCAACAAATTGTTTTCCATTTGTGCGATAACTTATTATTATTTTGTTTATTTAACACGAAGCAAAGTACGCCAAATGTGTAAATATATCTTTGTCGTTAATCTGGCGTCAAAAGCGGCCTGTCTCACTGCTTCTTGGCATATTCACCGTATAAAATGAATTGGTTCGTTGTTGAGAGAAATGCATCATTTTCTAGCTACATTGTAGAGCAGGCGCAATAATTTTTGGTTGATTGTATAAATATATGCGATTTAGTATACACAATGATGTGTGCAATGGAAATAGAGTGGAGGTTGAGACGACGTTGAAATCGCAATTTTCAAGGTAATAGCGCAAAAAGCTCGCGACACGTGAAAAATTTATATCTCACGCCAAACAACTAACTTCTCGTGTGTATGTGTTTATAATGGGAAATTTTAATTTTACATAAACTCTTTGGGATGTTGAGTCTTTTTGTTCATACATCAAATACCAAAAATACAAAGAATATGATGTACATCAGCATCTGCCTGCATTATTATGTTCCATACAAAACGAAGCAATTTCATCTATTTAAACACCGTTTGTGTTACATGAAATTCATAAAATTATCTCCGCAAAATTTGATACCCAAATGTGTTTATAAAACACATACACACCCATACACATACACAAACTACAAATTCAACGACACATTCAATGCGGGGAGTAAAACACCTAACGTCATTTTTGATATGTTTTGTCAAAATGGCAACAATGAAATATAAATGGTTTTAGCGTCGAGCATAGTTTTTGAAAGTATATTCCAAATGCAAACATAAATGGAAAAAAGAACAAAATGGAAAATATATATATTAGATAAAATCTCGAGTCATCACTTTATAAATCAAGTATTATTATGCATAACAACAATACGTATTTTATCTATTTTGGTGGATAAATTTACTCGACCCATAAAAAATTCATTTGGAATTTCTTGTTTCTATGCCATCTGATATCTTTGCGCATCAAATAAAACATATTCATAACTTTAAGCTCATACATATGTGCCATTAACGTATCAAACATTAATACAAACACAATATGATTAAATAAGGACAACAGCATCATCATTGCCACCACCACCACCACCAACAATAACCCAGTAACAAAAAAAAAAAAAAAAAAAAAAAAAAAAAAACATCAACATCAATAACACTAATAATAATAATAATAACAGTAACGGTGATTGAAAATCTAAGAAAAAAAAGTCATTTTTTACTAAATAACAAACACTGAAGAAAAAAAACAAGGTCGAATTTGCATTACAACAGCAATTTGTTTTTTGTTCAATTTATACTCGATCCACCTCATTTACATAACAACAATAATAAAATCGATGGAAAATTTTCCATTAATCAAAATTCATTTAATATTTGACCTTTATGTTTGCGTTGTATAATTCTTTAGAATTTTTTTTTTCCGGTTCATTTTTATAATGTTTTTCGATTACATGAAATTCAGAAGGGAAAAAACCCAAGCAGAAAAATTTTTCAGAAAAAAAAAAAAAAAAAAAAAGATAACTATATAACAATATGACTAGATAAATTAAAAAAACCGTTCCAATGAAAAACTAAATGGTCTATGTTCTACTTATGTGAGAATATTTCTTGAAAATTCCACAATGATAATATCTTGCTATATATGTATATATCGGCAATCGATTCAAACTGAAAGAGATTGTATCAGTATACCCAAATTATTGTTACCATCTCAACGTATACATAATCAATTATTTACGATAAACAGCCGAAAACACTTGTTTATTCAATGAAATTCTTGTTGAAATCGTTTGTTGATACGCAATTTTCGATATTATTCCACAAAATTGTTTACATACCAATACAGTAAACGTAAAATTGTATCAATTGATAGAAATCGAACGATTTAATGAAATCGAACAGAAAATTTGTTCCATTTGTTTTTTTGTTGTTGTTTTCGATTCTCTTTGGAAAAACGGCAATAAAGAAAAGAAAAAAAAACATGCAAAAACCAAAAACATATTTAGTGGGTAAGAAAAAAAAAAAAAAAACAAAAAAATATTGCAACATTAAAATTAATCGCATCCGTTCATAATAGTTGTGTTGTTATAGGGATAGCATTAATAAAATCAAATTGACCATTTTACTTGTTCAACAGAAAAGTTTCTTCGGTTGTTGTTTTCGTTTCGTTTTTCTTTTTTTATTGTTTGTGTATTACTTTTCTGACAAAAATTGCTTTGGGTCATTTGCTTTTGGTATAGCTGTTAAGTTTTGTGGAGCCGAAAAATGTGAATTCGATATAACACCGAAAAATGGAACAAAGAAAAAAAAAAAAAAAAAAAAAAAAAAAAAAAAAATTGGGCAGAAAATCCCGATGGAAAGGCTTAACTTGGCACATTTCACGCCAAAAAATTGATGGTGAAAATTAGCACTCGATCAATTGAATTTTGGTCCCATGCCAAACGTGCGCGTCAAAATTTTCCAATGGAAAAATTTACTTTTTCAAGCCAATATGGCTTGAAAGGCAAAAACACATCAAAAGACAAATAACAACAGTAACTGTTTCTCTTGCATAACGGTAAAAGAGAATCAAATAAATGAATAGAAATTTATACTTGTGTGTCAACGAATGGGAAAAAAATTTGGACCGAAATCGAATTGTACAAACACATTGGCAAACTAAAATTACATTTCTTCGAATTTCGTATTTCAGGTGTCACTATCCTTCTGTCTTTAACGGTATTCTTGAATTTGGTCGCGGAGACACTGCCACAAGTTTCTGATGCAATTCCACTTCTAGGTAGTAGACGAACATTCCATTTATGAAAACAAAAAAAAAAACAAAAATACACACACACATAAAATATATCTTATGAAACAAGATTTTGTTCTGTTTGTTCAATAATATATAATACAAATACAAATTTAACACAAAATTAATCACAGCAAAAATTGTACTAATTTAATGTCGTTGTGTCACGTTGTTTAATCATGTATATTTGTTTTGAACAAAATATCTCTCAGTCGTTTTGCGTTTCATCTTTGTTTTTTTTTTTTTTTTTTTTTTTCGATTATGCAAAACGTATTCCAGAGAATTTATCGTATTTATTCAATTTATCTATATGGGTAACCAAAAAATAAGCCACAAATATATTTATATCTAAATGCAAGAAAATATTTCATTTTTTATCCATTGTTTTATTTTATATATATCTTTTGATATTACAATAATGAAAACAAAAAAAAAAAAACAAAAAAAAAAAAACACAAAAAAACAAAAAATTTCATAAGAAACTAAACCATTTATTTATATACTCAACTCATACAATTATATCTTTCATTTTTGTAAAAGTGTATTTTCTTTTCCATTTTCATTTTCATTTTTATTTTTGTGTTCTTTAAAATAAATTAAATCGCACACACACATTCTTTCTTACACAACAAGTATACAATAACAACAACGACACCACCGGTTATGGTTGTTTCAATGAATTTTCTCTCTGCATTTGAAAATTGTGTAATCTCACTAACAATAAATATATAAAATCATTTTTCCATTTCCGCATATTTTGAATCTATCTACTCGTTTAAATTATTCCTTATACGTATGTTCAATTGTTCAATTTTTTTTTTTTTTTTTTTTTTGTTGGCCAAAAATATGTTTGTATATTTGCGATTGAAGAACAAATCCAACCGGAACTATATGAACGTGTGTATACAGCAATAAATTTTTTTTTTTTTTTTTTGGTTTGTTTGACTGTTCTTTTTCTTTTTTTTTTCTGTTTGGAAAGAAAAGAAAGAAAGAACAAAATGTTGATTTTCTGTCTTCAATAAAATATTTTTTGTGATTTTCTCTTTTCCATGTCGTCATCTCTGTTGTGTTTTCGCTCGCTCAATTTTGTATTTATGTTTTATTTTTCTATTTGTAAATGTATGTTTGCGCGTGTGGGTGTATATGAGTACGAATGTCTGCAAATTTCCAATAAATGAGAAATATATTTATATATGAAAGGCTCCGAGGAAAAATGTTACACTGAAAAGTTCCGTGGAAAAATGTTATTATTTAGTGTATTCAACATACAAAAACCAACAACAAATACATTGAATAATAACATTTTTCCACGGAACTTTTCTGTGTAACATTTTTTCTCGGAGCCTTTCATATATACATGAATTCATTGTCGATTTTTATGTGCTCAAGCGCTGTGTGCCGCAAGCAATTGAATATTTTACAAAACACGTCTAGCAGGTGTGAGTTTCATCTGAAATTTTTTCGATTCTTCTATTGTTGCGTTCTCTCCACCTCTCTTGTTCCATCTAATTATTTTTCTCTCGTTGTTGGTTCACTTTCATTGTCCATTTATTGAATTCTCTTGATTCGAATTGAAAATCATTTGTATGGGATTTTATTTCAATTATTTCAGTTAAATAAGCAAAAATTTACTTGAATTTATAATCATTTGGAAAATGTTGCTCTTTATTAATTTTTGTTTGTTGGTTACGTTTTGATTGATGAATAATTAATTGGTGCCACTTCCAGATGTTTGTGATGGGCCAGTTGTCTGTGAACAGTAGTGAATGAGTGAATGAGTGAGTAAGTTAGTAAGAAAATGAAAGAGAAAGAAAAATATTTACTTGCATAAAATGTGTTTGAGCCAGTTTCTTCATTTCCGATGCGAAATCATTATTTACTTTGGAAACCGGATGTCCATTACGATAAAACATTCACTCTCTCTATCTCTCCCTCTCTCTCTCTCTCGCCCTCTCTCTCTCTCTCTCTCTCTCTCTCTCTCTCTATCTCTCTCTTCCTCTTTATCTCTCTCTTTATCTCTCTCTTTATCTTCTTCTTTAGACAGATTGTTTGTTTGTGTAATGTGTACACTGCACAGTGCACACTGTTCACATTTTGAGCCATATTCAATGATGTTTTTAACTTTAATCACTCTCATTTTTCCTACATTTATTTTCATTGCTTCTTATTTGTTGTTGTGTTGGTCCATGTCCATCTCTTCTTTTTCTCTTTTTCTTTTTTCTTTTTTTTTTTGTTCAGATCTGTGAGCTGTTACAGTTTTTTCCACTTAAGTTTAAGTTTCAGCCACTGTGCGTGTGTGTGTATGTTTTTTCACTTCTCATTTTCATTTCTTTTCATTTCGTCTTTATTAATATTTGCAACAGTTGCAATATTTAAATGATGTAGTACTGTTGGTGTCATGCCCATGTGTATTTATTTAAGTTAAGTATCTCTACTGGAACATTCATATTCACTTGTGCAAAAAACGGTTCAAAAAGTCAAATCATTTTATTTAAGTTTGTTACAAATCATCATTTTCACTTTATATTTGTTCATTCATTCATTTGTTGGCATATCACTTCGGAAGGAACATTTTACACTTACATTCTATATCCCACTTTCTGCCTTTATCTCTTCCCATTTCACATTCTATCACATTTTCAGACTGGTTTTCTTTTTCGGTTTCTTACACATACTTTATCATTTGCGTCACTTTTTGTAACTTTTTCCATTGGTGTGTGTTGATTAAATTCATCGCCTGTCGGGATATCGCACACGAATGTTATTATATCATACAACAACAACAACAAAAAACAACAACTTTTTTTTTCTCCTTCCTATCTCTCTCTTCCTCTCTTTCTCCTTCTTTTCCTCTCTTCCTCTCTTTTGATCTTTACCACTTCTTGCTCACTCTCACTCTCACTCTCACTCTCACTCTCTCTCTCTTTCTTTTTTTCTCTTCCTCTTACAAAATTTGAAATTAAAAAGGGTATTCGTCTTGCATAAGCAATGGGATATATCCATAAGAAGTGTGTATAAAAAAAAATTTGTTTTAATGGAAAAAGAAGATTAAGTTGGATATGAAAATTTGAAAATCAAGTCGTTCATTAATCGCATAATTCTTTGCAAATCGTAAGCAGTCATTTTGAAAAATTCGTGTGTGCTCAGATTTAAAAGACAAGAAAGCAACACGTTCAGTGTTATAATTGAGATAGAGGCAAAGGGTACGCGCATGTTTTAATTTTTCGCAGATATTTTTTTCTTCTTCTTCTTTTTCTTTTTCCTTTTAGAAGCTTTCAGACTTTTGATGCAGCATGCGACCAAATTTAGTGTTTACTTTTTACTTGTTTTTATCTTGCGAATTGAATTCCATTATTTCGCCAAAGTAAACCAAAAAATCAAATGGGATCAGGAATTTTTGCTCGTTAAATTCAAGCACAAAATGTTATTTAAGCCATTTCATCACAATGTATACCGAGAAACACACACGCACATATTGTTTACTGTATCTATATGGGTGTATGAGTGCATGTGTCGCAATAATTCTCTACCTCATTTTTATGACATGTTTTCAACAAGAATGTGTTTGATTTCAACAAACTGACATACTTTTTCACACCGAGCGAACACACTTAACTTTTATTCAACATGAGAATGGAAAAAAAGCGCATACACACACACACACACACACACACATTGAATGAATCGCATTTTTCCTGCACCACACACAGTACAATTAAAACATCATGTACAGAATAAGAGTTAAAATGTACATTTTGGGAGCAACAGAGCCGCTTAAAAATGAAATATCGTCGAAAAATGGTTCCCTTCCGAAGCGGAAGCATTTCTTTTTTTTTTCTTCGTCTCTTTCTTTGTTAAGTGCTATTTATCATTAAGCATAATTGTATCAAAAATGAGTGTTTGCTCGACAACATGTTTTCTTTCTTGCTTTCAATCTCTCTTTCTTTCTCTCTCTTTCTCTCTCCTTCTCTCTCTTTCTCTCTCCTTCTCTCTCCTTCTCTCTCCTTCTCTCTCTCTCTCTCTCTCTCTCTCTCTCTCTCTCTCTCTCTCTCTCTCTTTTCATTCTCGTCATTTTTTGTGTTTTTGTAAAAATGAAGAGAAATTACAAACACCCAGGAATTGGTTGAATATTTTTAAAGAATGTTTGCTATCTCAGTACGACTACAGCGGCAGCAGTTTTTCTCGCATTTGTTTCACGCCAGAAAAAAAAAGTAGCAAAATATTCATTGGTTTGCCAGCAAGTACTGTGAGCAAAAGTAAGACCAAAAACGCATTTACTTTATCTTCGGTCATTGAAATAGAACACGTACGATAAACATTTTATTGGAATCACATTCACTGAATACTAAAATCAACTAATATCATGTACAACACACATATATACACATATAGGAACAGAGGGAATCGGTGGCAAGAAACTGATTGCAACCATAAGATGAGGCAACTTTTGAAATCAACTAACAGAAAGCTTTTGATCAAATTTCAAAAATGACACTTGCATATACACACACACATCTACCCACGATGAAGCAAAAACTTGCACAAAAGTAACCACATACATACACACACAACAACAAAGACAATCAAATCAAGTTTTCAAAACAGTATATATCTCCGGTTGATTGTTGAGAAACTGCAATGCATTCGGTGAACGCATACTAGAGTTCAGCAAGCAATTCCCATTTTCCAAAGAGATGATAGAAAAACATACACAGCAAATGTACTTGAAATAAGCTTATCGCTGGAAAATTGTATGGCAAACACGTTTTCTTCGGGAACATTGAGTAGTCAATTCTGGCCATTTTCTCTTTCTTTCTCTCTCTCTCTCTCTCTCTCTCTCTCTCTGTCTCTATCATATTCACTAGCTATTTCTATCACTCTGGTTCTCTATTGGATAGAACATTGTGGCAATTTGTTTGGAGTAGCACAACTATTTAGCTGACAAACCCACACGATTGATTTGGCGATAAATTTAATAAGAATTCCATTCCATTTTCACAGAACATATGAATAATTGACATGGAACCATATGTGCATTTCTGTGTTTTTGTGTGTATTTTTTTTTTTTTGTTTTCTTTTTTGCGTGTTTGTGTATATAAAACTCAAATGATGAGTTTTAGCTTATGTCAGTGCCAAGTTGAATATTGTGATTTGCGTCCTTCGTTGAAATTAGCAATTGATGTTGCGATCTTGAGAATGTTCTCATTCATTAATATCATCATTATATATATATATAAATATATTGATATATATATATATATATACACACACATATAGTATATGAGTTTTGTGTTGAATCTTGTACTTGTCACTCGTAAAAATGAAACTGTAGCCCATTGCTCTGTGGCATTAAAATGCATGGAAGTACGTGAGAATGAAATACAATACGCGTAACTAGAGTTCGCTCGACAGCGACACAAAGCCAATCTTGTGTTCATGTTGACTCTGGTTCTGGCTCGGACGCGATACAAAAACTTTCCCATTACAATGATTGTATCGTTTGAATAAGTGAGCGCGCAAAACAGAAAGTACGGAGAAGAGAGAAAGAGAAAGGGAGAGAGAAAGAGGAGAGAGAGAGAGAGAGAGAGAGAGAGAGACGAAGAGAGAATGAAATGGAGCCAACTTATGAAATACAATGTTGAAAAGTTCTTTCAATGCATAATAAAAAGCCCAATTATCGTCAAAACTTTTTTGTGTGTATGTGTATGCATGTGTACTTGGGATATCTCTTTCATTTTATGCGCGAATATAAGTGTGAGTGGGTTGTAGGCTTTGCAATAATTATTAGGAATGAATAGATAGTCATTTTGAACGCGCCATAGCAATAACATTCACAAGCACCTCTGCATTGGTCGGGTGAAAGCGATCTGATGAGAATTGAACAAAAGTACAGAGTAATTAGTGCTAAAATGGGTTTTTTTTTTCTTCTTTCACTCATCTATTTGAAGATAAATTTGTTTCTCTTGACTGCATATATCTCGATGTGTATGGTGGTTGATTTAACAAAAAAAAAGGCGAAGCTGTTCTTTCCCGATATTTTTCTCATTTTGCCCTTTTCTTTGTTGTTTTTCATTTTTATAATTATCAATAACTACTTCGTACTAGTCAGTGTATTAGTTCATTGCTCAGTGTCCAGAACATTTTCGTGTGCACTTAATAACGTTGAGGGTTGGTACAGTTGGGTTTCTTGTTTTCATTGTCTGATTTTTGCTTTTTCATCATATTCCTCAATTTCTTCTGTAAAATATTTCAAAACAATTGTTAGTCATTTGGTTCGCATGGAGAATCTATGCTTGTTTGTTTGCGGTGAAGATTAAGCACATCGGTCAGCCGATGGTTATTTTGTCTTGTTTTTTGTTTGTGGCAAATGGATGAAAAAACCAAAAAACATCAACCTGTGCCTTTTTTTTTTTTTGCCTCAATCTTGGTATGGTGACTGCTGTTTGCTGCACTGAATGCGTATTGCGAACGGTAGTATATGTGTTTAATTAAGTTATTTTCAGAGAGAATCTTTTACGAACCATTAAACAATCGCGCTGTCAACAAGAAGATGAATGAAGAACAAAACTCGTGATTGTGATACAAATTGTTTTGCAGATATTTGTTGGGAGTGTATTTCAGTCTTATTCTTCTTGGTTGTGTAGTTGTCGCTTTCGTAATCGTTGTTGTCGTCGTCGTCGTCATCGTGGTCGTCGTCGTCGTCGTCGTCGTCGTCATCGTCATTTTTGTGTTTGTCGTCGACGACAAGACGAATATATTTTACACTGCAAGAACATTTTATGTTCTCATTTCGATTTCGCGCTTTCAGAGCTCAATTTATACACGAAAGAAAAGCAAAATCGTGGAAAAAAATAAGCAGCATATAACTAAATACTGTCATTAAAATGAGTGTGTATGAGTGAGAGCATGTTGTTAGATATAGAGATGAGAAGAAAAAAAAAAACCTACTCGGCATCGATACACATAGCAAAATGAGCGTAAACAACACAAGCACCAAAACCAAGCGATTCTGTAATCATGCAAGAATATGAACGAAGTAAAACCAGCCGTTTGCTATCCAAACGAAAAGACAATGCTTAATTAAACCTGTCACAGGACATAAGTCCAATAATTGTTTGTGTGGCTGCTGTTGCGGATGTAACAGCTTTTACAATGTGTCTTCTGGCCCTTTTTTTTCTCATTCTCTCTCTCTCTCTCCCTCTCTCCCTCTCTCCCACTCTGTTTTCCTATGTCCTTTTACCTTTGTCCCTCTGACTATATTTCACAATCCCTATCTTTCTCGTTTTCACATTTTCTTTTCTCGGTCGATCTTCCGTTTCATTCTATTCTCATTCCATTAAAGCTTTTATTTTTCCCACAACTTTTTATACGTTTTTTTCTTTCTTTCTTTCGTTGTTGTCTTCTTCGTTTACCATTTTTCTACGAACAAAACCAACACATTCATCTTCTCCTTGGTGAATTACACACAATTTTCTTCGTCTCTTATTTTCGCACTTATGACCGTCACACCGTTATTAACTATGTTGTGTGCTGTATATGCTTGTTTCCATCGCGAATTGCTCAAAATCACACAACTGCCCATTTTGCTCTTGTGTTATTTATGTACATTCTGGTGCTTATCTTATCAAATTATGTTTCTAAAGTCCAATTTTAACGATCCCACTTCTCTTCCATCCAATCTCTGTCATTTAAGCTCTATGTCATTCTATCTCTTTCTTCGTTCTATCTTTTTTTTTTCTCCCCCGTTTTGTTCTTTTTTTTTTTTTTTTATCTCATTCCGCTCGTACATCCTTCTCTGTTCTTTATTTTCAATGTGTCTCTTCTTGCTTCGTCTTACGTCTTACTTTCTCTTCGGTTTTTTTTTTGTTTTTACAATCAATTCCCATGGAATCCTGTCTTTTCATTTCTCTTCTCTTCTCTTCGTCATTAATTTCCTTTCAACATGCATTTTCCAATCAAAACAATAGCAAACGCAATTCAACAGAACCAACCAATGTCTTCTATCACTCTCTTATTCTTCTTGTTCTTGTTCTTGTTCTTTTTTTTTTGTGTGATATTTTTCTCTTCGCAGGTGTCACAATATTGGTGAGCCAAACTGTATTATCTCTATTGATTCGGCGAGTTATTACACAGACGAGTGAAGCCATTCCGCTTTTAGGTAGTAAATCAATTTCAAAAAAAAAAAAAAAAAACAAACAAACAAAACAAAACCAAAGCACTCACTTAAACTCAGTGAATACACTCCCACACATTCTCTCTTTCTCTATTTCACGAATTAAAAAATACAAAAAAAAAAAAAAAAAATTATTAACACTCGAAAAAAATTATTTAATCATACTAGAAAAAAAAAAAACGCTACATAAAATGAACATAATCGTGTACAATTTAAATTTTCACACTTCTGTCGAAAGAATATGTCGACAAACTTGTAAATGATTATCAAAGGCTATCTAAAAAAAAAAAAACACTCACACTGTATCCGTAAATACACCGAAATCTATACAAATATTATTATTATTTAGTCATTTTTAATTTGTTAAATATCAAAACAAAACAAAACACTCAATTTTAATATTTAAGCTTGTACAGAGAATTGTTTTTTTTTTTTTTTTACTATCCAAATTCTATGACTGATAATTACGACAAAAATCCTTTTCATTTCCTCTATCGTTCTTTTTCTTTTGCATTTCTATATTTTTCTATTTTCCATTTTTCACTTTACTTTCTAATCCTCTTCCGTCCAATTTGGCCCACTTTTTGTTGTTTCCACTTCAATTGCCTTAATGCCTTCCAACATATTGTCTCTTTTTCTTTTCCTTTACTGTGACGTTGTCATGCTTTTTTTCCCCTACTTTTCATCAATTCGCCTTCACTCACTTGCCATACATACACACATAATTTTTTTTTTCTTTTTTTTTTTTTTTTTTGTATAATGGCGGTCAATTTGTCGCAAAAATAAACAAACAATTTAAGTTCATTTCATTGCTTAATAGAGAAGCAAATGTCAGTAAAAAAAAAAAATAAATAAATAAATTGTAAAATACAGACACTTGATGATAGCACATTTTTGTACAAATAAAATAAAAAATTCATCACCCATTTCTACTCTATGAATAATTTTCTTTGTATTTTATATCATTCTCTCACAGATATTCAAAGATCATTTTGTACTTAAGCATAAGTTGAACCAAAAAAAAAAAAAAACAAAAAACAAAACGAAAAAAAAAAAACCAAAATACATACAAAATCGTTACATAAACGTCGCCTTTAAAATATATAAATCAAATGGACAAATTCATCAAACAGCACTGCGGCACTTGAATAAACCAATAAAAATAAAACAAATGCGAACAATGCTGAATATTTATTTTAGCTTTATTCGAACACTAGAGAAAATAGTAGTCATTGACACTTTAATAAATCACAGAAAAAAAAAAAAAAAAATATAGACTCTTACACATAAATACATTTATACACACTTACGCATATATGCTCACACATATATACACATAAATGTCTTTGAAAAGCTTTTGCTCTATTTTTGTATTATATACATTTTATCTTTGAAATATTTAAATGAAGTTTATTGAATCTGTATGTATGTGAGGGTGCGTGTGTGTGATTGCGTGTTTTTGACGGCAAAGTCCTTGAGTTTTGTGTTTCATCTCATCAAACATTTCCATACATTTTGTTTTATTCTATCGAATATGCACTAAACATTTCCTCTTCAATCCGCAGAAGAGTAAAAAGCGACATATCCATTTCGAAAGAAAACAATAAATTGTAAATACAGCAATATATCTAATCTCCTATAAACGCTCGTCTTGTTTTATCGTTGCGTTTTCATTTCATCTTTTGTTAAATTTCTTTTCTTTATCTATTACACACATAATAATCCATTTGATTTGGTGTTTTTTTTTTTTTTTCTTCTGTATCCTGATCGCTTATCATTTTGCCGCATTAACTGAGACAAATAGTTGTGTTTTATCTTTTCTGAAATTCGGCATTTATATCTTTTTGTCTCAATATGAGCTTTTTAATAATATGAAGAAAAAAATAATAATAAAGAATTCAATATGATTTCGATTTTGGGTCAATCATTAGAGATTGTTAATTATGAATTACTTGAAATTGAACCAATTAGCAACATAAATGGAAAGTCATGTTTTCAAAACGAAAAGATTACAGTGTGTACGGATGCGCATGCCACACAAGCATTAAGTCAAATGACACACAAGATACAAAACCATTGGTACAGATTATACCAAGAGTTTTTGGTTTAATGTTTCAATTTAACATTTTGCAAGAATGCGAAACGATCGTATTTCACCGAAAACAAATTGATGGATTAAAATCTTTACAATAAATTTCAATTAGCCTGGAAATTACAGTTGTTATGTGTACGCCGTTTTATTCGTCTTCTTTTCTTTTTTTTTTTCTTTCTTTCTCTCTTTCTTTCTCTCTTTCTTTCTCTTTCTCTCGCTTTCTCTCTTTCTTTCTCTCTCTCGCTTTCTCTCTCTCTCGCTTTCTCTCTCTCTCTCTCTCACTTACAGCATTTATTCTTGCTATTATGTAATTTTTTTTTTTCAATGAAATAAACGGCATACGAATTAACTTTGGTTGATGGATTATCATATTTCAGCATTCATCGTTGTATTGTATTTTTTGTTTTTTTTTTTTTTCTTTTTGAGTTATTCTGTTGTTTCGCATTTGCTAAGGGGAGAGAATTTTTGGAAAATTATCATTAAATTATGTCGCATTGACAACTCACCTTTTTTTATTTATTTATTTATTTTTTTTTTTTTTGACAACAACGACGACAACAAAAAAGGCAGGAAAACAACAATAAAAAAAAATTCACATTTTCCGAAAACAAATTTTCCATTTAATTGCAGCTGTGTACTATGAGAGTGTTTTCATAATATTGTGTATATGATATATTCGCATGCATATTTTGAAAATGCTAAAATATACTAAATGGTATATGGTATGTGTGCCTACAATGACTTTGACGCATATCTGTTGTCGACATTTGATTGATTCTACAACAAAATTTAATTATTTAGTTGACAACAACATTTTTTTTTAATCACTTTTATGTTTTCGACAAAATTCTCTTTTAATATATAATTTTTGAAATTTTTTTATTTGTTATCTCTCATAAATTTTTGGTAAATTGCGCGTATGCGATGTTTCGCAATTTTATCAATTTCGAAAGTATTCAGGTGTTTGGTCATCTTTGTTGCTTTTCATTCGTTGTCATTAATTCCTATTGATGATGTTAACTTTTTCACGAAAAGTATGTGCTTTTTCCTTCATCTTCTTCTTCTTTGCCGTCATTGTCGTTGCCCATTTCTAAGATTCATCTATAGCTAGTCTAGCTTTTGTGGAGTTGATTTTTTTATTTCATTTCATTTCATTGGCGTTGGGTAATTTTCATCGAGGTGGTGTGCTCATGTGCGGAATGTTGATTTTGGTTTTGCAGTAAAATGAGTTTTCAAAAAGTAAATTAAAAAAGTTTTTCTTCGAGGCGTGTGTATGCTTTTAAGAAGTAGATTTGTGTTGTTTGCGTGTTCGGCTAAGTACAGTCAATTCAATTCACAAGAATCAGGCCCGTGTGTGTGACGAAATTTTGTTGTTTTTTTTTTTGCGTTTTTTCTGCTTCTTATTTTGCTTGCCTGTTTATGTACGACAACCTAATGAAAAAGGTGCGCTCGTGGAAGCGGGAAGTATATTTTATTTGTAATGGTATAAAAACGTAAAATATTTTGGTGAGAGCGAATTTAGTTTCGCCAAATAAATTTTTCGACCGCTAAAGCCAAAAGCATTAAATTTCCTTTTGTATTGTGCGAATGGTTTTTATAAAGCATTATTTTAGCATCCATTTATTGTGAATAAATGTGAACAAACATACACAAAGAAAGAAAGAAAGAAGGAGAGAGAGAGAGAGAAAGAAAGAAGGAGAGAGAGAGAGAGAGAGAGAGAGAGAGAGAGAGAGAGAGAGAGAAAGAGAGAGTTCGACTGATAAAACTGTTTGTAACATTGCCCATATAACATTATTATGAAGAGTTGGCGGTATATGCATCTTGTGAAGCGAAAAAATACGACTGAATGACTGAATCAACGACTGAATGAGAGTTAGAACAAGGAAAAGAGAAAAAGAAAATGAAAATGAATAAAGAAAGAAAGACACGAGTAATGACTTGTCGGTGATATTTTAAAACAAAAGCCATTTTCCACGTCGTTTCTTTGGCTTAATTTTCAAGAATATTGTATCGTTTAATGCTGTGGTTTTCCGTTGATGTTGTTTTTTTTTCTTTTACTACGCTTTCTCCTGTTATTCATCTATTAAATTTTTCAATGCCAGGAAACTTGTAGCACAGCAAACCTTGCCATTTTATATTCAGTAGAATACACATCATTATAACGTCTTGAATTCTTATTTTTTTTTTTTTCATTTTTTTGCTTCTCTACGTCCTAATCATCTCACAGTTCACTCTGTGTTTGTTTCTTTGGTGAAACCAATTATATTTATCGATTTTGATTTTGTTGGAATTACTCAAATTACATTTATATTCATTACGAAATGTGGTTGCTCCATGAAACAACCAAACGACCAACATGTTTTATAGGGCGAACTATAGAAAGCCAGTTGACATCAATGAGTGAAATGGCAAAAACAACAACAACAACAAAGCACTTTTTTTTGCCCCCTTTTTTGCTCATTCTTTACATTCTGTGTTTTTGGTTTGGTTAATAAAATCAGCTTTTTCCCTCCCTACTAAACATACAGAGACACCCTGATGTGCGACAATATATTCGCATAAATTCACATAGCTGATGCATTAATGAGGAACGCGCGCGACTATTTCCACTCAACGTTGACGATGACAACGATGCTCTGTTATTATTTTTGTGGTCTTTTATTTGTAACATTCTGTTGAGCATATTGTGAGAGTCAAGATGAAAAAGGATAATCTAATTCCACAAAATATCCAAATTCAGAAAATATTACTCGATCTCTCGCAACGAAAAATAACAACACAAAAACAACAAACACAATAATAACAACAACAAAAACAACAACAAAGTATGAAAGAAAATTCACTTTCCATTTACACACACAAAACGCGCTCTCTCCATCTTTCTATTTCTAATTTAATGCAAAGCAGGAGTCTTTTTTTTTTTCTTAAAAAGTATTTTCTATTTAATATACTAAAATTTGTGTGTGTGTGTGTGTCTTATTTGGTTATTCCATTGCGACATCGAGAACATATACATCCACACACATACACACAGCATCGCACCAAACATAAATTTGTATAATTTTTCCATTTAGACAAATGAACGAATATGAATGGAAAAAATAAGACCATATTTATATAAAATAGAAAATATGCAAAAGTAATGATGTCGATAAGGAAGCCAACGAAAATGAGATTGAGTAGTCAAAGAGTAAACAAGGGATAGAAAGCGGGCAAAAGGTGGTCGTCGATTCGACAACTGATAGAATAATATAACAGAGGAAGCGCACGAGATGGTAAAAGATTCTCTATCTTGAAAGTGGGAGAATAAGAAGGAGCGAAGGGGATAAAGTTAATAAACAAAAAAAAGAGAGAGAGAGAGAGAAACATGGAGAGAAAAGGAGAGAGAGAGGGAGAGAGATAACGAAAAAGAAAGAAGAAAAAGAAATAGCAAAAAAGAAAGAAAGAGCGAAAGAGCTAAAATAAGTGAAACAGACAAACAACGAAAAATAGAGTAAGAGAAAAAGCATACGAAAGACCATCAACGCTTTCGCGCATATAATATTTTTAATAGAATTATTCATACTTTAATGGAGTACTTAAGTAAAAGTGTATGTTTGTTTCGACATTTCATTTCATTCGATTTGCTCGAGTTCAAATGCATCGCGCGTTGAAATTACATTCGTTCAATCGTCGCAATGAGCTTTTTTTATCTATCGAAAAATAAGATTTTGAACGCGTTCGGTGAAGAGGTTGGTACATGGCACAACCAAAACATAACGATACGCATGGACGTAAACAAATAACTGTTGAAAAATGAAAATAAAAATATAATGACAGAGCGAATACGATGACGACGAGAAGAAGAGAGAAAAAGATAGAATGATTGAGAGAGAAAGAAGAAGAGAGAGAGAGAGAGAGAGAGAGAGAGTGGGACCGCATAAAGACCCTTATGTCGATCAAAATGAAATTGGTGTGCTGAATTCATGGCAATCGAAAATGACAAAAAATGAGTAGAATTTGTAAATTTAACATATCATTAAAGGTTCAATTGAGTTGAACACCGATGTTATATGATTGAGAGAATGTGAAAAAGAGAATAATAATAACCAAACCGAGAGATGGAAAAAAAAGTGAAAGAAGATTAGATAGGCAGCACAAATCGTGCCCCATAAAAAATGATAGTGACATTGAAAATTCGTAAATATGTAGAACGTGTGATATTTGTCTCTTGTTCAGTGAAATTGTTCAAGAGAGAGAGAGAGAGAGAGAGAGAGAGAGAGAGAGAGAGACAAAAAAATGCCAACCATTTGACAGAACACATTAAATTACATATTTATTATTATCAAAACAACGCCACGACCATATTCTCACAGGAGGCACACGCTCGCATTTTCCTTCCTCTTCCCAACAAACATACTTGGTTTTTATTCTCGTTATGTCGTCGATATTGCGCTTTTTATGCAAATAACTTTATACTTTATACAATTTTTTTCCCTTTTTTTTTTCTTTATTTCATTCGATGCTGATAGACTTGGATTGCCTGTCATACCATTTTGTTGGGTAAAAGTTTCTTTTTTGTGTCTTCTTTCGTCATAGTATCTTGAGAGCATATCGTTTCGTATACAGATGTCTCTATTTCGTCATTCAACAGCACATAAAATACTTCTTTTGATCAGAAGACTCTCTTTTTGGTTCATTTTTTTTCCCCACCATTCTTGCTTTTCTGGTTCTTTTTTTTTTTCTTCTATTCTTTTTCTCAATGCCAATTGCTAAAATCGCTTTTCGCTCATACGTCGGTCTTTTTTCAGCTTTCTATTCACTTCATCCATTTGTTTTCTATTTTATCTTCATATGGATTTTTTTCTTCTTCATCTTCGTTGTCGTCGTGGTTGTTGTTGTTTTGTTTTTTTTCCGCCGTCAACTTAGCTCTGATTTTTTTTTTCGCTCCCTTCATGTTTCGTCATCCGCACAATTTCCATGGCGGAATGTGTCTATTATACTAAATGATATACACAACACTCAAACAGATTGAGAAAGGATGCTAAATGTATAAATATTATATGATATGCTCACGAAGATTCCATTCAATTTTTATGGTTTTGCATTGCTTCAATCATATGTGAATTGGGAATTTCACTCTTTCTGTGTCTTGCGTACGCGCCATCGAATGAACAAAAAAAAAAAAAAGAAAGCGAGGGAGAGAGAAAAAAAATGATTCAAGACTAAACATATAAAACGAAAATGTATAGTGGTAACAGAAAGTAAAAGAAAAAGAAGAAAAAAGCATAAACGATTCTCGAACCAAACGAAATGAATGAAAATAATTCGGAGTAAATAAATATACGATATACTGTAATGCTTTTCAGCAAATCTGACGAATGGAACACAATTCCTACTCGTTTTGAGTTTTGCTTAAGCTGATTTTCTCATCGCATCACTATTCGTTGGTTTACGATAATATACTTTCACTTACTCTCTTATTTCTTCCCATTTCTTTGTCTCTCACTCTCTTCTTCTCTTCATCTCTTCATATCCATTTCACTCAATCTTTTACTCTCTTCCGTCCTACTTTTGTTCTTTTCATCGGTGCCTCTTATTCTAATTCACTTTGATGCTCTCTCTCTCTCTCTCTCTCTCTCTCTCCCTCTCCCTTTGTTACTTTCATTTATCTATCCACTTACATATGCAATGACTAAAATCATGGACATATTGTTAGAACAATTTGCTAAATAGTATAATTTAACGTTGCTTCATGTACTATGTTATTAGAGTTAATGTGACTTTTTTTGTTGTTGTTGTTATGGTGTGTCATGGGTTGTGTCCCATTTTTCTATTCACTCATTTGATGTGTGGCCTTTCTGAATACATTTTTGGTTGCGACAACCTTGTCGAACAAATTAGACAATTCCCCCCCCCCCCCCCCCCATTTTCTATTTCTCTCGTTTTTTTTGTGCTCAAACATTGAAAATCCTGTTTTCATTTAACGACGATACACAAAAGACAGGAGCATTTAATGTTGTTTGCTGCCGTTGTTTCTCTGATCGTGCTCTGCATGGAGAATATTTTGAGCGCGTGTGTATGTGTTGTATAGCTAACTGGCAGGCTTATCTAAATATTGTGTTTCTTTTTTTATGTTTATTTGTGTGTGTGTTTGCGTGTGCGTGTGCGTGTGTGTGTGTGCGTGTGCGTGTGCGTGTGCTTGTGCGTGCGTGTGCGTGTGCGTGTGTGTGCGTGTGTGTGCGTGTGCGTGTGCGTGTGCGTGTGCGTGTGCGTGTGCGTGCGTGTGCGTGCGTGTGTGTGTGTGTGACTGAGACGCGTTTAAACGCAATAATGCAAATTTCCTCTTCAATGATTAGACTTTAAATCACGGACAGGACAATATCTTTTTCTCTTCTACCATTTCTCGTTTATTATCATCGTTTTCGATCGACCGGATGCGAATGGTATGCGTTTTATGTTTATATTCGTTGGCACGTTTTTATTGTAAACCGTTTTCATTTTGGGGCCACATTGTTCAAAAAGCAACGGTTTGTTGCTGTTGTGGGTCCGTTTGTCCGATCATCATAAATATTTTTTTTTTTTTTCTTTTTCAACCATAAACTAAATGTCAACCTTTGTGAAACGAGACAACACAGGAACACAAATTGGTGGAATGCAAATGTGCCGACAACAAAAACCTTGTCGCATCTCTCATCCCTCCCCATTTTTTTTATTATTTGATTCCTTTCTCTACGCACACACAACTTATTAAATTAGCGCACAATATAATGCAAACAATCAATGGAATGAGACTCATACTCTTTGTTTTCGAAATTGAATGAAGGGCAAGCATCTAACTTAAGCTACTGTATATTATTTTGTCAAACGTTCTACAATGGGCACGTAAATTTGCCTCTTATCAATGATTTTCTAATTTTATTGTCTCTTTTTCTTCTTTCGTTTTCTTCGTTCGTGTATTTTTTTTTTTTTTCTTTTTTTTTCTTTTCATTTTCGTTTCCCACTTCTTTTTTGACTGGAAAAAGTGGCTCTATTCATCCATCGAATGGTTGAATGATTTTTGGTCGGCCTTTGAAAAATGTGATATTTTTACCGCGTCGTTCGATATCATCCATTCTTCGTTCTTGTTTCCGCTGTCAGATTTTCTCTTCAAGATAAATGCCAAAACATTGAGAGCATTTTCACATCATCTTTAGTGTCAAAAGCATTTGACTTGATTTTTTGGCTCATCATTTTTGTGTGTTAGCTTATGCGCATCGAGGTCTCTTTCTCTTTCTCTCCCTTTCTTCTCTCTTTCTCTTTCTCTCTCTCTCTCCCCTCTCTCTCCCTCTCTTTCTCTCTCTCTATTTTTCTGTCTCCACAATTTTCTCTTGTCAAACATAACATCGAAAGAAGAAAAAAAAAAAAAAATATGTAAATATATCAACTGAACGGGCAACAAATGAACGAAATAAAAAGAAAATTCCCTTCTTCTAACCTCAATAGAATGGCAAGATACAAAATATTCACGCACCACTTACAATTACGCAGATTGTCAGCTAGCTCTCGTTTACTATGTGCGAAATAATCTATTGTTTTTTTTTTTTGGTGTTCTTCTCTTCTTTTTCATCTTCGTCCTTGTCTTCAACTCTGACTTCTTCATCTTAAATTTTGAGTACACAGACCGATGCTACTCAAAGTTTGAACCGAAATTAAAGCAAATGAACGTAACCAACACAGAGTGAACACAAACTGAATCATTTTCATTTTAATGGAATGCTTTATGATGTTTTAATAAATATTCCGCTTGCGCGCTCAATTTATGGTCTCGTTGCCTTTTGTATTGAATTGGTATACTGTAAAATGTACATTAAAATATAGCAACAAAATACATATTCAAAGCAAAAATGCCTTGAACACATTACATTGCTATGGCCACTGATGCTATGTAATATTTTTAATGTAATTTTTGGTCACCGTATTAGTAATTTGCACAGCGTTAAGGGTTTTTATGGTAATTCTATTGGATTTTGAACATTTTTGCTTTTTCAATTTAAATACACAGACATTGGGTATACAAACACAGACACGCACATTGAATGCTGTTGAATAGAATGTAATACGTAGATTTTTGAATCACTTTTCGCCGAATTGGATCTTTGTTCTTTTGCTTATGGTTACAAATGTAGTACATTGAACTTGATGCGCTATTTCAAACAAAATTATTCCATTTCTTTGGCGTAAAATATTGTAATCAATACATTTTGGCGACCGCCAAAAATATGCCATCAGATTCTGTTTTTCTTTTTCATTTTTTTTTTTTTTTTTTTTTTTTTTTTGTTTAGTTCATGTCGTTTCGTTCTTTCATTCGGTTTTTGTGTCATTCATCTCATTTCTGCATCAATTTTTGACTCTTGATCCATCTCTATCCCTTTCCTGCTGGCAATATTTTTCATGTTTGACTCCAGTGTATCTCAAAAAGCATGCATGAATTCGAATTTTCATTTCATGTAAAATATGTTCGAAAATAGGCATTTGAACCACACACAAATACAAATACAAATCCCAATACTTATTCAGTTATATACGCTCCATTCACACCGTATCAGATGATTTTGTTTGGAGTCGTTTCTCGCTCTAATTGTGAAATGAAATGAAAAATTCATAAATTGAATTACGCGAAGCGAAATCGTCGATATTGATTCGGGGTTTTTGAATGTTGAATGCCATTTTTGATGGCATACATTTGTATATTTCTATTTCCCTCTTTATCTATCTCTCTCTTTTCCTACTTTTCTGTCTCCTTCTCTCTCTCTTTCTCTCTCTCTCTCTCTCTCTCTCTCTCTCTCTCTCTCTCTCTCTCTCTCTCTCTCTCTC
The DNA here is from genome assembly GCA_029041755.1 of Resseliella maxima. Taxonomy (NCBI): domain Eukaryota; kingdom Metazoa; phylum Arthropoda; class Insecta; order Diptera; family Cecidomyiidae; genus Resseliella; species Resseliella maxima. The sequence continues at coordinate 293,391 of JAQOWM010000082.1, forward strand.
TCTCTCTCTCTCTCTCTCTCTCTCTCTCTTTCTATCTCTGTATATAAGTGTGTGTGATTTTTTGTGCTCTCACTCAACGTATTCAAATGAAGCAAAAAAAAAAAAAAATAAAATAAAAAAAAGCAAATAATAATAATTTCATGAAAACCGCAAAGAAAAAATAAATTGAAACCATCCATGCGACTTTTCCATGGAAAAAAATCACGCGAATATAAAAACAACATTGCATGGGATGTTTTTATATTTCTGTTTCAGTTGTTGGGCTGCTTTTCTTTTTTTTTTTTTTTTTTGATAAAAAATTCAACAAAAATCGCTACCGATATGGTGATTTTTTGTTTCGTTTTTTTTTTTTGTCAATTCAACAAGAAATTCTTGTCAAAAATCGCTACCAATATGGTGAAATGAAACCCACAATATAATTTCGATTATGAATACGATAGCAATTGGCTTTTAATTGTAAATGAATTCGTTTGAAATTTATCAGTTACTATCACAGTCTGAATTGGCAAAGAATTGGTCAATCTGGTGTGCACTAATGGAATTGACAACAAGCATATCAAATTTTTTTTTTTGTTCAATCAATGTGAGTGAAATCAACCAAAATTAGAGACGAAAAAAATAAAAAAAACAAAAAATATGTCATATTTGACAATTGTCAAAGGGAAGAGGAATGCTTTCGAAAATGTGGTTATGTGCATGTTGCACGTTGTTCATTCAGCGCCTCTGGCTTGATTGTTCTTCTTTGCTGCATTAAATTCATTGCAATATTATAATTTGGATTATTTTAATCGAATAATTCAGACAAATGTTTACACTTGAAAAAGACAAAACAAAATATGCGCTTTTCTTCTTCGCTTAGTGTGATTGAAGTTACATAATTGCAAACATTTTTCATATCATGAATAATGCTTGGTTAACCATTATGACCACGGTAATAATCTTTTTTGTTCTTTTCATTTCTCGTTAAATTTGTTCAATTCATGTTCACTGCCAAACTAATTAGACTCTATTGCAGTAGTAGTTGTTGGCATCGATTAAAATCTTTTCCCACGAATCCTTGATTAAACATGATAGTTCCATTTCAAAGAGCTTATTCATGCATTTGAATGTTCTTCCATTTCTCTTTCTCTTTTTCTCTCTATGTATTGTACATAATTTTTCATTATTGTTGTTATCACCAGCAGAAATAACAGCCAAATAATGACAACGATATTATCGAAATGCGAGCAAATTTATCAGAGGTGTTCAACAATATGGCGCCTATCACACGGCCACTTTTTATTTTTTCTTTTTTTTTTTTTTTTTTTTTTTGTCATACTAACATATTCATATAGCACATAGGTGAGTTTCGAGGTTGACACTGTTTGCTGTAGGACCCAATTTATTTAAATTAATGTCCATAATAGCATGAGATAATGGAAAAAAAATTGCGTGGGGAATTGCAAAAGTTCACATGAATTGGTTTACGGAATTTCAAAGCAAACACATATAAACACGCATCATCCTACACACTAATACTAATCCAACAACAATATAAAATAAATGCCAACAACCAAATCATTTCGCTTTGAATGGAATAGAATAATACAAACATTATATTTGTGCATTAAGCCAATGTTCATAGATGAAAAATCACTAGCTATATCCGTCATCGTGTGCGAACGACACATATAAATGTGTATGAAAATATGCAAAAGTGTGAATGCTAGGGTGAATGTGTTGAACAAAAAAAAGACAAAAAAAAAAACATCATCATGAATACCATGCATTTTCGAACACATGAAATGAAATTAAGCGAAATTCACGTATTTCCTGTTGAGTATGTTATCCACAGCAAAACGGATGGAAATGCTGAACATTTTCACAAATAATGCAAGATCGTGATTTCAAATGGGACAAGTAGAAGGGGTTTGTGCGCAACGACGAGAAAACATGACATTCAGTTCAAACATATTCGAAAAGCGTAAAAGAGAAAATTGAGATTGAGCACGAATGAGAGAGAGAAATACAGACACACACACACACAGAGAGAGAGAGAGAGAGAGAGAGAGAGAGAGAGAGAGAGAGAGAGAGAGAGAGAGAGAGAAAGTAGAGAGAAAGTAGAGAGAAAGATAAAGACAGGAAGAGAATGAAATGTAGAAAAAGTTAGGAAGATAAGGAAAGAGAGAGATGGAGAAAGAGAAAAAAAAGAGGAAGTGAAAAAGAAACGAACTATACTCTTTAATTGCATTATATTGATATATTACGTTATTATATTCGAAAGCGTTCGACACCAAAGATAAATTCTTTGTGCATTGATAGCATTTGACAATTGAATAATGTGCAATTTTCTTTGGATGAATATCGAGGCTGTCGTATTTGTATGGTACAACGAACAACAAAAGTAAAATTTTAGAGCAGCCAACAGCGTTAAAGTATACGCTTTTGTGTTTGCTAACAAGGTTAAAAGTGCACATTTGGCAAACCTGCTGATTTCCATTCTTTTCACTCTGTCATTTCTCTTTTTCACTTTCTTCGTTCTCGTTTTGTTTTCTTGCTTCTGCCTCTTTTGCTGCTTTCCATCTTCATTGTCTTTTGTTCAATTTATACATATATATGTTCCAATATTCACATTTTAGTCCCCGATATGCTCTTCTTTTGCCGGTTTACTCGACAATCAAAATTAATATTTTATTTCCCATTCACTGGATTTATTTTACGAAAGGCTATTGATCTTTTTTTTTTGTCATATGATTACTTTCAAACGTGTTTCTACAGATCTCTTTATCTCTCTTTATTTCTCTCTCTTTCTCTCTCTTCCTCTCTCTCTCTCATTCTTTCCAGTATCATTACTATCCTATCTATTTCTTTCCATCTCCTCGCTGTTCTATCAATACATCGTGCTGTATAAAAGGCCAATGTTTTTTAACAATCCATATGCTTTTGACCATATTGTTATGCATTCAATTGCAATTTGAAAACTATTCGAATCGGAATAGTTTAGTTTAAAATAATTCATTGAAATTCAACCATTTGGTATGAAACCAAAATTGGAATGTTTTTGTCATACTTTGCTTTGACTCATGACATTTCTCCATTTAGATCGTTCGCTTGTATATTATTCATTTCAATAAAAAGTGCTCGCATTTCTGTCATTTTTCTCATAACCTTTATTTTTTATGTGAAACACATATTTTTCAATGCTGCACCGGTTGTCACTCTTTTGTCATATATCATTTAATATGATCGAAAGCTAAAGTTCATCACATTTTCAATTAAAAAGACAAACAAATAATAAAATGCCCATTCACCTGAATGAACAATTCAAACATAAACCATAATTAATTGAATGGCTAATTGAATGTCGATTTCAACGAACGTAAAAGTCGGAATTTCAATCGGATAATTAAAGTCAACATGGATGTGTGTGTGTGTGTGTGTGTGTGTGTGTGTGTGTGTGTGTGTGTGTGTGTGTATGTATGTGTGGGATGGTGTATTTGTCCGTGTGAATATGTGAATGTGAAGTGTGTGTGTGTGTCAATGCTGTATGTCAAATAGTTTATTAAGTTCATTCAAGTGGTTTTCATTGCATTTCAAACGATCAAACTATAGAATTAGTTGCCGTAGCTACTACAACTCTATGGCTATGATAATATATATATCCATGCCATCAATATGCACTTCCTAAATATGGTATTGTTCCGGTGATAGACTGAGAAAGAACGCGAAACCATTTCGTAAACGTAAATTGATTTTGTTTTGTAATGAGTGTTTGTTGAACGCTTACAGTGCTGATGAAATTGGGAGTTAGTGTGGATGATGTGCATAAGAATTTTGTATGCAACCGTATGGTTTTCGATCATCGCACAATCATCGGATATGGTGACGATGGAACAATCGTGCGAATATTTTGGCAAAATAGTACGTGTTCAACTGTAAAATACATACACATATACATATATATATATATATGCACTGGCACTCACATCCATTTAATCTCATTATGCACCACGATGTTACATTACGTGCACGTTTCACAAATTTTATATTTCATCTGTGCATCTCGATAAAATAATCTACTAAATTCGCGTATAGATCAGTGTGTTTGGCCAACAACGGTGATATTTGCAAAGTCCCAAAAAAACGTGAACAATTTCCTATGTGTGTGAGTAAGAGTGTTAGTTAGCGTGAGAAGGAGAGGGAGAGGGAGAAAGAAATAAATATAGAGAAAGAGTGTGTGATGTCTTTGCAATCGTCGCATTTCGATTTCTGTTGCTATGTTTTCAATCTACCCAAGTCGGAAGCGACCCCGTAAATGCTGGAAAGAAGCGCACACGAGTTCAATTATCTCATGAAGTAGTTAAGCTTAAATTACTTTTTAATGTGTTGAATTGAGTGGTATGGAGCGCATCAAGTGCAACGAACAAAAAAAAAACAAACGAAGCTAAGAGTAAAAAAAAAAAAAAAAATATAGATAAAATGAAGAGAGGTAGAAAAATACAAATTAATAAGTTTTCTCTATGGCTGCGACTTTGAGTTTCATCATTACTTTCCTCCCATTTTCTCGCTCCCTTTCCTCTCCTCTCGCTCTTTCTCCTACTCACTTACACTTTAGTTCTCTGGAGTCAAACTCATTTTAATGGAGAGGTCGCATCGTTCAAAACAATATTTTCAGTTAAGAGTACTTTTTGTTCTTCTTCTAGCTGTATGTGTGTGTATGTGTTCGCTTCATTTCATTTCATTTCTTTGCTCTCCTCTTGTCTCGTTCTCGTATTCTGTATCGCCTCATATTTCCATTTATTATCGTCGAATGTTTGTAATTTAGTGTTATAGCTCCGTAAAAATGAAATAAAAGATTGATGGTTGGTGAATGGGCGAAAGCCGAGTGTCTGTGCGGTTATAGGATTTGAAGAATGCGCGTTCGTTCATTTACTTTGCATCGTTGCAAAACTAAAATTCCAATAGATTGCCATACGAGCTGATCTGATGTATGTCAAGCCGTTTACAAACCGCACATACACTTTAAATGCATATTGAGCGTAAATTAGAAAAGAGAGACAAAGCGAACATGAAAGAAAAAGAGAGAGGGAGAGAGCGGAGAATGCACCAGGATGGAATCAAAAGTGAGAAAGGGTTAAAAATAGGGAGAGCAAGAAGAATGTGTACGAACGAACAACAGAATGCCGTTTGAGTTGAACAATTTGAGTGATAGCAAATGCCTCAGCATTGAGTTTCGATTTGACATGGTCCAAATCGTATTCGAAAATGAGCTGCTTGCTCTCAAAACATTGGAAAATTTGAAAAATGCATTAAAGCAAAATGTCACATGCGGCACGCCTTCATTCACTTTACTGAAACCATCAATCGATCGCATATATCCGTGTGTGTTACTTGTTACTTAAACATCAAATCATGCATTTGGTTAGTGCAATGCAGTTACATTGCTCTGGCACATCGAAATTGATATACATTCGTGTGTTCAATGCAGTAAAATTGTTGTTGTTATCGTCGTCGCTGTTGTCTTTTAATGAAAATTGAATCATTTCTCTCAATGTCGTTTGTTTTGTACGAGAGACATCAAGAGGGTGAAAAAGAGAGAGTATGTGTGAGAGAGAGAGAGAATGAGAGAGAGAGAGAGAGAGAGAGAATGGGAAAAAGAGAGAAAAAGTGGGAGAGAAAGAAAAAAAATATGAATGAGTTCTGTGTTCTTTGACGCTGCATCTCAGTTTTGTTGATGATGATGTTTGTTTGTTCGTTTTCGTCATTTCGGTCGTTTTTCTGTCATGTATTGCCAGCGAAATGAATATTTATTCGAATGCACATGGCTTTTGTGTTGGTACACTAGCGAAAACTACTGCTGATATGTGTCATATGTACATTCGAATCAAGCAATAGAACGATCTCTCTCTCTCTCTCTCTCTCTCTCTCTCTCTCTCTCTGTGCGCAGAGCAACGAATTATAAAAAAACGAGAAGAAAAAAAAAGAAATAAGAAGAAGATGTAGAGCAGAGTGTTTTGATGTAATACGTGGCGGGCACATGTTTGCGAACATGAATAATGAAAATCTATTTTAAAATCCATCAACTAAAAACGTAATAACAGCGAAACGAAAAATACTAGAAGCACACCATGCACAATAAAAACAAGAGTGAGAGTCGAAAAAAAAAAAAACGCACAAACACATGGCATCCAAACCATAGTCGATGCCCGAGCATATAGCAATAGCTTGGTGCTTATGCACTCTCCCAACATCGATTCACGATTATGTTGTTTTTTCGCATTCACTTTTTTTTTTCTTCTCCTTCCCTCTCTCTCTCTCCCTTTTTTGCGTTCGCTGGCTCGCTTGATTTTTATGTTGAATTGCACGCGTTTGCTCACACGGAGCTTTTTGCGATTGTGATTGGCACTGTAATTGTGTTCGGATCGCATAACCTTTAGTAGTGCGAATATTTCATATATTTCTCTTCTGACAACGCAAATAATTGGATTTCGATTACAATTTTTGTTGTTATTGTTGTTGTTTTGTTTCTTTTTTCTTTATTCCACTGTTAGTTGGATGTCCTGGTCGTTGGTTCATTTTAGCTTTTCATTTGTACGTGTACATTTATCACATTTGCACACATCTGTCGCAAAATGTGTAAAACAAAGAAAATACACGTTTGCATTTTCAAAATGAGAATGTATAGATTTTTTTTTTTTTATGTTTAACACAACATCAACACCATCACCATCACCAACAACATATAACAATGCATATTACAATTATAAAACATTTTTGAAACGATTCAATTGTTTGTTACTGTTCAATACTTACGTACTCAAATCGATACGTTTTGTCTTTTTCTTCAACAATAGCAATATTTCATCACTTGTGCTTAGTCCATTGGCTTTCAAAAGACACGTGCACCGTTTTGCAGCTCGTTAGACTTGATGCCTTTTACATTTACATTCTCTTCGTATTTCTTTATTTTTCTCTCTCTCTCTCTCTTTTTTTTTTTTTTTAATAATAAACATATCGATTTAAATTGCAATGCTCTTTTGTTGACTTTCGAGAAAATAAAATTGGAAAAAAGTTACAAAAAATGGGAAAAAAGCGAACAAAAGAGAGTGATAAATGGAGAGAACGAAGTGACAAAAATGCGTTTCTCATTGAACTGTGATCTTTTCATCGAAATAAACATTGCACGTGCTTCATTTCGTCCATCATCATTAACTTTCATTCAATCAAAAACTCTCTAGTATAAGTATCAGTACAAGAAACGAACATAATCAGGCGATATTTGTCAATTTGTCTGTGTTATAAAATAGCATCACATTGAATATGCAAGAAATAAAACGAAATGTGAATAGATTGACGACGAGAGAAAGAGAGGGTGAGAAGGAGGGAGAAATGGAGGAAGGGAGAGAGGGAGAAAAAAAAATATAAAATCTCTTTCTTTCAAAGAGAAAATGAAGCAGAAATGTGAAAAGCAAAAAGAAAAAAGCTCATAATATGATGAACGAAACGAAATTATACAGATTGTCTTAATATGATTTCATTTTGAACTTCCTGAACAGCAACATTTCGATTATTTTGCGTTTCATCATTTCTCTCATATTATATCAAAAATGCCAAACACGACGAACATCAATGGGAAAACAAAAAAATAATGTGAAATTGAAATGAGCACTCATCGATATATTGTAGAATTGCATGCGTTCTATAATGAATGTAATTTGGCATTTTCAAATTTTCTATTCGTATTCGTTTCAATAATTTTCATGTTTCATCATTGTCTGTTTTAGCTTGAATGCACAGCAAAAGCAACAATACAACATCTGTCATTTAAAATATTTTTGATGATAGTTTCTTCTTTCATTGTTGCTCTTCCATCGTTTTTCTTTTCTTGTTTTTGATGCCATATCGTTGTTCCGCCGCATTTCATTTCAATTTGGATTCGGCTGCCTTCACCATCTCTCACTATACAACTCACTTAAAATAACTGGCATTTTATTAGTTTATTCATCATATGTTTTCTTTGACTTGAGTTTTGAATGCTTATGACATGCGACCACGATGAAGACTATGATGATGATGATGATGATGATGATGGCGATGAAAGAATGAGTGAAAAAAAAGAATAATAAGAAAGAAAATTACGAATACGGCAGCCAAAAACGAAAAACCATAAAACAAATACACACACACCCATACACATTCATACAAACATTGTTGGTCTCATTTCATCCCACTCACAAGCTTTTCACCATATTTTCAAGAAGAGTTGACAGTTTAATGACTAAACTTTGGTTTTGTGTGTGCTAAACGAAGTAAATATATATTGAAATATGCGCTCGGCTTCTCACGTCTCTGCATCTTGTTATTCTGGCCGTACGTGTTCGATGGGATGAGTATGTTTAGATTGTCGTTTGTGTGTGCGTGTGTGTCGAATGAAAAAAAATTTCTATGTCAGTGTGTGACGAGGCAGAGTGAGAGAGAACGAGAGAGCGAAATGAGAGAAAGAGAGAGAGAGAGAGAGAGAGAGAGAGAGAGAGAGAGAAAGAGAAAGAGAAAGAGAAAGAGAAAGAGAAAGAGAAAGAGAAAGAGAAAGAGAAAGAGAAAGAGAAAGAGAAAGAGAAAGAGAAAGAGAAAGAGAAAGAGAAAGAGAAAGAGAAAGAGAAAGAGAAAGAGAAAGAGAAAGAGAAAGAGAAGAGAATGAGTAAATGTGAATGTGAATGTGAATGTGAATGTGAAAGAAAATCAATGTGGATAGTACTTGAGTTCGTATCGGCTCTTGTTTGAGCTTACATACAGATTTTTTTTTTTTTGTGTGGGTCGAATGAATTGGACTGGAAATTAAAAAAGCTAAAGCAAAAGATATTTCATATTAAATTATAAAAATTGAATAAAGGGAAAAATTCATTCCCTCTCTTCATCTCTCGTTTGCAGTAAGTATGTTTTGTACTCTCGTTTGGGTCATTGGTTCTATGCTGTGGTTGGTTTGGTTGCTTGCTATTGATGCCAACGTTACGCTACTGCTCTCGACTACTTTATAATATACATATATATATATATATTACTCTCTCTATCTCTCTCTATCTCTCTCTCTCTCTCTCTCTTTCTCTCTTTCTCTCTCTTTCTCTCTCTTTATCTGTCTGTCTCTGTCTATTCTTGCTCATACACTCAGCTTTTCCATTTTATAAAATGTTGTACATTAAAATTATAAAATGTGATCTAAAAATATGTTTTGCGATTGAGAGACAAGTATTGAGCTCTGCGAATGAATAAGTCGAATCGAAAATGCAGCATCGACCATGAGAAAAACAGAAATTACCATCGGATCGATACATATTAGTGTTTTTATAAAAAAAATGTTTGAAAATTTGCGGGGACCAATGATCACGCAAACAAAGACCAATTGTTGGGAAATATTCTTTTCTATTTTTCTTTCTTCTTCCATTTTCCTTTCCCCATTTTATTCATTCAATTTTTTTTTTTTTATTTTCACTCCACTTAACGTTGACTAATGCTGAAAGGATAACGAGAATACAATTGAATAAATTTTGTGCAAAATGACACAAAAATGTGTACAGAGTGTGTGCAAAAAGAATAAATTCGTTTCTCATAATAAATGTATTTGTTGTTGTTGTTCTTATTTAGCTGTATGAAAGTCGTTCATCGTCATATTTTGTTTAATAGATTATACGAGCATTCTTGATTGCGTTCGTTGTTTTATACGTTCAATCTGGTTCAATTTTATTTCGTTTCACGTACGTTGTTTTTCCTTTCGCTCCTGTTCATTCCTTTTCATTACAATTTCTCTATTTTACAATTTCTTCTCGGTTTTTATTGCGAAATTATACCTGAACTTTTGGATTTAGTAGTCGTTTGAAAATTCGTTAGTGTTGATGGGTGTAAAATGGACGGAAATGGTTCAAAGAGCATTGAAAAGAACTCAGTAAGAAGTTTTTTGCGTTCATTGTCCGGAATGCATGTTGGGTTGGTGGGAAAAGTTTTTCAATGTGACATGTTCGTTGAAATTGCTGAAAATACGTTTTAACAATTACTCTGTTTTACACATATACATACACACGCACCAATTGTTGGTTGGTTCCTTCGTTTTTTTGTTTTTGTCACCGTTGGTCTCCATAATATAATTTGGCTTAAAATCTGAAAATTGCGTGAAGAAAATTAACAAAACTTAGTGGTTTGTGGGTGGGTGTGTGTGTGTGTGTGTGTGTGTGTATGTATGTATGCTTGAGTGACAAATAACATTGTGCTCAGGAATTTTCAAGGGACACACGTATGCTGACTGTCGTCACTTGTTCAACAATTGTTTGAAAATTATTAATTAAATTGCTGTACGATTTTTTTTTCTTTTCTTTTTGTTCTCAGCTGAATTACACATTCTCAACACATGCATTTCAATTACGAACATTACAAAATTTTATTTGCCAGAGATAAAACTTTAGACTCACCAATAAAAATAACAACAAACACCGCACCAATATAAAACACCTTCAAAGAGATATAATCTCTGGAATACATTCATACAGACATTGAAAACAAAACACACAGCAAAATGCAAAAAACACAAATACAAACACAAACACAAAGCAATAACACCAAGTTGTGCGACTTTTTAAATTCAAATATCGACACACTTACATTCACATTCATAAAGAACATATTTAAACAACTTTATTTGTAAATAATATAAATAGAATTTAAAGTTTTATAATTTTTCATATAAATATAACATATTACTCACACTCTCTGTATCATATGAAAATATTGAGAGTATGAGATAATTCTAGTAGAAATAAGTTAAAGTCTCATTTGAGCACAAAGTTAAAATCTCTATTGCACTTTATATTCTGAATAAATACGATTTATGTATAAAAAAAAAAAAAAAAAAAAAAAAAAATGACTCTATTTTCATGAGTATTTGTATTGAAATTGCACAAAATATCTTATTCTAATATCATCTCGAACAAAATTTCTACACAATTTTCTACACTTTATCGTTGACCATTTTATTCGAAAACTCATCAAGTAAATCCATACAAATGCAACCATGTATTTATAATACTCATACACTTACCTACATTTTATGGATTGCCGGATACCGTTGAATACTTAACTGTTGTTTAGAATAGATATTCGTCTTCATACAAATTGCACATTGTCGTCGACTAGATACACTTACACACATGAATCGAAAACTTTAGTGATTTATATCACTTGTGTAAATACGTTTTTGATAAGATTTTAACAAGAAAAATTGACTTTAACGGAAATTCAAAAGTGGAAGCCATATGGTCTGCTGGTTGTTTCGAATAGTTATGTGTGTACTTAATTTATCAGAAAGGTGTAGTGTGCATTTGCAGTTGAAGTGTATCCATTGTGCACGTACATTGGACCATGCATACTGTTTTTATATTACTGTATTGTAATATGTATATTATCATCATTCAACATATGATGCAGCTAGTTATTCGATTGAAAACTAAATATGGACATCGGTAAACTGAGAGTTATGAGCTTTTTGTAAATTTGGCATTTCATATCCATGAAGTGCATTTCACTTCATTCAGAAAATGAAATTTACATCTGCCCATAAGTACGTGCACAATTTCGATTTGGCTTCATAATTCACTGATCATGGAATTAAAGCTATAAAATGGAACAGATAGTTAGGAGAAAAGAGAGGAAGAGAGAGAGAGAAAGAGAGAGAGAAATAGAGAGAGAAAGAGAGAGAGAGAGAGAGAGAGAGAGAGATGAAGAAAACTAAATTTCGAATTGGTAACCAAGCATCCGTGTTAAAAGCCCATATTTGAATACAAAACCGAATATATATACATATTTTGGAATAGCGAAACGGAAAATTATTTGTTGTTTGATATATATGTGTTATGCTTTGTTTTGATCGAACGAAGCGTTACAGAAAATCTTACACAATTTCGACATTTAGGAATGAAAATATGGAAATGCACACAACACACAACAGTGCACATTCAACATGGAATATAAAGGGAGAGAATGCAAAGGAATGTGCGAGTGAAAGAGAGGCAGTGAGTGTGTGTGTGTGTGTGTGTGTGTGTGTGAGTGTGTGTGTGAGTGTGTGTGTGAGTGTGTGTGAGTGTGTGTGAGTGTGTGAGTGTGTGTGAGTGTGTGTGGGTGAGAATTATTACATGGGTGCACACCTGTACTGAATGTCCTAGCAAGCATATCATGTCATTTCAAGAGTTTTAATATACAGCGAATGAAGCGATTATATTCAATAAACAGGCAAATGGACGGACGGCTGATAAACAAGCAGCTGCTGAAGCCATTTCACTGAACAATACCATTCACATTATACTCTCACTCGCCCGCCTTGCTCGTTTGTATGCTTAGAATTTTCTTTGTCTTTCTCTCTATTTCAATGATTTCTGTTCATTCATTTCTTATACAATTTCGACAATAATGAATACCATTTGACGGGACGATTAGATCCCATTTCTATATTCTTATATTCCATGAAAATCCATTTGAAAAACGCGGAAAGCACTTACATTTCTCATATCACGCATATATCATGTATTATAATAAGATCCAAGTAGCGAGCAAACGTTTTTCATTGTTATTACTTAGTTGCAGGCATATATGCTTTATGAAAATAAAAATAAAAAGGAATATGTTGTGAATAAAATTAATGAAAGCATTTGGGAGGAAGGAGGAGCCCGTTTTTCTAATGTGCCCAAATACATGTGTAGGTTTTGGTGGATGGGTAGTGGTAAAAGTGTGATTGTGCTTTTTGTGAACGCGTAATTTGAGTGCCGTGCAACATCATTCATTTCACTTTTCTTTTTTTTCTTCTTTTATTCAATGTTTTTTTCTTTTTGTTGAGCGATTGGGATGGAGCAAGTGCGGTTGACAATTTTCCATATATAATTTTTTCTTTTTTTTTTCTTTTTTGTAACTCATTGAATTCAATACATATTTTCGGTTGCCTTTTAATGTCAATAGCTTGAATGTTTAGCATAAAATAAGATCTAATATCTTGTAATTCACTTATATGACACATTGTGTGTGTGTGTGTGTGTGTGTGTATGTGTACGCCAGAGTCATGTGTATCATTTGGATACTGCATGTCATTCAATGGCGTATACGAACAAATCTCTAGCTCATTGTGCAATATTGACGTACGACATATGATGTATGATGTATGAGATATGGTTTAAACGAATGGAAGGAATGGCCATTATGTGTGTGCCAATGCACTTATTGTTAATATTGTTATACTCGGTTACAGATACTGATAATGTTAATTATTATGATTACTGCCAATATTATATTATTGTATTTTATTAGATCAATTTATTAAATTTATGCAATATATTTTATTCATTCGATATATTTATAATAATTGCACATATCACAACATCCAGAACATATTGCTGCATATTTTCATATTTTCTCTGTATATGTGTATATATTACGCGTAATTTAATGCTCTTATTCTCTCTCCGTGAATATATAATTTATATGAAATTCGTTTAAAAAAAAAAAAAAGAATGATTTCTGTTTCCATCATATTGATATTGTAAATAATACTCAGCAATAATTCACATCACTTTGCGGCTGTTTGCTTTTTTTTTTATTCGATTTTCTCTTCATATTCTTCGCCAACAACTCTGATCAAGATTTTGTTTATACATTGTTGTTTTTTTTTTTATTCCATTTGCTTTTGAAAATTGGAACATATTTTGTCTGTGATTTCAGAGCAGAAAATGTTTACCACACATTTTGCTATACAATTTGTTGTTCGTCTTCGCGTTCTTTTTATTTTCTTTTCTTTTCTTTTGCTCTTTTAGTTGATGTTGTTGTTTATTCAGTGAGTTTATTGCAATGTGATTTTTTACATTTTTTTTCTTTTTTCATGTCTTCTTGTTGTTGTAGCAAAAGAAAAAAAAGTTTTCTTATTACTTTGTGTCTGTTTGACGTTGATGTCGATGTTGTCAAAATTTTTATCATCATGCATAAACCCCTAGTTCAGTTTAGTTTAGTTTATTCATTTGAATTTTTGTTTTCATTCCTACCGCAATGTGTGTAAATAATCATTGTACATAAATTTTGTTGTAAAAAAAAAAGTAAAATTCCAGATTTTTATCCAACTTTTTTGCTCATTTTTTGTAAATGTGTGAATAAATGTTAATGTTGTAACATAATAGCTAGTTTTCAAATACAAAGTAAACACATTTCGGATACAATATTTATATGACGAGAAAATGATATCAAATGTGAAATGATAAAAATGAAAAGAAAAAAACAACACACGTAAAGGATTTTTTCAATGGAAAATGTCACCTTCTCTTCGTCCGTTTTATGCCTGTCTGGCTGGACAACTTTTTGAATGGGCCAATATTCCATCAAAGTTTCATAAAACAAAACTTTTAAATAATTCAATTAAAAAAATTGAACACCGAATTGTTGACTTGTCGTATTTCGTCTATTCACATTTGACATCATTTCGCTTCTTTTTTTTTTTTTTTTTTTTTTTTGTTTTTGTAATCTCGTCGGCAAAACACACCACAAAATTTGAAAAGAAAAAAAAAACAAACTGATATTTTCACTCCTCATAAATTAGATTTGTGTTTTTCCAAAAGACCAGTAAACTAATAAATTGTTTTTGTTTGTTTTGTTTTTGGTTTTTTTTTCCTTCTTTTGTTTTTACAATTCTCACGCGATGTTTCATTGTAACACAACGTACAAACATATCAACACTCGATTGAAATACACACACACACAAACTAATCGGATTTATGGATACGATGCGGTTGGATTTATACACAATCTACACATCAATCACAAATCGCGTGCTGCCGATTCATGTTCAATTTTTCCAACAAATAAATGTGCATTCATCAATACACATTCATTATTGCAAACAAACAACATCTCATAACATACAGGCACATATTTCAATTGCATCATGTTTATGGTCGCATCATCGGTTGTGCTAACTGTCGTCGTGCTTAACTATCATCATCGAACTGCCGACATACATGAAATGCCGCCATGGGTAAATGGAAAATTCAATCAATTTTTTTTCATCCATCTCTCTCTCTCTCTCTCTTTCTCACCCTCTATCTCCATATATCTCTTTCTTTCCTTTTGAGAAAAAGAGAGGGAGAGAGAGAGAGAATCTTTTTGTTTGACTTCACTTTATTCATTTTTATATCCATTTAAAACCAGTCATAAAATTCATTGTAATTTTTTTTTTTCGATTGTATAATTCATTGCAATGGACAAGCGTCAATTTTTGGTCAAAAAGCTCTCTGTTTAATTAAAAATTGAATTTATCGAAGAAAAAAAAAAAAATGATGATTATCGTTTTGTACACTCTTTATTAACACATACAAACAATTTTGTTTTCGTCTGGTTTTTTTTTTGCATCTCTTTTTTCAACGAGCACAGATTAGAACAGTATTTTTGATGTGGTTGCCTTGGATATTACGAATGTCACGACCAGGTCGTAAAATAACTAGAAAATCAATTTTAATATCAAATCGAATGAAAGAATTAGAATTAAAAGAGCGTTCATCGAAATCACTGCTTGCCAATGTACTCGATATTGAAGATGATTTTCGGCATCAAGGCCTCAATTCATCGCAAACAGCGATCGGTTCAAGGTATTGTATATATAATTCACTTTCTCACTCTATGTCGTATTCTATATGCATTTTTTCTCAATTTTTTTCATTATTTTTTGTTTTTGTTTGTAAAAAAATATTTTCCACGTGTTTTCACAAACCATAATTGGTAATTGCCATTTTTTTTGTTTTTTTGGGTATTTTTGTCTATAACATTGAAAATTCACCATTCTTACCATTAAAATTGTGTATCATTTTACTTTTGCTATCAAATGAATACGAATTCATTAGTTTCGGAAGACCAACGACGGTTGAAGAGCATCATAGTTCGAATTGTAATCACAGAGACCTACATTCAATATTAAAGGAATTGCAATTTATAACGGCTCGAATGCGACGATCAGACGACGAAGCTGAATTAGTTAGTGATTGGAAGTTTGCCGCAATGGTTGTCGACAGGTATGACAATAATTATTCAATTACTCAATTACCGCTTATGTGCTTTAATTATCCAATTTGTTTTAATACCAAAAATACCATTTTGCTACTGTAACTGTACAAAATACAATAATGTGTTGAACATGACAGGCGACAATTAAGAGAGAAAATAGACTTTAACTTGTTATTTAATTTGTCGTTTCGTTGAAATCATCACATATAAAAACTCATTGAGTTACCAAAATACTCATGCATTAGTAGTTACCATAGCATTTGAACCCATTTTATTGAAAATTTTCTGCAAAATAAGCATTTGCCAGCAATAGCTATGGTATTTTTTTTTTTTTCTTTTGCATTCATTGTCAACGAGTGTCTGCAATTTTGTATAAAATGTGCAAAGTGAGCAATTGGAGAGCATGAGTTCATAAGAGATTGTGAGTGATTTTGTATTAGAGAATTTCAATGAAACCTAAACTATTTTGCATAAGAAAGCGAAACTATAATTCTCTTTAATATTAAGTATTATAGTCTTGACGTCTTAAATTAATTATTATTCTCTGGACAAATTTGCTACTCGTTTTGCTTTTGTTTTTTTTTTTTTTTTTTTGGATTATCCACTGATCTTTTATTCGCATTCATGTTGTTAATTTTAATTTTATTACAGGTTTTGCTTGATCGTATTTACATTGTTTACGGTATTGGCAACATTTGCTGTGTTAGCGAGTGCACCACATATTATCGTCTCATAATGCGGCCCGTCATCATCATCATAATAAATAAATTCAAAATCATTAAATACACTCAAACACACACACACACACACACACACACACACAAAAACACACACACATATATACACAATAAATAAAATACAAATACAAAACATAAATATATAATAAATCTATATATATTTACACGCGGCAAAAATTTGCTAAATAATAAATGAATCAAATAACAATAAAATAACGCTCAAACGAACAAAAGCAAAATAAATTACTAATAAATGCGTAGATTTGCAGTAAAATGTGATTAATGGTTATCCAAATATGTATTGAAATGAGCTAAAGATTAAAATAAGCAAAAACAAATAAGAACGAATGAACGGAATAAACGAACCAACGAGCAAATGAGAAAGAAATTTTGTGTTGTTAAGGAAAACAGTCAAGTGTAGAGTATAACATAATGTCCCAAAATAACAGTATAATGTGTGAATTTGTGCATATTGTGAAAACATACACCATAAATCCATTGAATGAAAACAGATATTGAAGAAACAAAGAACAGACAGACAAACAGAGAGTAAAAGAGGGCATTGAAAATATATAAACTAAAATTGTTTAAGTGCGGGAAAAACTGAAGAGCATGTGTATGCGGGTGGATAGCTAACGATGATTTTCCAGCCTAAAGTGAATAATGTGTTTTGAAACAGATTTATGATTATACAATTTAAACGTGTGAATAGAAAATACAAAAACAGCGACACAGTCGGAAATGTATCAAAAATCAAAACAAAATTCCATTAAGTGGCTATTAAAATGAAAAGACGAACAAATGAAGTAAATAATAAAAAAATAACAGCATTTTTATATCAAGTGTATGGAAGTGCGAGAGTGTCAATGAGAATGAAAATGAGCTTTAGCATTTGTGGGGAGGGGGGGGGGGGAGTGTTTGGTTGTTGAAGATAATTGTGACCAAGAAAGAAGAATTGTGTGTGGACCCTCTTGTCTATCGCCCCATTGTGTGCCATGTTCATTGGTTCGGATCGTAAAACCGGCGCCACTAACAAGATGACACAACGAGATGAATAATGCCACAGGGAGAGCAAGAGAAATACAAAAAGAAAAAGAGAAAGAATCATAGAACAATAGCAACGGCAACAAGCCGCATTCGTCGATTGTATATGCAATTATGATTCGCACTTTAAGCACAAAAGCACATCATTTAGTTCCTTATCAAGTAAACAATATTTGTGTGTGTGTGTGTGCGGCGGGTTCGCGTTTATATATATATATATATATATATGTTTTATATTTGTTCGTTATGTTATTATTATATGCGGAAATGTGCAAGTAATTAAGCCGAACACCTCAGCGACATATAATTAAAAAAAAATGGACTGGAGATTGAATGAATTTAGAAAGGCAGTGATGAAGCAAGTGAAAAAGACAAAGAAAGAGGAAGAGAGAGAGAGAGAGAGAGAGAGAGAGAGAGCGAAAATGGTGAAAAGCTGCTAGAAATGGGACGAAGAGAATGACTTGTTTTGTTTATCCATTTGTTTATGTTTCCGTGATGGTACGGTACGCGTGGGACTCAGTCGACACAAGCGTATCATTTTTTTTTTTTTGTTTCTTCTTTACTTTTCATGAAAAGTTTCCTGTGACAACGACTCTACGGTTACGGACACACGCGCATAGACAACCACTCACACATCAAAATGCCAAATGGTATGATTTTATTAAGTCAACAACAACAACAAAAAAGAGAAGAAAATACCCAATTTAACCACAAATTAGAGTGTAAATGTTATCAATGTATCTCTGAAACATAAGCTTCATTTCGGTGTGTGTGTGTGTTTTTTTTTTTTTTAATTATCATTCATTTAAATATATTTTATTTCCTCAATGGATTTTGGTGACCATAACTGTTAAAGCAAGCTAACCACAATCTAAAGTTCAAGTTTTTTTTTGTGTTTTTCTTTAAAAGCAAAGAATCATTTACAAAGGAAACATTTGATTCGATATAGAAAAAGCGACAAGTATTCTACTCCAAAGGCAAAAAAAAAAAAAAAGTAAATGCATAAAGCCTATGTTATTTGAGAAAATAACCAACACACAAAATAATGATAAAATAAAACAATAGCATTAAATATTTCCACACAGAATTAAAACAAATGCATAAAATTTAGTGAAAAGCAAAGAATCATGTTTCATTTCATTCATTCATGCAAAACACAAATACACAATTCATTACATATTCAATATGCCAAAAATTCAACTACACCCAAAACACACAACATTCCTCCCACAAAACTTGGCATGAAATTGGACACGAACATTTTCGAAAGAATAAGTAAGCATAAAAACGAAATAATAAAAATGATGCTAAACGGCGTATAAAAAAAAAAGAAGAATAATAATAACACAGACAATGTTATGTGTACGTATTAAAACGTTGTATGGTTAAAATTAAAATTGAAATATGATGTTGTTTACTGTAAATTGCATGTGTAACGCGCAGCGAATCGTTATTATATTTTTTAGAAGTGTGACACCTAGTAAAGTAAAACAAAAAAAAAAAAAAACCAAAAATTTAAACAGAAAATAAAACGATATTGAGACGCCCACACAACAACCATTGCTTTAACGTGGACGTATTAAATGTTTCTTTTACAATGATGAGAACGATGTGTAAGTACATACAGAAGAAGAAAAGTAAGAAAGCAAAAAAAAAAAAAAACAAAAAAAAAAACAAAACAAATCAAAGGTATCAAAAGAAACGTGAATTTAAACTCCTCAAAGTCGACATTAAATTATTGGAGCTAAGGCGAAACAATTGTTTTTATCTACTAGTAAATGAATTAACTTAAAATTTAACACACAAAAAATTGTATTTATATATATTATATATATATATATATTTGTGTTGAACACAATGTGAAACAAAAGTGTGTGCGCGAATGTTAAAAAAAAAAAAAAAAATGAACCCAAAATACAAAAGAAACTTCATATTTTAAAAGCCTAGTCAATTAATTAATTTAAATGAAGGAAAATCGAAACAAGTGAAGAACAAGACAAAAAAAAAAAACACCTTCACACCAACACACTTATCTACGTACCCCAAAACCAAATTGCATAAGAATTTGTTTGCTATATATATTTTAAACGTGAAAAAGGATCAAAGGAAAACAAAAATTATGTAAATAGCAAACTATTCTGATTAATTGTCGATCGTCTTATAATTAAGTTTGTGAAGCTAACTACCAAATAACTATTGGAATTATGCCCAAAATATTTTAGAGTTTTAATTCGATTTATATTGAAAAACCAGAGAAAGAAAGAAAGAGAAATCCTAGTCCATTTAGTTATTGAATCAAAACCATGCTTTGTATACACGGATTTTAGTCGGTCCAATTTTATCCGTTTTTCTATTTCATTTTTTGTTTTTTTTTTTTTTTATTAAAAAAAAAGAAGAATTATATCGTCCCATATTTGTGTTGCGACCTCATTGTTATACTGAAATCATTTAAAATTGATTAGGCAGAAAAGCATTTTTCCAAAATTCAACGTGAATATATATTGTGTGTTTTTTTTTTAATTCATCTGAAGCAAGTGAGAGACAGCGACAAGCAAATAAAGAGCGATATGCACGATGTAGGCGATACGCTGAATGTGCCCGTATGTGGGTGTTCACAGGGAAACTTCCAGTTCAGTTTTAGTTTTTAATTACAAATTCGCGACCATATCAAAAATTAAAACGAATTAATTATGAATATGTATATGTTTCGTATTTCGCCTATGAATATTATAGCAGTAGCATATGATGTGAACAAATTGATGCATTCCTATCTATCTATATTTGTATCAGCAACATCATCATCATCATCATCATCATCTATAATTTAAAACCATCTATCAATTGAAATTATGATTTTATCATTTTGTTTGACATAATGACCGAGAAAGAGCAAATAAAACCAATGATAATGATAACAACAACCACATGCACAATCGATAAATGTGCTACCAAACAAATGACATGAAATCGAACATTTACCAAAATTGTAAAGTTAAATTGCACACTTGATGATATTTTATATTTTAAATTGATGCAAATTCTCAAATAGTTTTTCAAAAAATTACCATAATTTTCCATCATCCTTTATTTCATTCATTTATTCATGATTATGAAAATTCCACTTTTAATTTGTTTGCAATGGAAAACTTTGAAAAATCATATATACAAGTTTTGTTGCATTTGATGAGAATTGTATTTGTGATTGTGCAGACAACTTGTACTGCATAATAATAATCCATAAAAACTATTTTCTTCATTCAGTCAAAATATATCCGGCTAAAATAGACAAAATGCAAGACAAATAGATATAAATATATATATATATATATACATATTGACATAAAATTGCATTTTCCATTGGTTTTTGACATTGAAGTTGTAAAGCCACAATTGGTTTCATTAATCAACTGGACGGTAATGTGTAGTTTTTTTCTTTTCATTGTATTGTATTCTCATTCTCTTTCCCATTACCCTGAATTTCAATTATTCAATTTGAAACTTTGTTTCGTGGTTAAAACTTTACAACGCACTTTTTTCACTCTCTCTCTCTCTCTCTCTCTCTCTGTCTGTCTCTCTCTCTCTCTCTCAAATGATATACTGTTGTGTGCAATGTTTGGTATTCTATTTTTGTGCAAATATTTGGTATTCTATTTTTTTTTCATTCGGTTCGTTCGTCACAATTCATTTTTAGCATTGATTTCAAAATACTTGAAATTGTTTTGGACAAGTTTGAAGCAGCACTGTATGAACAACTGAAACGAAATGGATTTGATATTAATGTTATTTGTTTTCTTTCTCATTTTTTATCATATTTTATCTCATTCGATATATTTGAAGGAGAATCACTCGAGATAGATTCGATTATAATACAAGAAATTATGAAACAAATCATATCTTTCTACAGTCTAAAGACACTCCATACAATCAGATGATGAAATGAAATATTGCACAAATGATGATGATGATGATGCTGATGGCATGAAGTGTTGTTTAAAATTGGGCTCGCCATTAAGGAATTATAAAGCACTTAAGTAATTCACATTCAAATTCCAGCTAAAATGACTGACATACAGCTTATTTTATTGATGCATAACAATATGCGATTATGTATAAATGAGCATAAGTGAATGCGCGAGATTATATCAGCTCACAAAATCAAATTGAAAATCACTACTAATTATTGTACATAATAATCTTCAAGAAAAAAAAAAAAAAAAAAAAGGAAATTAAGCGTAAATGAAACAAGCTAAAAAGGTCATACACACAAGCTATTTTATAAGGAATTATTGAATTATTATACAACATGATATGACATGTTATAATATATACATAAACACATACATACTTACATACATACCTACATACATACATATATATATATATATATATATACAATATATATTTTTGCAACCAAATAAGCGATGGAATAAGTTTAAAGAATGTGTATTCCCAAGTAAATGATGAGAACATAAGAAAAATCTTAAGCAATTGATTAGGAATATTCAGTTTCAATTTGTGTATTATTATTTTTATGGTATATTTTTTTTAAATGAATATAACGTAAATTAGATGCTCTATGAGAATACAATACAAATATATACAAAAACACATACAAATTTTCTCATTTGTTTTTTTTTTTTTCCAAACCAAAATTCACAAATACACAAGTCTTTTCGTACTTCCAATTTGAATATAAAACGAATGCAATGCGATTTGTAGCTATAAAATGAATTTTATGCACCTCGGACCAGTGTGGTTCGAATAAAAGTCTGAATCTCATTTTCTTCTTGAGACTCTTTCTTCTCGTGTTGTGTATTTTTTTTTCTCATCTTTTTTTTTTTTTTGTAAAAAAATAAAATTTGTTTTAAAATTAGCCAAGTTGCTAACATGCCCATAAATAAAACGAAATCTTTGATGTCAAAGAATATGGAAAATAAATAACCACAAGTGTTTCATAATGAAGTATGCACAATTCTACTCAAATATTTATGAGTCCCTGTCCAAATCAGCCCACAATCTGGCTAGAAATGTCTACACGTAAAAAAAAAAAAAAAAAAAATAAAAAAAAAAAATAAATAAAAAATAAATCTAGTTTTTCGGTTATTTTGCTAAAAATGCAATTTTTCCACACTCAAACACAGACATAAAAGTTTACACAATACGTTTATTGAAAATGCACTTTCGAAATCGAAATATTTAATGATCGAACGAATTGAAAAATGCGAAACATTTTTTCCCAATTTTTATTGAATGAAATGAATAATAAAAAAAAAAAAAACAAGAAACTACTAGAACATGAAATAAAATCACTCTACACTTGAATATTTTCTTAAGCAAACTTTTCCGATCAAAATGAGAACAAAAACTTTTTCTCACTCAAAGGCATTTCTCATTTCTGAAGTGAATATAATCTTAACTCAATACGCGCACAACAACAAAAAAACAACAACAACAACAACAAACTTGATGAATTAATACAAGTGAAGCAATTCAATCAAACGGTTTTAAAACAGAGCATTTTTACCATAGAAAGATTTTGAATGAAAATAAATTTAAATTAATAATAATAGAAATTATATGAGATGGAAAAAGAATGAAAAGTAAAATATAGTTTTTTATTTTTTAAACAAATATTCTACACACATTTTCACATCAAAAAAAAAACAAAAAAAAAAAAAACAAACAAAACAAAATAAAATGAATCAAATATAAGAAAGGAAACGGTTTTTTCTAATCAAATATATATAAATATATATATTATATAGCATTTAGAATGTATCTAGTCAAAGTGTTTAGCTAAAGAAAAATGGACAAGATACAATCATGTGAATAAGAACAAAAAGTACACAGAAAATCGTATGAATAGCGTATATGAGTTGCGTTTCCCTAATCTTAATTCATTTAATGGAAAATGATGAATAGCAAGATATGGGGAAAAAACGTAAACAATAAGAAACAATAAGAAGCGAATCTCGAATTTATGACAAAATTTTAATTTTGATGACACAGGCACAACTTTCGTACAAAATAACCAAATACACACAGACATATACACACACTACACACACTCATACTTACCAGCGCATATACACAAATCTAATCTCTTTTATCAAAAAGATAAGAGAGAAAGAGAGTCTGTATCAGCAAAGCACACGAAGCGTACAAAAACGCAATAGCTTAAACATATAAAATGACAAAGCTATCAAGGATATTGTGCTTGAAATAAGCTTTAAAGGAATAATAAATGAATTCGAAATGGACGTTTTTGGCACACAGACTAATTAATGTCATCCACATCGCTCGTTTGTTATGTATTTTGTGTGTTTCTTATTTTTTTTTCTTTTTTTTTTTTTTTATTCTTTCTCTCTACCATATTCCTTTCCATTTCTAATTTTACCGTTAGCATTGTCGTCGTGGTTGTCATTGTTGTCGTTTATCGAAGCGTATGCAATCAAATACGGTTGTTTTTGTCTCGTTGAGCATAAAATATTCCATTATGCATCAATTAAATAGTTCATGTTGAACTGAAAATTCCAACTTTTCTATATAACCAATTAACAGGGTTCAAATGTGTCCATCATATATTCAACCAAACATCAACTCAAAGGGTGGTTCATTTTTTGGACGAATACACACACACACACACATACAATATTTACACTAAAGAATTTTGTAACAAAATTTACTGAACCAACAAATTTCAAAGCCATAAAAACGTCAAATGACAAAACCATGGAATTCAAAGACAACAAGGAAGGAAAGGGCATGAGAATCGTATAAAGATGAATATTTCCACTATTTTCGTCAATATTTCAGAAGACAAATGTATCACACAAGAAAACTTGTAAAAAAATTTTATCGCTCAGCTATCAACGGCACAGATCGTGCAGAACTAACTTTTTCAAAACAAAATTATTTTCCACGTTTTTTTTTTTCGCTCTTTCTAATTTCAACACGAATTCTATGTTAAAGTTTCCATTTTCTTCACCTTGTATTTATTCCATTTTTTCTTGTTATTATTCTTTTTCTTTTTCTTTTTCCTTTTCAATTCCATTTCATCTTTTTCCATTTTTTTTTTTTTTAATGTTTTCCCCTTTTTCATATCGAAAGAAATGGAAAAAATTTTGGGAAATAAAAGCGGTTTCGAATCAAATTTGAGCTATCAACACATAAAGGAAAACCATACACAAAAGCACTATTTTAATGCATATTAAAGTAAATAGTGATTTAAAAAAAAAATTTCAACACTGTTGGACCACCTCACAATAATATGAAATTATATAAAATTGCGTATGAACAACAATAAAGACAAGAAACTATATACTGATATATACTAACAATCAAATTTGAAACAATATTATAGTATATATATATATATGGAAAAATAATCGCACTATCGAGCTATTTAAAAATCAATATATACTACTATATCACAATCAAAAATATAATCTCTATTCCATTTTCTCTCTATCTTTAGTGTCTTTCAATCAATCGACCCACAAATAATTTCCGCTCAACTGATTTAAAATGAAAAACTTATAAAATCGAAAATAAATTCTGAAATAAAAAATTACATAAAATGTATATATTTTATATACAAATGAATGAATGACTTTGGACAATTTCTTTTGATGCGCGAAAATTTATTGTTATGAATTTATATACATAAAAATGATACAAACCAAAAGACAGGAAGAGAGAGAGAGAGAGAGAGAGAGAGAGAGAGAGAGAGAGAGAGAGAGAGAGCGAGAAAGAGGGAGAGTGAGGGAGAGAGAAGGAGAGAGAGGTAGAGGAGAGATAGAGAGAGAGAGGAAGAGATATAGAGATAGGAAATAGAGAGTGAGAAAGAGAAAGAGAAAGATGGTATAATGAAACAAAGAATTAAGATCAAAATGTTGTACAAGAGATTATGTTTTTGAATACAAAGTGAATCTAATTAAATTAATAAACAAAAACCGTAACAACAGTTTGAATGTTGTTTTGTATTTGTGTAAATGTACGTGTAGTTGAAAATGTGTATCGAAAATTAGCAGTGAATAAGTAACGGAAAAAAAAAAAATAATAAAAACGGATACCATATTCGATTGTGATTAGCTTAAGTTGTGATGCGCGATGATTTTACAAATTTTGTTTATTTTACATGTAAAAAAACAAACTCAAAGAAATTGATCTAGAAATCCTCTGTAAGACGAAGAACAAAAGAAAAAAAAAAGCACAAACATTTGGATGAAGGATAAATTCACTCCACACATACATCCACAGCAACAACCTTAAAAGAATATTCACACACAAAAAAAGGAAGAAAATAATAATAATAATAATGGGAACGGAAAAAAAAAAAATGAAAAATCCCAATGGAAAACAAGCAGCAAAGAAAAATAAAATGTCTAGATAAAATTCATGATTCTAACCGTAGTTACTGTTATTGGTGTTGACGAATTTTTTTGTATTTTACATCTAAACACACGCTAATGTTATTTATGTGTATTGTCCCCGTGGACAGGACAACAAATGAGATGAAAAAAAAAAAGCGAAAATCCTAGGTAAATTTTAATAGTCAAAAGAAAAACCATTTCAACTGTGCTAATCTATAGTTATTTGTACACAATTCATACATCTTTCTCTATCTCTAAATGTATTTACAATTCGAATTACAAACAAATCTAACAACAATATTACATAAAAAAAAAATTACATTTTTCAGTTTGAGTTCTGTGTTTTTTAACTGTGTCTCGCCGTGAAAACGTTGAAAAAAAAAAATTTAGAAACAGAAAATAAAATTAATCCAAAACATAAATTTAAAGCAAAAAAAAAAAAAAAAAACAAACAAAAAAAACTTTCTAGGAATAGTAGCTCAAATGCATTCCAATGCACACTGATACATTTTAAGGAGCAAAAAAGAGTTAAAAGAGTTGAAGTACCTCAATAATAAAAAAAAAAACATAATGTTAGTTTAAATAAAAGTCAATCAAGATAAGATTCTTCAACCTTCTACAAAACGAAACGAGGAATTGGTTCTTTCTGCGCACATAACAACCATTTTTATGCACGTTTGAAAAAAAGAACGCTACGGTTCTCTTCTTCTTCTTCTTCTTCAATTTCTATTTCTTCATTCTTTTCTTCTTCCGTTTTTTTTTTCTTTTTTTTTTTTTTTTGAAATCTCTAGGCAATTGATATATTCAATGTTGTTTTCTTCCTTTATGAACGTTTTTATACTGAATGTTCTACATATACATTTAAAAGATGTTTATTTGCTTCGTTTCTTCGTTGATTTCGGGTTTTCTTTTTATAAATAAACAAACACGCATTCCCGTTATATTTTTCAAATGTCTTTGAAAAACAAAACTTCTAACACACAACAAGGAAGGAAAAACTCACATATTATTATATATATATATATATATATATATATATAGATATAAGGGGTAAGGGCAAGTGGAAGAATAAAAGAGATAATGTCATACGGCACATACGGTCGATATAAATTCGAAATGTTTAGTGCCAATGATCAAATAGCAGCGATTCAATAGAATTCGCATTCTTTGCACATCGCTCAAAAGAGGTTACTATTGAAAATATTTATTAGAATATAACCGTTATGACAACAAATTAATACAAAAATAAACAACAAAAAAACGAAAATACTAACTTGAATAAAAGGAGCACAGCCACTTGTGCTGGAGGAAACGGAACATATTTAAAAAAAATTTATTATAATGATGTATAATATATATTTGTTACGTTATAGATAAATGAACACAAAACCAAATACAAAAAAAAAAAAAAAAAAAAAAAAAATAAATAAACAAATTTGGATACAAATCCAACACGAAGACATTATTGAAATAAAAGTGGATATTTAAGAATTGAAATGAAGTGAGAAAGAGTGAGAGAGAATGGATGGAATGAATGTGTTTAAGTTAAATTGATTTAGTAAAATATTGAGAGAGATAAAAATACAAAAAAAAAAAAAAACCAAGAGTGTGTAATCAATAAAATGAAATGGGAAGGAAGGAAACGGAAATTGTATGAATACAGACTGAATCAATTGAATATTTGTTATTCTTGCAAATTTGCGATTGGTATGTGCAATTTTCAACCTCAATTACTCACGACATGTGGTCAGCACGAATCACACATTGTACTGAAAATGGAATGTGAAAAAAAAAAAAAAAAATCAAATGCAAAACCATCAAGAATTGACTCCGACTGTGCTCATACAACCGCAATTCCTCTGCCGTACACTCAAATACACACACACATATACATACACATCCACTAACAAAAAAAAAAATGAATATAAAAAATATGGATGAATCAGCATTATATTATATATGTAAAACTGTAATCGAAATGACGCGATGATGGCAGATTTAATCGTTTCGTCATATTGACGAGAATAGTTTTATATTTGAAAATAAATGAAAAAAAAAAAAAAATATGAAGAAAAATATACCAAAAAACGACACATGAAACTGTTATGAGAAGTGGCAATATTTCTCATTTTGATCTTAAATATTCGAACGATGGTCGAGATATCAATGTTTTGACACACACAAACTCACAAAAACACATACAGAAAATGATTTTCAATCAACAAGAAACAAAATGCACGCAATTTCAGCAAAAAAAAACACGTTTCGAAAACGAATTTGAGAAAACATCTCACATACTGTAGCTAAAACCCACGCACCCATATTAATACAAAATGAAAAAGATTGAACAATATCAAATTGAATTCTCTACATAAAATAATTTGCACCGATTTAAAATCGCCTTCTCGATCATCTGTTCAATTTCACTTGTTGCATAAAATTCTTAATGGTTCCTGTTTTAAACATAATCACATTGATCGAAAAGCAGCTATTTAAGCCACAATACCACACGAATTCCGAAGCCAAACACCATGAGACACACACTCAGTCACACACAAATAAATAAATAAAACATATGAATGTAAACATATTTGTGGTAAATAATCAGGCACAACGAAAAATTCTGTGTTCAATTCGACGATAATCCTCATACCGTAATGCGTAACTTTTCGTTTTTCTTTTTAAAATTTCTACGTTTTCTCTCCGTAAGTTCCCTTAAGGTCATGATCGATTCAGCAAATTTGCTACAAAAAATCGATTTAAATTGACTTCGTTTCTATTTTTATTCTCTTCGATTTTTGCACCAGTTTTCAATTTTGACCACCGTTATGTCACTTTCACAATGCAAATAAAAAAAAAAAAAAAAAAACTCAAAGAAAAACGAATGAGAAAATTATAGCTACAATTATGATGAAATAAAAAAATAACAAATGAAGAGAAGAATACTAATAAAAACCGACAGATAAATGTTCAAACGCACGAATATTATGATAAACTTTAGAACCAAAAAATCAGACAAATAAAAATTTAACACACACAAAAAATGAACAAAAAAAAAACAACAACAACTTAAATTAATGAACACATATAAAGAGCAAATAGAATATTTTATGTATTCGTTGAGAGAATGAAAGATGATTATGTGAAATTCTTTTTAAAGAACAAAAAAAAAAAAAAAAAAAAAAATGAAGAAAAAAAAAACAATGTACTATTAATAATAGTGTAAGGACAAGTCATAATAAGGGGTTTAGTAACAAATTGAATAAAATGAAGAAAAAAAAGTGGAATAAATACAAAAAAAAAAAAAAATATATTAAATTTAATTGAATCCACAAAAAAATGTTATGTTTCGTTGAATTTACACCGAAAATTTAGAATGAATAAAGTGAAGAAAAAAAAAACCAAATATTATAAACAATTGTATTCTTAAGAATCGACATTGATACATTTTGAATTTATAACCCACAAAGCAACATGAGCAAATTCAGCCAAAATTTAATTTACACGACGAAAAAAAAAAAAAATTAACACACACTGTTTACTCGCATTGACACACACTTACAAAAGAAAAGAAACAAAACAACATATGATACATTTATGAATAAAAAAAAAAAAAAAAACAATTGAAAAAAGAAAATCTATGAATTCACCAAATCCACACACGAAATACACACAAAATTGTGTCGAATTAATTTCTCATTGAACTGAATCATTCGGAGAATTTAAATTAAATTTTCTTCTAGTAAAAAAATTAAACACATTGAAGGAACGCTAATAAACCAAAAAAAAAAAAAAAAAAAAAAAAAAAAATACTCAAAACTATATGAAAAACTCACACAAATATTATTACTGAATTATTACTATTATAATGATAAAATTGCCTGTTCTAGGGTTTTTAAGATGACAAAAAAAAAAAGAGAAAATAAAGAAAAATGAATAAAAAAAAAACAATAAATTACAATGAATAAAACAAAAATGTGTTTTAAATTGTTATTTTCGAGTTTATTTTCCTATCATTTTTGTCCTTCTAGGTTTTTCAACAATTTTCCATTTTTCAGGGATTTGAATTTGAAATATTGATTGCGCCATCTAATTGACAGAAAAACATAAATATACATTCTGAAAAAAAAAAAATGAAAACTATTCAAAAACAAATGTCACCAATGTGGTTAAGGTAAAACATTTGCAACGTTTCAACAGCTGTCTGTCAATATGGCATGCGAAACAGAGTAAGCTATGAATACAATATGAAATGGATATACACATCTGTTGACTTTACAAAATGAGCAAACGATTTTGTTTGCAATAACTGGTCATATAAGTTCTGTATTCAGTGTTTGCATAGCAATGTAGATAGATCGGTTAACAGAATCACTTCGATCGCATCGCAAAATACAAAAATACCCATTATTCGAACATACGAACAACGGTACGGTGTGTGGAACAAAAAAATATTTTGTGATATGACACGTATTTAAAAATTCCATAGTTGCGACATTTATAGTGAAAGGAGCTAGTAATTGGTGAAAGTAAATTGTAAATAGTAAAAAAAAAAAAAAAAAAAAAAAAAAACAGAATGGAATTTCCAGGTATTTTGACGATTTGCATAATTCTATGCTTATTCTATTGCCGATCGGTGAGCAGTCGTGAATATAATGCTACGTTACGTGAAGCACGGGTAAGATAATAAGTCCAAGGCTAAACATAATAATTCCTGTTTAAAATTTAACAAAAAAAACCATATGTTAGTGTTGAATAAAAAATAATGAATTTGCATAAATTATTTTTAAATCACAGACAAATCATCATTCAAAAATTGCTGATGCGCAACATTTTTCACAATTAAATAAACATCTTGAAGACATTGAAGAAGTTCATAATGTTTTATCAAATATTTTAATTGAAAGAGTTCCGGGAACACCAAATCATGCTCATGTACGAAATTATATTGTTAATTATATGCATCGTCTTGGATGGACAGTTGAACAACATGCATTTCATGATGTTACACCAATGGGACATATGAATTTCACAAATCTTATTGCAAAAGTTAATCCAAATGCAGCAAGATATTTAACACTTGCTTGTCATTATGATAGTAAACTTATGGAGAATTTTTTGGGTGCAACTGATTCAGCTGTTCCATGCGCAATTATGATGAATATTGCAAGCACATTGAAAACATATTTAACACAAGTACAAAATACGGAATTAAGTTTGCAATACATTTTTTTTGATGGTGAAGAAGCATTCATTGAATGGAATGCTCAAGATTCAATTTATGGAGCACGAAAATTAGCCGAAAAATGGGACAATGAAAATGCCCTTGACCAAATTGTAAGTTGATTTATTGTGCGTGTTTGGTTTTTATTGTATGGCATTTTTATAATTGTATTGAATTATTTAATGTAGAACATCAACATTACGAATCGTATGATACAATGCGATGAATGAGTTAAATAATTTTTAAATGAAATGAATGCGTTGAACTTTAATTTGTTATTAATACGAATTTGTTTATTCAACAGGATTTGTTGGTACTTTTAGATTTGCTTGGTGCACCAAAGCCAACATTTTATAGTTATTTTGCTGAAACAGAAGGCTGGTATTCGCAAATGTTTGATATTGAGACACGGCTTGGAGCAGCTGGCCAACTAGTTGAACATGCTCACAATAGTGCTCAACATAAGAAACGTCACAATGGCTACTTTCAACCATACACCATTCCAGCACATATTGAAGACGATCACATTCCATTCCTCCGAAGAGATGTAAGTCAATTTAATCTAAAAAATTTAATCGATGCAAAATTCATTAATTTTTTTTTTTTTTTTTTTTAAATTTCAATAATTTCAGGTTCCAATTTTACATTTGATCCCAACACCATTCCCAGAAGTGTGGCACACATCATCTGATGACTTGCGTGCAATTGACTTTGGTGCCGTAACAAATCTCAATAAAATTATCGGCATCTTTGTATGTGAATATTTACATATCTGAAGAAAAAACAAAAAAACATGAACGTCCAAACCATGAACAATAACAGCAAAACAAAAAACAAAAAGAAACAGAAAATCAAAATATTGTTGTAAATATATCTATTTAATTGCTTGAAATATGTATATAATACAAAATGCTTTTTTATAATCCCTTTTTTTATGAATAATTTCATATTTAATGGAATAAAAGACTTTTTTTTTTTTTTTCTTAAAACTGCTTTTAATCTGTGGATATTTGCTTCAATTTCTTTTTCTCTTTTTTACGTTGAGCAAGTTTTTCTTTCATCTTTTCTGCCAATTGTGCGGTTGCTGATTCAAGTGAACGTGCTGGTAATTTTGTCTTTTCCGAATGTTGATGGCCATACATTTTTGCGCAAACTTTTTTCAATGCATGCTTTTGATTTTCAGTCAATTTTTCAGCTGTCATGCCATCAGCATTTTCAGGTAAACTAACCGATTTTATTATCGATGCCAATTTTTCGGTAATTGGTTTTGGTGTTGGAGTTTTTATTACTTTAGTTGATTTCGAATCAATTGCGATATCAACCTTGTCACTTGTTTTGTCTTTATTTTTATCGACATGTTTATCATTCGATTTTCGTTTATTTTTTCCCATATTGATAATATTGACACAAATTGAATGAGGTAAATCGAGGTAAACAATATTGAAGAAAAAACAACACAACTTTTTTTTCCTATCTCTCTTTCTTTATATTTTACAAGATGAAATGTCAAAATTTCATTACAGAATGTATATATATGTAGATTCACTCACGTGAATAGCTAACGAAAAACCTTACAAAGGATGATTGTTTCACAATGAGCTATAATATCAAATTTGTTTGCTTTCCAAAGAAACGTTTCTTTTTTTTTTTTGCTCGATAATTTTCTTCATTAGCAAATTTTATTTACGTAATAAATCTATAGCAACTGAATATCATGCATTTTTATTGAATTCGTACAAAACAAGAAAAAAAATGAAATAAAAAAAAAAAAAACTTCTACCGAATTCATTGAAATGAAACAATGAAAATGTAAGTAGCGACACCAGTTACTGTAAACTAATATAAAGCGGGTTCTTTCACACAAACTGTCATTCCATTCATTTGTTGCCATTTAAATTTTCATATTTCAACTGCTGACCGTATCGTACATGTACATTCTACATTAAACATTTTTATTTCAAATTGTTGCATAGTTTTTAGTTTAAATTTTAACAAAAAAAAAATTTTTGTTCAGTTTTTATTGAAAGAATCTATTAATTTTTTCAACAAAAATATAAAAAAAAAATTTTCTTAAAATGTCAAAAAAAAGTCGTGAAGATAAAGAAAATTTGTACGCTGCGCAAATTGAACAACGAATGATCGCACATGAAGCCTATGGTAATTCGTAAGTTCATACGCTCAATTTATTTTTAAAAAGTGGGAAAATGTAATTTCCTACACAAAATGAAATAATTTTAAAACAATAAAACATTTCCAAATATATTCAATTCAATTTTATTTTTCATTCAAAATTCATTTTAGTTACGATTGGTCAAAAGATGATTTTGAATTGGGTGGCCCATTGGGTAAAGGTAAATTTGGTCGTGTATATGTTGCCCGAGAAAAAAAAACACATTTTATGGTTGCTATGAAGATTATGTTCAAATCTGAGCTTACAAATGGTCGTGTTGAAAAGCAAGTGCTGCGAGAAATTGAAATTCAATCCCGTTTAAAGTGAGTTTTTTTTTCTTTTGTATTTTTTGTCTAAACATCATTTTTATACTAAATTTTTCACAGACATCCAAACATATTACGATTATACACATGGTTTCACGATGAACGAAAAATTTATTTAGCATTGGAGCTTGCTTCGGAGGGTGAATTATATAAACATTTACAAAGTTCACCAAATGGCCGATTTCCCGAAGACCGTTCAGCGCGTTACACATATCAAGTAGCCGATGCATTGCATTATTGTCATTTGAACAATGTTATTCATCGTGATTTAAAACCGGAGAATATTATGCTCACTGTTGGCGATCAAATTAAATTAGCCGATTTTGGATGGTCTGCACATACACATTCAAATAAACGCAAAACCATGTGCGGAACACTTGATTACTTGCCACCGGAAATGTAAGTATTGTTCAATTTGATCCGTTTTTTTTTTTTTTTTTTTTTTTTTTCATTTAATCAAAAAACACAGCAGAATCTTTCTGAGAAAATTTTCACCAAAATTAATTGTCATGACATTTTTAGGGTGGAAGGTCAATCATATAATGATACAGTAGATCAATGGTGTTTAGGTATTCTGTGTTATGAATTTTTGGTGGGACGACCACCATTTGAATCAGCAGATTCCGAAAATACATACGCTAAGATTCGTCGTCTTGAAATTGAATATCCAAGTTATTTGTCGATTGGAGCAAAGGATCTTATAGCTGGCGTGAGTATTTAAAGACATTTTTTTTTTTTCATTTTAGTTATTAAATGAAATTAAAATGTCCATTTTATTGTAATCAATTCATTCCAAAATTCAAATTTTTTTTTTATTTTTATTCACAGCTATTGCAAAAGAGTCACAGTGCTCGGCCAAGTTTACCCGATGTAATGAAACATCCATGGATCAAATCTTATAATTGATGATTGAATTAAAGTGACGCAATCTTATGATAACTTTGGATTATTTTTGTTTCATTTTTAGTCACAAATTATTATTGTTTGTCATTGTTGCTCATCATGTTTTAAAACCAAAATTAGTTAGTTTTATGTGAAAATCGTAATTAGTTTATTTCCTTAATATTGCTAAGATTTAAGCTTCTAAATTATAAGTTATTGTTCAATAAATGCGAAATACGAATTTCGAAAGTGTAATACGAATTTATATCTTGTATTTTCTCTTAGATCAGAAAATCTGATGTTTTCACAAATTCTTGTTAATTGTTAATTATGGCTTTAGAAATTCAAGGAAATTTCATCTATTGTCAATATATTGTATGAAATGGCGTTTAACTGATTGTTTTACATTGTATGAAATTGTTTTGATTTTGAGATGATTTCAATAGCCTAAATGTTTCCAGATTTCAATGGAAATGGGTCATTTGCTCATTTTTTTTTTTTTTGTTTTTTCTTTCTTCAAAAAACACTTGAATCATACGAACAACGACCTTGCTAATCCAAACTTATAAATAAATACTGAATTATTTAGATACTCATTGATTACTCACATGGCTATCATGGGTACGTATTGGATACGATAAGCGCCTAAAGAATACTGAAAAACATTATGTGACCATTTGGTGATATTTGAATTATTGTGTATACGAAAAGTACTGATTTGCGTCAATTTATAGATTTCAATTTGATTAATCTACTTTTGTTATTCCGCATTAATTATGTGTATCCATTGAGAATGTGTGTTATAATGCCCCAAATTATGTTTAGTTTGAGTAGATTTATTATTATTAGATTAAGTTGTTCAACGGAAAACTAAATCATAATTCATATTTTTCCGAAATTGTTGAAAATCAATTGGTAATCTAGATTATATAAATAAATCAATGTGTTTGTGATTTTTTTAAATTTCGGTCGAACATATTGTAAAGCATGCGGGTAGGTGAAAATCTATTTATACATGAAACATATGATATTGGCGATTTGAATGAAGAAAAATTTTAGTATATAAAGCGCTGAGATTTAACCAAAAGTTATCATTTTATTGTCCAGTAAAAGAAACACGATGAGATACGCAGTAATTTGCTTGTTTTTGTGCGCCGCTGTCTTCACGGTGAGAATTGGTTCTATTTTTTATTTAGTGCACCGTAGGTTTTTGTTTTGCTAATTTCATTGTTCAATGAGTAGGTTTATGCCGAACCAAACCCAGAGCCTGAACCAGAAGCACTTGCTGATCCGGATGCATTTGCTGATCCAAACGCCTTTGCTGACCCAGAAGCCGAAGCAGATGCTCTCGCTGATCCATTTGCCCAAAGACGCTCATCTAGTTCACCTGGACGTGTAATTTTACGTGCTCGCAGCAAACCAAGCAGCAAACGAAAGCGTTGTGGTTGCTGTAAAAAAACTAAAAAATGCAGAAAAAGTAAACCACAAGTCATTTATGTCAAATTCTGCCCACTTAATGGAAGTAAGTTAAATTGAAATTTCTTATTTATTTGTGATTGTAATTAACAATCGATTTTTTTTTTTTTTTTTCATTGTAAAAAGTGGGTGCAGGTGGTACTGGCAGTGGTGCAGGTGGTGCTGGCAGTGGCGCAGGTGGTACTGGAAGTGGTTCAGGATCCACAACAAGCGGTTCAGGATCTACAACAAGCGGTTCAGGATCGGGATCGGGATCAAGCACTTCAGGATCAGGAAGTTCAACTTCATCATCATCAACAACATCATCTTCGTCCACTACTTCTTCATCAAGCAGTACTTCATCGAGGTACTTAAAATGAATTCAACATATTCATATATTTGACATAATTTTCTAACAAGAATTTTGTTTTAACAGCTCGACAGACACAACTGCCACAACCGCTACAACAGCATCAACAGCAACAACTGCAACGACTGCGACAACAGCCACAACTGCAACAACATCATCTTCAGATACAACTGCCACAACCGCCACAACTGCAACGACCGCTACAACAGCAACAACTGCAACAACTGCTACAACCGCAACAACAGCTACAACTGCAACAACAGCCAGCACAGCTGCTAGTTAAGAAACAACACAATTCATCATTTGGCTTTTTATGTTTAAAAACATACAAGAGATTTTTGGAAAAACTTACTGAGGACAATTCATGCACATTGAAACAAAATTTATTTATTGCATTTACATATTAATTTCGAAAATGGCATAATTTTTTTTAAAAATGGATGTATTTTTCAAATAAAACCACGTTTGCATTTAAATTAAGAATTTTTTTTTTATTTAAATCAATATTTGGTTGAAAATGCATCAAAAAAAAAAAAAAAGTAAAAAGTGAAAAATGTACCTTTGTAAATTGAGAAGATTCAAATATTTGAAAACGTACAAAAACTCGCATAAAATCATTGCACAAAGTACCGAAATGTATTTGCGCAGAGTTTTGCATTATATTAATATGGAGGAATTTGCGCCAATTGGTACTGCGTTTGAGTATTCTCAGTGAATATTTTGATAGTGAAATCTAGTAAAGAAATTGAATTATCTGTAAATCAAAACAAACATATGCAGAAAACACAGAATATATTTTAGTTCTTGTTCTTGTTCGCATCATATTTTTTCGATAACTTTAATTGTTCCACCAAATGCAATACAGTTCGGCTTATGTACTTGTACATAATGCAGCTTTTTAATACTGAACGCATTCACTGAAATGTAAAAACAAGTAATTTCAACTCAATTTTGTGTAAAAAAATATTTTGGATTAATCATTGAAAGATGACGTCAATATTCATAATTATTAATTAAAGGTGAAATGTTTAATCACAAAACTTTATGTGGTAGTGTTTGTTGATCTCCAGAGGCGTCAATGACCACAAATATAAGTATTATTCGTTCGTTCATAAAAATCAGTGTGCGTAATGTTATAATTTTTTTTTTTTTGAGAAATTCAATGTTTGATCAAATAAAATTCCACCGGACTTTTAGCCATGGGTCATGAAAGCTGTCGGATATTATGACTGCATACGAGAATCAAGACTGCTTATTTTTACATTTTTGCAATCGGTTAATTGTGTAAAATCGAAAGATTTTGTTATACGCCGCGGTATGAAATTAAACGATTCTAAATCGAAAGTAATGATCATTAGTTCCAAATATCATACAAGTCAGTTAAATTTGGACACTTTCAATGATGTGAAAATTGGTGATTAAAAACTCGAATTTTGTAAGTCAGTTAAAAAACTTGGTGATACATTTGACAAAAATTTCTTTTTCCAAGAAAGTGTAATTTGCAGAAATTGTGTGTTATGTCAAATCGCATTCATCACTCAAAGCACTTTATAACCAATGTGAAACGTGATGTGGATACGGCTCACATTGATCCCATAATGGACTATGGAAATACAGTACCTTATGGCTATGTGCAGCACTCAAAATCAGTACAACCGTGATCTTATTACTGACTATGGTATTCACACGGACGATATTTTGTCCGTTCAAAGTACAGGATAAATTTGCGGGTATTTTTGTATTCGTTTTAATTTTTATCCGGAGACCAGAGATACTTAACCATAAGGCCTTGGCGAATTGTATTATCCATCCTTCAAAACGAAGAAAAATCATGTTCTAATGCTTTTTAAAGTTTTGACCTACTAAAAATTGTTGGAGAATTTGACAAAAATATTATATTGTTATGATTACATTCGTAAATGAGCACAGTTGTATAATGAGTCTCTAAAGTAGAGCAGATCTGAAGAACACGTTAGAAAGAAAAACAAATCTTTTTTAGTTTGATATTAATTCTGTTATTGTTTTTTTTTTTTTTTTTTTTTGCAAATTGACGTGATTTGGTTATAAACTGATTAAAAGGGTCAATATTGAGAAATTAGTCCTCCAAAATTTTTTGCTAATTAGCAATGTTTATTGAAATAGACAAATATTTGAAAATTTATACACTTTTACTCTGATTAGTTTCATAGTTTATAATGATATTCATGCCAGATTGAGTAAACATCTAGCATTCGAACTGAGGCGGTAACGTTTGTTTAACATAATTCACGGCGCCAAACATATTAAAACATATGTAGTTATTTGTAAACATTATATGTAGTTTCTATGAACAAATATATTAAGTTTTCCCTTTCGAAATTAGTATAAAAGACAGAAGATTTATGAAAGAGAGTATCATTCGATTATCAGTGTCTTTTGCACTAATAAGCAATTAAAAAGCTTTAAATCGAGTGAAGTAACGACGATTATACAATTTTAAATTTAAAAATTCAATTGACTGTTTTTCTTGATAAAAAAGCAAATAAAAACTAATCAAAATGAAATTATCATTGTTTTTCATCGTTGTTTTGTTTTCCGCTATTGTGAGTATTGAACTTATTTGATGATATTGAATATTATTCATAGATATGGTGATGAAGTTAAGATATTTAATGTTCAAAATCTTTTATTCATTACGATAGGCAATTGTTCTCGCTGAACCAGAACCTGAACCTGAACCAGAACCTCAAGGTCTTTTCAGAAGTAAGATTTTCAAAATTGTTTATTTAAACACAATTGACTTAATTGTTTTTTTTTTATATTTAGGAGCAGCTACTTCATCAAGCTCAAGTTCAAGAAATACTGTAACAGTTCGTCGTTGCCGATGCCGGTGAGTTTAATTGAAACGGTGTTTATTTTAACTAAAAGTTTCTAAAGTGAAAATTCTATTTTACAATTTTAGCCGAAAGGCCTGCCCAACAACAGTCGCATCAAGTTGTAAATGTAGAACAACGTGCCCAAGCGTTTGCCCATATCCTTCCAGCTCTACAAGTGGATCGGGCATTGGTTCATCATCTGGCAGTGCTACTGGTTCAAGCGGTAGCTCAAGCACCACCAGCGGATCGGGCAGTGGTTCATCATCTGGCAGTGGTTCATCAACAGCCTCAGGTTCAAGCACCACAAGTAGTTCTGGCTCAAGTACAAGCAGCTCATCATCCAGCACATCGTCATCATCATCTTCAGACACAACTGCCACAACTGCTACAACTGCCTCCACAGCAACAACAGCAACCACCTCATCATCCGATACTACTGCAACGACCGCTACCACTGCAACAACTGCCACAACTGCAACGACCGCTACAACAGCAACAACATCCGCAGATACAACTGCCACAACTGCAACAACCGCTACAACAGCCACCACTGCCACAACCGCTACAACTGCTTCCACAGCAGCAAGTTAAACAAAAAACAATACATTTTCTTGACATTAACACAGCCACAATTCAGCATATTTTGGCTATTTGTGTTCGAACATATTTACTAAAGACAATTCCTGCACATTGAATCAACATTTTATTTATTGCACTCACATATTACTTCAAAAATGATATAATTTATTAAAAATTTGTGTATCTATCAATTAAAACTACATTTTCATTGAAATGAATTATTTTTGTTCCCTGTTAAATTATTATATAATACTTAAAACTACAACAACTAAACTAACATTTATGTTTCAAAAATCGCCTTGAATCGGCGATTTAAACACATAAACAAATAAGCTAGCAAATAAGTGCCCGAATTTGAAGTGCTTTTTTTTATTTTTATCTTTTTAATTTTACGATGCATCTTAGATTAATTTATGTATCGTTATACAGGTGGCATTCATATGGGAGACTCGTTTCTTTTTAACACATGTCTTATGAGACGCACTCTCTCCCCGAGTAAAAGTGTCCACACTCCATACAATTTATATGGCGATTGCATGCTGTTTTGTATGGAGTGTGGACACTTTCACTTAAAACTTTTTCTTGGCCACTTTCACTCCCAACCCTTCAATTATGATTATAATTTAAGTCAACTTCGCTTGCTTTGCTAAAATACAGTGACGTTCAGAAATCGTAAGTAGTTTATATGAATTCAGAATATATGTATAACTGTGTGAATGTGACGCACGGAAACGAAACCAGTGAACAGCGGAGAGTATACACACAGCACGAGCTATCGCAGTAGACATACTCTCCGTTGTCCACTGGTTTGAATTAATGCATCTCGCAAAGCATGATTGTAATTTCTCATCAATAAGAGCATAGATACTCTTTGGAAAGCGTGTAGTGACCATACGGTTTAATTTGGACAATTTGAAAAGATTTCGTTGTTTTATCATTATATTTGAGTCTGGATCGCATTTTTGTATGAAAAAAAGAAAAGAAAAATATATTTGTGTTTTTTTTATAAAATTTTATTGAAAATAAAAAAAAAAAAAAAACTAAAACTACTTTTACAATATTAAGTTCAAAAAAGAACTCTTCAAACTTCTTGAATTATGTTCTTTTCTGTTGAATTTCCGTAAATTTCTTATATTTTGGATGTATTTGGTTCATTAAATTGTTCATTTATTTCAGCTACGATGAATGTAGAAATGTCCATTAAAAACCATTCTTCGTGGAAAATCCTAGTGGGCAATAACTATGTGCGTATTCGTACTATGCGCAGTTATATGCATTTATTTGCACAGCGTTTATAAATGCGATTGATGTTGTTTTCATGTTGCTTCTTCTTCTTCGTATTGAGTGCAAATAGCTGCGCATAACAGAGGCGAATACGCATATACGTTCTCCTATCATGTGCAGTATATGCAAATATTTGCAGTCTATTTGCACCGTTATTTCCCCCTAGGGAAAATCTTCTTTCAATCTTGCAGGATATTTCATCTTCGTCGACGAGTAATAGTACCCATCCATTGGGCATACGTGGTTTCAAGTCTTCAAAATTGTCCATTTCGTTGAGATAAAAACATAAAACGTTCAAATGTCGCATATTTTTAATAAAATGAATAACATCATTAACATCGCAAATTTGTTTTAATCGCAAATCGATTAATAACGGCAATAAATATTCAATTTTCGAAAGATTTGGACTGCACCATTTTTTACCGTCATCTGGCACTTTATCTATTCGCAAATACTTAATCTTTGGATGTTTTTCAATGAAATTAATTATATTTTCATCAAATTCATTGGTTGTTGCCAAAATAACAGATTCCAATGCATCCATAACAAATGGAATTGGTTTTGGTTCTTCTGTATTCATGTGAAATGTTAAATTGTTTACATTTTGCAAATGAATCATTTCACCATTCCACAAATCCAAATCATCACGAAATAGCGTAATTGGTAGATTATTTGAGCCATTATGTTGGTTAGATTGAAATAGCTTATTTGATTGAAATTCGATTTTCGAGATTAAACGGCCAAAACAACGTAATAATTGCAACGCTGTTCGCAAATCACTGATTCTTATTTCATTATTATCAATTTCAATTGAACGCACCGGTGACTCATGTATGCAAGATATTGTAACTTGCTTTTCTTGATACTTTTGCGAAAATATTAATTTTGCTGCTTCTCTTAAACGTTGATTTGTTTCAGTCACATTCAATAGATCAACCAATTCAACATTTTTTAAAGAAAATGAAATTGGCTGAAATTCATTTTTTCTTCTTTTTTTTTGGATGTCACTGGTTTCGATTGTCACTGATTTATATGCACTTTTAATGGAATTTCTTATTTTTTCACACAAATGTCTTAATTTTATTTTTGATTTTTTTCAAAAATGTTTCTTCTTCACCAAATACATCGAAATTAGGGAAATTTTTAAATCATTATTTAATGACATTTTGGAAAATAAAAGAAATTTACGGAAATTCAACAGAAAATAACATAATTCAAGAAGTTTGAAGAGTTTTTTTTAGAATTTAATATTGTAAAAGTAGTTTTAGTTTTTTTTTTTTTTTTTTTTATTTTCAATAA
Organism: Resseliella maxima; assembly: GCA_029041755.1. Lineage (NCBI taxonomy): Eukaryota > Metazoa > Arthropoda > Insecta > Diptera > Cecidomyiidae > Resseliella > Resseliella maxima. The sequence continues at coordinate 336,038 of JAQOWM010000082.1, forward strand.
AATCTTTAAAAAAAACACAAATATATTTTTCTTTTCTTTTTTCATACAAAAATGCGATCCAGAGTCAAATATAATGATAAAACAACGAAATCTTTTCAAATTGTCCAAATTAAACCGTATGGTCACTACATGCTTTCCAAAGAGTATCTATGCTTTTGTTGATGAGAAATTACAATCATGCTTTGCGAGATGCATTAATTCAAACCAGTGGACAATGGAGAGTATGTCTACTGCGATAGCTCGTGTTGTGTGTATATTCTCCGTTGTTCACTGGTTTCGTTACCGTGCGTCACATTCACACAGTTATACATAACACATGACTCAAAAAGTCCCCGGACTGACATATAGAGGGCGCCACTTTTAAGAAACCCATTTCATTATTCGATAGTACCAACCTTTCTAAGGTATATGTCAAAATTTCATGACAATCGCTAAACGTGTTCTTAAGTATAGAGACGTCAAAGTGAAGCTACCTCAGTGTTTTTGTTAAAAATGGAAAAAAAAAGAATTTCGTGTGCTAATTAAGCATTGCTTTTTAACCGGAAAAAATACGGTAGAAGCTAAACAGTGGCTTGATAAACATTATTTGGACTCTGCCCCAGGAAAATCGACCATTTGTGATTGGTATAATGAATTCAAACTTGGTCGTACCGACGTCGAAGACGCTGCTCGTAGTGGTCGCCCAAATACGGCTGTTACGGAACAAAACATCATAAAAATCCGAAAAATCGTTTTGATTGACCGAAAATTGAAATTGAGGGAAATAGCTGAAGCCTCAAAGTTATCCGAAGGCAGCGTGTTTACAATTTTGCATGAACATTTGGGCATGAAAAAGCTCATGGCAAAGTGGGTGCCGCGTTTGTTGACACCAGACCAAAAACAACAACGAATCGACGATTCTGAGGCCTGTCTGGTGCTTTTTAACCGCAACAAAGCCGAATTTTTGCGTCGTTATGTGACAATGGATGAAACATGGATCCATCATTATACTCCGGAGTCAAATCGGCAGTCAGCTGAGTGGACAGCAGCCGGTGAAAGCCGACCAAAGCGTTCAAAGACACAACAGTCGGCTGGCAAGGTAATGGCCTCAGTTTTTTGGGATGCTCACGGTATTTTGTTCATAGACTACCTTGAAGAAGGAAGAACGATCAATAGTGATTACTACATAGCATTATTGGATCGATTGGCCGAAGAAATAAAGAAAAAACGGCCCCATATGAAGAAGAAAAAACCGCTGTTTCACCAAGACAATGCACCGTGTCATAAGTCGATGAAAACGATGGTCAAATTTCATGAATTGCGCTTCGAATTGCTTCCGCACCCACCGTATTCTCCAGATCTAGCCCCCAGCGACTACTGGCTCTTTGCTGATCTCAAAAGGATGCTCCAGGGAAAAAAATTTACCAGCAACGAGGAAGTAATTGCCGCAACTGAAGCTCATTTTGAGGGGAAAAATCAAGACTTCTACAAAAAAGGTATCGAGAAGCTAGAGAAGCGTTGGACCGATTGTATTGTCTTAGATGGAAATTATGTTGATGAATAAAATCGAATTTCGCCAAATTATTGTGTTTTTCTTTGTTAGTCCGGAAACTTTTTGAGTCATGTGTTATATTCTGAATTCAGATTTTGAATACATATATTCATACATCGCGTACATGGTTACAACAGCCACCACAGTTTAATAGCTGGTCCCTGGTATGATGAACACATGTTAAATGTATGAACTACATGGAAGAACCTTGTATAAGGTAAAAATATTCGGAAATTATTTTGAAGGTAAAATGAGATAATAACTTTTAATTAATTGAAAACGCATTGATTTTAAAGATATAATTGAAATCTTATATATTAATCATTGAAGAGATTCAAGTTTCTCAAGGTAAGTTTAACTGTAATATGTGATCCAAGATAAATATAGACTTATAAAGTAGAGCAGATTTTAGGAATACATTTCAAGAGAAAAAAACAAATCTCTTCCAATTTTACATACTGCCTTAGTTTATTGATAATTTTATGTTGTTTTTTTTTTTTTTTGCAATTGACGTGATTTGAACACTTAATTATAAATTGATTAAAAGTGTCAATATTCAGAAATTAGTTCATCGTTTTTTTTGCTAATTATATTGTATTGAAGTAGACAAATATTTGAAAATGTACACACTTTTAATCTGATTAGTTTCGGCTTCTTTTGTTCCATAGTTTCTGATGACATTAACACCAGATTGAGTAAACATTTAAAAAGCCTAAAGATTTAAGGCGTTAAAGTTTGTTTAACATATTTCAGGGCGCCAAACATATTTAAACATATGTAGTTATTTGTAAACATTATATGTAGTTTCTATGAACAAATATATTAAGTTTTCCCTTTCGAAATTAGTATAAAAGACAGAAGATTTATGCAAGAGAGTATCATTCGATTATCAGTGTCTTTTGCACTAATAAGCAATTAAAAAGCTTTAAATCGAGTGAAGTAACGACGATTATACAATTTTAAATTTAAAAATTCAATTGACTGTTTTTCTTGATAAAAAAGCAAATAAAAACTAATCAAAATGAAATTATCATTGTTTTTCATCGTTGTTTTGTTTTCCGCTATTGTGAGTATTGAACTTATTTGATGATATTGAATATTATTCATAGATATGGTGATGAAGTTAAGATATTTAATGTTCAAAATCTTTTATTCATTACGATAGGCAATTGTTCTCGCTGAACCAGAACCTGAACCTGAACCAGAACCTCAAGGTCTTTTCAGAAGTAAGATTTTCAAAATTGTTTATTTAAACACAATTGACTTAATTGTTTTTTTTTTATATTTAGGAGCAGCTACTTCATCAAGCTCAAGCTCAAGAAATACTGTAACAGTTCGTCGTTGCCGATGCCGGTGAGTTTAATTGAAACGGTGTTTATTTTAACTAAAAGTTTCTAAAGTGAAAATTCTATTTTACAATTTTAGCCGAAAGGCCTGCCCAACAACAGTCGCATCAAGTTGTAAATGTAGAACAACGTGCCCAAGCGTTTGCCCATATCCTTCCAGCTCTACAAGTGGATCGGGCATTGGTTCATCATCTGGCAGTGCTACTGGTTCAAGCGGTAGCTCAAGCACCACCAGCGGATCGGGCAGTGGTTCATCATCTGGCAGTGGTTCATCAACTGACTCAGGTTCAAGCACCACAAGTAGTTCTGGCTCAAGTACAAGCAGCTCATCATCCAGCACATCATCATCATCATCTTCAGACACAACTGCCACAACTGCTACAACTGCCTCCACAGCAACAACAGCAACCACCTCATCATCCGATACTACTGCAACAACCGCTACCACAGCAACAACTGCCACAACTGCAACGACCGCTACAACAGCAACAACATCCGCAGATACAACTGCCACAACTGCAACAACCGCTACAACAGCCACCACTGCAACAACCGCTACAACTGCTTCCACAGCAGCAAGTTAAACTAAAAACAATACATTTTCTTGACATTAACACAGCCACAATTAATCATATTTTGGCTATTTGTGTTCGAACATATTTACTGAAGACAATTCCTGCACACTGAATTAACATTTTATTTATTGCACTCATATATTACTTCAAAAATGATATAATTTATTAAAACTTTGTGTACCTATCAATTAAAACTACATTTGCGTTGAAATGAACCATTTTTTTTTTATTGGTGAAAATCAAATTTTCAGCATTTCATAAACATTAACGCCCTCTATGCAAATATATCAAAATTTGTATATGAATCATACGTGAAGCATATATTTCATCAAAATAATTTCAAAAATAATAATTTTAAATATTGCACAATTTATTAAATTAGTTGCGATTATTATAATAGTTCATTTGTTCAATATTTAGCTGAATTAAATGATATTTCTTTCAATTCATAATATTTTGTTTTGAAGGAAAAGATCTTGCTTTGCCAAAATGTGTTCAAACGATGAGTACAGTAAAAAATGACGAATTAAAAGAAATGAATGAAAATACGTAAATATTGATTATGAATAAAGCGTCCAGATGAAAATTATCTGAATGCCTGACTTTTCGTGAAATAATGACGAAAATGCATAACAGAAATTTTCAAATGCCTGCTAAATGCCGGGCAGAATTCAAAATCTAAAAATAAAACTCGACTTTTTTTTTATTAAAATACTTTCGCTTTTACTGATACAACAGTATTTTGGTTAGCTTAATTTCCAGAATTCACTGTAAGGATCACAATCGACTGCTTGCACCCATTTATACATAGTTGATCAATTCTATTCAATTTCTAACACATTCACGGAGATAATGAATATGGATTACAATCTAGTAGCCACTCCTATTCCACTTTGCACTCACTGTGCAATGCTGTGTGTGGTCCATACTAAATGAAACAAAAAAGAATGAGTAAAAACGCTAGCGCAGTATGAATATTCACGCTATTTGGTGAAAACACATCGATATTATTTCTTTATTATCATTTAAAATCTGGAAATAGTAAAATGCCTAGCTGAATCATGCGTTCTTAAAAACCTCTTTGTTATGTATTCTCTTATTTCTTTTGCATGATGTGATTTTTTTGAAATATTGTTTTTCCCATAGGTTCTGACGAATTTCATTAAAAAAGAGAACAAAACAATCTGTCAATTAATAATTAATTTCGGTACATTTTTGCATTTTTTTGACTTTGGTACACAGTATATTGAATCAAATTTCGGTACAGTACTGGAAATTTCGGTATAGTTGGTCACATAATAAATTATCTTTGATAAATATTAACTAATTAATAGATCTTAATAGCGATCCACTATCGTTGATAATAAATTAATGAAGTTAATCGTACCATTTAATTTTTGCCGATTGAAGATATCTTCTTTTTTGTAAAAATCACCGATTAGTTGATTAGTTTGTAAATATTTGATATCATTTTAAGTTTATTAATCACGAACACTCATCTTTTATTTGCATTACTGTATAATCTACATTTTTTTAGGTTAGTAAAGAAGAAAAAAAAAAAAAAACAAATATTCACTCTAGCGTGGGTAAATATTTTTCAGTCAAAATTTGATGTATGAACTAAAAAAATCCCAAATCTGATTACTGATTTGTATTAAATATACACAAAATATTTTGGTGATTCAAGTTAAAGTATGAATAGCCTCAAAAATATCAGTTGGTATATTTTAATTGGCATACTTTTTACGCCACGTTTTTACTGTTTATTTTAACTACAATGAAATCAGTGAGTGTGGTAAATCGTTTTTCATTTGTTTAACTATTACTATTATGTTCTAAAAAATAATTACCTATAAATATCGATAGATTTCTAGATACAATCATCATTTGTTATTCAGTTGTGAGAATAAGTTGAGTTGAAGCTATACTCACTATACAATTTGTAACAACAACAACAACAAAATATTCATTTTATAGTGAACAAAATTGAAGAAAATCCTCCAAAATGAAGTTCTCGTTGATATTCATTGCCTTTTTATTCATGACAATCGTAGGTTTTTTGACGCAGAAAACTATGAAGAATTGATTTAATTATTACCTTCTTCATTTTAATAGGCAATTGTTTGGGCTGAGCCAGAAGCTGAACCAGAACCTGAAGCCGATGCACGTATTGCCAGATTATTTGGTTCTTCAAACGCCAATCAAGCATCCTCGTCAAGCAATAAAATAACCGTTCGTCGTTGCCGTTGCAGGTGAGATTTTTTTTTTTAATGTGGAAATGCCAATGATTTACGAATCAAATTAAACATAAATTAATTTTTGAAAAAAAATTCACTTACAGACGAAAGAAATGTCCAACCACAGTCGCATCAAGTTGTAAATGTAAAAAATCTTGCCCAATTACTTGTCCATCATACTACCCAAGTTCAACTGGTGGATCGGGTAGTTCATCATCCGGAAGTGGCAGCTCAAGTGGATCGGGCAGTTCAAGTGGCTCAAGTGGTGGTTCAAATACGAGCGGATCTGGTTCAAATACAAGTGGTTCGGGATCAAGCACCTCAGGATCAGGAAGTTCTACTTCCTCATCGTCAACAACATCATCTTCATCGTCAACAACATCATCCTCGTCCACTACTTCTTCATCAAGCACTACATCATCGAGGTGAGAAATTTAAAACGAATTTCTCATATTGTATGTGTCCAACAATTTGTTTAACCGTTTTTTTTTTTCTCTATTTTTAGCTCGACAGACACAACTGCCACAACCGCTACAACTGCAACTACAGCTACGACTGCAACAACTGCAACGACCGCCACAACTGCAACCACATCGGCAGATACAACGGCCACAACCGCCACAACTGCAACGACTGCCACAACTGCTACAACTGCCACAACCGCTACAACTGCCTCCACAGCAGCAAGTTAATAAACAACATAAATATAAAAAAGATGAACTGGTCACATATTATTTGAATACGATCGCCAGTTCTGCATTTATTTATGTATTTTTTCTAATAACACACTTTATCACATTAAATACACAACAAAAATTGTACATAAAATTTCTCAGCACATTTATTTAAAATGGATATCAACATATGTATATATTGAATGAAAAATAATTAAAATTTAATAAATATTTTTCGAGTGAAAATGTCCACATTTTAATTTCAATATTTTAAATGTAATTAATTATAATTTACTGCAGTGTAACAAAGACAGTATTTTGGTGAAAATTGAATGGAAAAAATTACATAGGCAAGGATTTCGTGTAGAATCTGAAAATGAATTGAGATCATTTGAAGTGGAAAATGTTTGAAATGATAATGTAATAAACTTTCATCTGCCGAAGTATTTATTCATCATAATTATCTTCAAATTTTTACCTGTAAATATGTCTTGTTGTCAATATTTAACAGACCATGAAATGGAGCATGGAAAACTGTTTGAAAATCGATTATATTGGAGTTGAATCGAATAGTTTCCTAAAAAAAAGAACAATAAGATCATGAATTCACACTTTTTAATTTGAATCAAATGAAGTGAACTAATGAAATAATGTCAATTTGAATATAAATTGTAAATTCTTCTAATACAAATAAAACGTTAGTATCAGCAATTTGAAGATTGTAAATTTTCCAATAAATCCATATCAAATCTGTGGCAATAATTTGAATATAAAATCACAATGATATTTGAAAAATCCAAAATATGAATTTAAAAATTGGCACATTTCATAAATTGTTTAATAAAATTGTTGAATCCACAACAAACGTTTCCATTTAAAATCGCACATTGTCAGTATATTTTCAATAGAAAAAATGATGTTCGATTAAATCATGTAGTGCTTCCAATGGATCCATAAGCGGCTTTTTTTAAATACGTAATCATCAATATGACAATAAAAGTCCTAATAAAAAGTTAAAAATTAAAGCGAATCGAATAATTGTTTGGTAATGGATATCTTGGTAGAATCCAGTTGATAAATCACATAAATCGAATTGACATAAAAGCACTTTTAGTCATTGTGGATAAAACACTAGGGGAATTTATGGAATAAATATCCGTAGAAATTTGCAAAAAATCTGCTTAAATTTTCTAGCACTCAAACATCAAATATAACACTCAATATTTGCCTACGAATATTTGCGGATTTTTAGCAGATAGCGCGGATATTCACTCTATGATCACGAAGAATATCCGCTGCAAATCCAAACTATCTGCAACACATCTGATTTGATAAATTCCCCTAGATAAAACATCTTTATTTGATTTGGAAACGTTTATTTTTAGTGTATAATGAATGCTTTCACCATGCTTAACTATGTAATACTAACGGTACAACAATGAAATGAACGCCTAATATTCATAATATTTTCTCATAATCATCATGTTCTAGTGTTAAACTAATTCTATCATTTGTGCTTTATTACATTTCTAGATAAAATCTTTCCACCATTACTAGTGAAAAATGCCCGAACAATATGATATTGTATTGATATTTAAGTTGTTTTCCGTAAAATATTCGTTCCGATTTAAACGATTTATCAATAAAACCACCCTCTGCTTCATATCGAATGAATCTATTTAATTGATTTGTAAACAGAGCTGGAATTTTCACTCAGTTGGTGCGAGCACAAATACAACATCGCACTCACATCTAGTGTGCGACGCACAAAATGCTTATGTTTTTCGGGTGCACGCACACGCCGGTATGATTAATGACAAATTTGTAGATTTGCAAATAAATGTAGATTTTTTGTTTGAGTCAAAAAACAAACAGGCGTGTGCGCGCACCCGAAAAACATGAGAATATTGTGCGCCGCACACTAGATGTGAGTGCGATGTTGTATTTGTGCTCGCACCAACTGAGTGAAAATTCCAGCTCTGTTTGTAAATGTGCAATTTTTCTGCATCAACAATTGTAGTGGACTCTTATGAATATTATTTGGATAATCGAAACAATATAGTTTCTTTTTTAATTTATCTTCGATTCCAGTGCATGACAGTAAGTATAAATGTAAAAGAGCAACAGCTAATTTATCATCCCATTCTAGTTGATAAATCTATTCATATGGATGTTTCACCACTTGAAGTTTATTTAATAATTTCATTGGGTATGGCTACAAATAAGAAATTGATGAATTTATGCTCTTCAATCTGATATAGTATCAAATGGATTTATATTAATTTATGAATTAAACTTTATCTGGTTTTGTTGAGAATTTATTCGAAATACAAATTGATCTCCGACCAATTGGACGGAGAATTTTTACATTAATGTAAAAAATTTTCAATGAAAACTTACACATTTTCTATAGATCGCAAGAATTGTTTCGCTTGATTTTGTAAACTGAATACCTCTTTGATCGTTTCATTTGTTTCGATACATTTGATGTTGAGATTAAATTTTTTTGCAAAATTTCGCGAAATGTTAATTTCCAATCATTCGAATAATGATTTAACTTGATGGGAAAATGGCTTCATTTGTGCCACCATCACAGTTATTTTCCGGACGGAGATTTTAACACAAAACAGTGAAGTGACACCGATTATTATTAGATACAGCTTTGATATAGTCAAGCTTTCAACATTTTTACAAACTGTATGTTTTATATGATTGGTATATGTTCTTTGAAAAAATAGCTTTGACTTATTTGTGCACTGACTCACAGTGGCGTAAATAAGGGGGGGTTTTGGGGTTCAAACCCCCCCCCGAAATCCTGACCGGTTAATTTTTTTTAATATATAAAGAAATGAGCTAAAAATATTTTTTAACATCCTTGAAACACATTGAGTTTTGATTTCACATGATCTTTATTATATTGAAAATAATAAAATTAAGAAAATAAATATTGTATTGAATTTTTTGTTAAAGATGCTTGAATTTTATGTTGAAAATGCTTAATTTTTCTTTGTTGAAAATGCCTAAATTTTTTGTTGAAAAATGCCTAATTATTTTTATGTATGCACATTTTGAATTTAAACTTTTGTTTCTTATCATTCTTTGATTATTTTTATTCAAATGAAAAATTGTATCAAATTATTATATTTTCTTGTTTTTGCTTGTCCGTTAAGCGATCATGTTTTTCTGGTTCCGATTGGTGTTTTTCTTCAAGTAGAAATATGATGTACTCATCATGCGTTATCGATTTTATCGTTTCGTTTTGCGTTCTTCTTCAAACCTCGAGCGTGATCTCGATATATTAAATATAATATTTGAAACACTTTTAACGCCACTAAAAAGATCAAAAGCAAACGACTGTCTTGCCAAATAGAAATATGTTCTTGAACGATGACGTTGTTATTTATCTGACCATTGGAGTTAATGTCAGTGACAGGTTTCGTTTCTTTAGCACCCATATTGTCTTGATTTTTTAATCTTGTGCAACTTTTATGATTGAAGTACTTTTAGATACTAAACGCAATCCAATTACGAAAATGTAGTTATGGGTAAAAATGTGAATCTCTATATGATTTATATTTTTTTATTGATCATCACATTTTTATGGAGACATTCGATCGAATTTCACTGTTTAGTCTGTATGTAATTCCAAGAAAATCTGAATAGCGTTAATATAAACAACATTTTAAATTTGTCATTTGTTTTAGCAATGCAGTAAACATTCGACAATGATTTATGTTTACTGTAGTGTAATGCTGAAATAAACGATAAATTTGTTTATATTAGTGATATACAGATTTGATTGGCATTTCTGAAATACTAAACAATTTAAATTTAAGTTTATTTTAACTGTAAAATGCATTGTCAAATTTTTAGCAGGAAAAGAGAGTTTTAATGAATCAATAATATCATTTACTTTTGAAGTATTGAATTGACTTGACATAAAATTCTCATTTATTCACTTTAATCAATTCCTAATTTGTATTCACTTTCATACTTAAAATGTCAAAAAGTGACAAAAAAAGACCTCCAAAGGTAATTTATGAATATTTATAATTTGTGTAAGTTATAAAATGTATGATGTGATTTTGTGACATAAAGTTGATTTCGGTCGCTACACTACAGATATTTATTTTCGAACAATCGATCAATCAAAGTATTGTTATATTCTTCAATTTGTTAGTAAAAATTGTGTCCATTGATATTGCATGAAATAATATTAAGTTGCATATTGTTTGTTTTATTAGAGATCATTGGATACATGGTTAACAAAAAAGCCTAAAGAAAATCAAGTTGGAAATTTAGTTCAAGTCGAACAAGAGATACCTGCAACTGGAAATCAACCTGAAACAGACAATTCTGTGAACGAATCAGAAGAACCGAGCACATCTAGCAATTCAAGAACAGAAAATGATGTTAACGATCAAAATCAAGATATTGGATTATGTTCTAAAGTAAAATGCACTGATGAACATAAATACAAATTAATAAAAAATCGATGGTTACCAGCAGAAAACTATGAATTTCCAATAAGTACTAACAGAAATTTAAGATTTCAACGTAAATGGATGTTAGAATTTCCCTGGTTATCATATTCAGTGAAAGAAGATGGTGCTTATTGTACATTTTGTTTTCTCTTTATTTTTCAAGACGTTGGTAAAGGAAGTCACATGAAAACAAATTCTCTTGTGGGTATTCCTTTTAAAAAATGGAAAGATGCAAAAGAAATATTTCGTTCCCATCAAAACAATGCATATCATAAAAAAGCCACTGTATTAGCGGATAATTTCGTTGATGTTTTTGACAAAAAAATAGTTTCTATAAATCATCAGTTAGATAAAATAAGAAAAGAAGAAGTTGAACTCAATCGAAAAAGCCTTTCTTCGATAATTGAAACATTGATTTTTATTGGGCGTCAAGATATCCCATGTCGAGGACATCGCGATTCTGGTCCTTTAACAGTTGAACAACCTGAAAACAACGACGGCAATTTCAGAGCGTTGTTACGCTTTCGCATGTCTTCTGGAGACAGTATTTTACAAAAACACTTTGAAATATCAAAAATACATTATATAAGCCCAAGAATACAAAGTGAGCTGATATCAATTTGCGGAAATATAATAATTGATAAAATTATTTCTAAAGTGAAAGAAACAAAGTTTTTCTCAATTATGGCTGATGAAACCACTGATGTAAGTGGGATCGAACAATTTTCATTTGGTATTAGATATGTAACGAAGAAAAGTGAAGCATTTATAATAAGAGAAGATTTTATTAAATTTATCCCTGTTCACGATGTGACAGGTGAAGGACTATCTGACACTTTAATGAAAACAATGAATGATCTTAATCTAAATTTAAAATATTTAGTTGGGCAAGGATATGATGGTGCAGGAGCAATGAGTGGACCATTTAAAGGCTGCGCAGCTCGCATCACAGCCAAAGTACCTCAAGCACTTTACGTGCATTGTATAAACCATTCGCTTAATTTGTCGATTAGTGATGCGTGTAAAGTCACACTGATTAGAAATACATTGGGAACAATAAAAGAAATAATCAATTTTTTTAGATGTTCAGCAAAACGTCAGACTTATTTAAATGAAGTTATTAGTGAAATGGAGACTGGATTGAAGAAAAAACGTTTGCAAAAATATTGCGAAACTCGATGGGTCGAAAGACTTGATGCAATTGTTATTTTTTCTGATTTTTTTACTCCGATTTACAATGCGTTGGGTAGAATTCAAGAATTATGTAATGCTGAAACATCTCAAAAAGCATTCGGCTATCAGCAAACATTGAAGAATGGCAATTTCATTGTTTCAATGTTAGTCATTAGAGAAATTTTTGCCATTACACAACCTTTATCTACATATTTACAAGGAAAAAATGTTGATTTATCATCAGCATTGGACATGGCAGATTCTTTGCTCATTTTATTAAATAAAATGCGTGAAGATGCTGATGAAAAATTTGGTACTTTGTTCAAATCTGCTGAAGAAAAAGCAGATGAATTACGCGAAGAAATCAAATTTCCCAGAATGACACAGCGCCAATGTAATAGAGACAATTACCAAACTGAATCTCCTGAATCATATTATCGTCTTGCACTGTTCATTCCATTTATTGATCATTTCATATCCAATATAAACGAAAGATTTTTAAAGCATAAAGAAATTTTAGGAAAGATTCAAAATATTCTTCCCAAACAAATACAGTCTCTTAGTGAAGAAGAGATCAACGAATCGATTGATATTATTCTATTACAATGGCCACAAATTTCAACAAACTCAAATGAGTTCATTATACAAAAAGAAGCACTGTTGTTTCAACAAAAATTTAAAGATTCAGAAGAAAAACCAGATAATTTCATAGACGCATTGAATTATTGTAACGAAATGATTTTTCCAAATATGTTTACTATTTTAAAAATCTGCGCAACTGTGCCTGTCACAGTTGCCTCAAATGAGAGAACTTTTCAACACTAAAAAGGATAAAAACCTATTTAAGAAACGCCATGGGCGAAAATAAATTGTGTGGCTTAGCAAGTCTAAGCATACATCGAGAAATAAGTATTAATACGGAAGATGTTATTAATTCTTTTAAAATGAAAAATAGAAGACTCCCCTTGTAACTCAAAAATAAAAAATTATCCATCAAAAAATTATCAATTTGCGATATGTTGAAAATCTAAATTTAAGAATTCATCATAAGTGGATGTTTGAATAATTACGTAATAATAACAATTTTAATAAATATATACAATATGATATTCACTTGTTTAAAAACAAAAAAAAACATTTGATTTTTTTTTTCGTAAATTTGAAAACCCCCCCCCCGATTTTTTTTCTATTTACGCTCCTGCTGACTCAGAGCCTTGATTATCCTTAGACTCGTGAATTGGGTCAAATCGACCCAACACGAATTTCAAATGTGAATTACACACACCTAAAATAAAAAAACCGAGAAAAATTTGGTATGAGTGTATATATTGAACTTTCAGCTTTGTAATGAGACTCAAAACACATGTGTGATTTATTTAGCCAACACACACATGACCTCTGTGCGTGAATCTGGGTCAGAACGACCCATGTGGTTTTTGTATGGTTTTTGTATGGTTTTTATATGGAAATGTGGTTTGTGTAGTACTTTTTACGTTTTATTTTTGCTTTCTGACATTACCTACATCGTTTTATGCATGTGTATGCTATATTTGAGTGAGTATATGATGTGTGTATATGCCTCATTCGAATACACGTATGTATGACACAAGTATATATGCGCATACCCATATGTCCGCTATAAGCGTATTACGCGTGTATATGTGTACATGAATGTGTTCTGAGTATAGCACTTCTCTGTATAGAATGGACGTATTTCAGTGTTTGTATTTATTCTTTCACGCGATTTCCCTCTCAAATTTCATGTATTTGCATTTGTATATGTTTGACATTACGTTTTGGCGCTTGTTGAACAGTCAGTTGTTATTGTGAGTCTGATTTTTATTGTTGGTAGTCAAAACAATGTCTCTTTATAATTTACGACGACTATCGGTAAATATAAATCGTGAACTAACAGAAGAAGAAGAAAATGAAATTGCAAATGGAAATGACGACAGCGATAGTGATAACGATGAATTGATTGAGTCGCTCGATATATCCGATTCAGAGTATGTCGATAATGAATCGGATTTCGATGAAGAGGGTACCGGCCACAATGCAATTCAAGATGTGCGTTATACTGAATTGCAACGTTATATTGAATCTGATGGTGACGATGATTTGAAAGAAGTGCATACAGAAGAAAATAAACTCAGTGCAGTGGAACCAAACCGAGGTGCAAGATACCGTGGCCAAGGTAAAAATGATACCACTGTTTGGTGGTCCGAGCCTAGTCCAATTGAAAAGGAACGCACACAAAATATGGGGAGAGCTCGATCCGAATCGTATCCTTATATGAAACAAAATTTCAATGAAAAGAAGGATGGATTTGTGCGAATTTTACCGCCCGCTATCGTTGAATTGATTGTGATCGAAACAAACCGAAAAGCAAAGAGAGCATATGAAGCAAATCGACACGAAGATCAACCGCTAAAAATGAGAAAATGGAAAGACACCGATGCCGATGAAATTTACGCATACATCGCAATTTTATTATACGCTGGCGCTGAAAAGGCAAATGATGTCTATGCCAAGGAGCTATTCCATAAATCCAATAGACCATTTTATCGAGCCGTGATGAGTTTGTTTCGTTTCGAGCAACTTACACGTTTTTTGCGATTCGATGACTCACGAACGCGAATCGTTCGTCTACGTGAGAAAAAGCTAGCACCAATCGATCATGTTTGGAACCAATTTTTGAAATATTTGACTTTGGATTATGTACCATCTCTTGAACTATGCATCGATGAGCAGTTACTTATTACCAGAAACAGATGCAGTTTTCGCCAGTATATTCCATCGAAACCTGGTATGTGTGTGATTTTGCGTTACGTTTTTTTGGATGAAGTTTTCAAAATAAATATTTCATGCAATTTCATAGGCAAATATGGCATCAAAATTTTTTGGCTCGTTGATGCCAAAAATAATTTTCCGCTGCGGGCTGAAATTTATACCGGCACAGAACCGAATGAAAATCGTTCGAAAGGTGTTGCTCATGATTTGGTGATGCGTCTCAGTAAAGATTTCATGTTTATGAACGCAAACATAACGATGGATAACTTTTTCACAAGCTATCAATTGGCAAATGATTTGATTGAAAAGGAAACAACTCTAGTTGGCACGATAAGACTGAATAAGCGAGAGCTACCGAAACCATTTTCATCAATCGAAGAAGCACGAAAGAGAGGCGCAAATCGTTCGGTTTTCTGCTTCTCGAATTCATGTGAGCTTGTCAGCTATACAACTAGAACGAAGAAGAATGTTTGCTTGTTATCGACCGCTCATGCAACCCAAGACTTGGATTCAGAAACCGGAAAGCCATTAGTCATCCATGATTACAATGCATTCAAGGGGGGTGTCGATACTTTCGATAAAATGCTTCGCGGCTTTACAAGCAAAAGAAAAACAAATCGTTGGCCAATGGTTGTTTTTTATAATATGCTTGATGTTGCCGGACTTGCAGCTTATCGCATTTATGAAATAAACCACCCAGCGTGGAATGTGAATAAGCAGGACAAGCGAAAAACATTTTTGAAAGATTTGGCCATGGAATTAGCGGTAAATCATTTGAAGAAACGTTGCGATGGCCCTATCACATCATCCATAAAGTTGGCCATGAACTTGATTGGATATGAGACGAAAAATGTCACCATCAAACGCTCGATGCCTGAAATTCAAGTAAACAGTAAACGACGCCGATGCGAACACTGTAAGGAAAGTCAGTCGAAAGACAACAAAACAACTGGTGTATGTGATCATTGTTTGAAGCCAACATGTCCATTACATTATGTTCGTTCATGCGAGTCATGTTATTTGCGAAATTACAAAGATCCCGATACAGTCAACGAAAGTGATGAAGAAGAAGCAAGACCCTCAACTTCCAGCGCAGCGAAGCGCCAAAAACGTTTGAAGTCGGTTATAAATCTCTGAATTTTTTTCAGGAAAATATATGAAACAACAGATGAATAACAAAAAAAAAAGAATAAATTATCAATAAAAGCAAAAAAAAAAAAACAAATAAAATCGTTAATTCACGAATTTCAATATGCCTCTTCATTAAATTTGATGCAAAATAAGCCATTTACATACAAAACGCCATATGGGTCGATTTGACCCAGTTTCACGGAAATATGTTGAAATCACCATTCACGCGTCTAAGGTTATAATCATTAATTTTATTTGCCTATTGATGATATGTATTGTTGAGATTATGATTTGATAAATCCCTTTGGTATTGATTTAGAAAAGAAAAAGTGATACATACTTTTGTATAATATTTGAACAAATATTCTGGTCGTTATTGATTGATATTGATATTTTCATGAAAACAATAACAAAATTCACGTTCTATGAACCAAACATTATTTTTGCATTATAATTGTTTAAATTTTTGTTTAGGAAAAATTTTTAGTTGAAATTATTTTTTTTACTTATTCCGACTTATTTATAAATAGATTCCATAATGACTTTTTTGTTACTACTCTGAGAAATAATTTGATAAACGTTTGTGTGGACGCAGCAATTTTTGTTAACTTAATGGATCAATTTGATACTTTCATTATTGTGAATTGTAAATCTCTTGAGAAATTCTCTATATATATGTTTCATGTTGTGCATGAACTCTATTGTGAGTAATTAGAAAAATGGTTGTCATTAAAATCTTTAACCAATTTTTGTAAATACAATTTGTACTACTACATCAATAAATATTCAATTTGAAACTAATTTGGAAACATTTAAGTGCATTTGCAAATAGAAAGTTTGCTTATTCATTCAAGTTGTTTAAAAATTATAGTTTTTACCATTTATGGTATTAAAAATGCTTGAAAACTCAAAGGTATAACTATAAATGAAATGTGTTGAGGTTTTATACTTAAATTCAGATGTTAGTCCTTGTAAAATGTGAATCACCCAAAAGAAAATGACGTTCCGGGTCAATAGCTATTTTAATGAATCGCCAAAAAGACACCGAATTTGAATTTTCACACTTTTTCTGGACAACTCTCTCAAGAATCAACAAAACAATCGAAAAAATTATCATAAAAACATAGACAATCATATTTATCATGAAATACTCTGCCGTGATATTTGCGTATTCTGATTCAAAACTCATTTTCTGATATATACTGTTAGACCATTTCACGATTAAGCCACTCTCCCTTGCAGATCTAATGAATATATTTAAATCATTGGAAAAAGTAACATTTTTCCGCATTAAAAATTGTAATGGACTCTCGTAGATATTATTCGGGTGATCGAAACAAAATAACTTGCTCTTGAAATCCTCTTCAATCATATTTCGGGTTAGTAACAGCTCGCGAGGCAAAGCTATAGCTAATTTATCATTCCATGCGAGGAGATGGATATACTCATTTGGATGTTTTACCACTTGAAATTGATTCAAAAATCTCAATGGATAAGTCTAAATAAGAAAAATAGTTACATGATTTTATAAATGTCTAAATGTAGAACTAAAAAATTCAATGAATCTACCTGATTTTTTTCCGAAATTTTTCGAAATGCAAATCGATCTCCCATCAATGTAAAATCATTATTAATAATTTCATGAATCGACTGTATTTGAGTCTCAAAAATCGGTGCTTGTAAAATATATGAAATTTGTCCGGTCAGTGTAACACATAATAAAAAACCGGCATATAAAAAAATAAAAAAATAGATACGAGTAATCCAATTTTTTATATTCAAACAAATAGGTAAACCAATCATAATACGAAAAAAATTAAAGGTCGAATAATTCCAATCCCACTTCTGACCCTCAAATTGTTGCAAATAATATGAAAAATATATTACGAAAACACCTTCCACAGTACCAATTAAATAAATAACCGGATCGTTGCATAGATGGAATAAATTCTTCCAAGTTGGAATTGGTCCCGCTTTCTTCACACACCATGTCAAACTGCTACGGTAATATTCCTGCGATGCTTGTAAATAACTGTTTGTTATTGTATTTTCTTCCAAACCGCCAATAAAAATGTCGATATTACTGAAATCGTTATATTACGAGAAAACATAGTAATTATTTTTCTATTTAGCGGAGCATGTTGAATGAAAACTTACACATTTTCTACAGATCGCAAGAATCGTTTCGTTTGATTGTGTAAACTGAATACCTCTTTGAGCGTTTCATTTGTTTCGATATACTTGATGTTGAGATTAAATTTTTTTGCAAAATTCTCCAAAATGTCAATTTCCAAACCTTTGAATGATGATTTAACTT
Organism: Resseliella maxima; assembly: GCA_029041755.1. Lineage (NCBI taxonomy): Eukaryota > Metazoa > Arthropoda > Insecta > Diptera > Cecidomyiidae > Resseliella > Resseliella maxima. The sequence goes on from JAQOWM010000082.1 coordinate 354,296, forward strand.
GATAGGAAAATGGCTTCATTTGTGCCACCATCACAGTTATTTCCCGGGCAGAAGCTCTGACGCAGAACAGTAAAGTGAAACCGACTATCATAAGATACAGCTTTGATAAAGCTGAGCTTTCGAAATTGGTCAACATTTTTGAAAGAAGTGTAGAATACAACTAAAAAGCTAATGTGTTACAATTTGTTTTGCATTATGATTTCTTTCTAAATTTTCTTTAGAATAATAACTTTAACCCATTTGTCCTCTAACTCAGAGAGTATCATTAGTTTTATTTGCTTATGATATGATTTGTTATAATTATGATCTGATGATTTCCTTTGGTATATTTAGCAAAGGAAAAGTAATACATACACGTGTATAATATTTGAACAAATCTCAATCCGTTCTATTATGGATATAACTGGAAGGATGCGTATCTTTTGTTGATTGATATTTTCATGGAAACATACACATAATTCGTTCTATGAACCAAACATTATTTTTGCATTATAATTGCCTAAATTTTTGTTTGGAAAATATATGTATTTGAAATTTTTTTTTTACTTATTCCGACTTATTCATAAGAGGAATCCATAATTAGTTTTTTGTTGCTACTCCGAGAAATAATCTGATAAACATTTGTGTGGGCGCAGCAATTTTCGTTAACTTAATGTTATCAACTTAATGATATTTTCTTTATTGTAGATGATCATCTCTTGAGAAATTCTCTATGCCTATGTGCTATAGTGTGCATGAACTCTATTGGGATAATGATTTCCAAATTCATAAGCCCCTCATACAATGTATGTGATCTTTGTTGCTTGAAAACTCCATCAAATTAATCAGCTTATTCTTCAATGGGCAAAAAAGTTTTCAATAAATTTATTAACAAATATTCATTGGAAAACTTCAGCTCAGTAAAAACGGATCAAAGTGTAAACTAAACACGAGTTGAGCAAACCATACAAAAAAAAAGTGTCAAGGTACTTTGGACTACTAAAATAATATTAGGAATTGAAATATTTTTGAATACATTCAAGTGCGATTGTGAATAGAAAATCAACCTAGGGGGAAAGACAAAGAGAGAACTATCTAAATATGCTGCATTATATTACAAATGATCGCAAGTGCACTGTGCACACACGGTGTGACTTTCAGATAAGAGTCATTCAGCTGTCAGTATTCTATGCTAACTATACTTGTAAATGAACCGTAAATGCTTGTTCTTTCGTTTTAGAAGTTAGCTAATATATTTATATTGTGCAAAAGTATTAACGCACTATTTCGCTTCGCTCAGCCTCGCAGTCAGCCCATCGAGGCTGTTTTTTTAATATTTTTTTAAAATTGATATATATTTTTTTTTTATTTAGATTATATTTGGTTTCATATTCATTGTTTTCTTAATCGTCTTCAATTTCCCTTAGTTTTTTTGTTTTTCTTTTGATATTCCGTGATCTGTTCTTGTGATGTGTTTTTTTTTTGTTCTTTCATTTCAATTCTTAGTGATTCTTCTTGATGTTTATTAGTTATTATAAAAATTATAATAAAAATATTCATTGATTTCATTTTATTCGATTTCATACTTCCTTTCCTTCTTTTTGAACTTCAAATTTTCGTTTTTTGTTTGATATAAAAAACAACGTCAATTCTTATTCTTTTCTTTTCAATTTTTATGTTTTGATTATTATTACATTTAAAATAAAAATTTTCATTATTTTCATCTAATTTTATAATTAAAATATTTTGATTATTAATTATGAATTGATCAATGTTATGATTATTTTTAGATATATTATCAATTTCTATTAAAATTTTTGTCATTTTTTGTTTTTAATAATGATTTATCCATAATGATTTTTAACATAAATTTTGTATTTGTTTTTCTATTGTTACTTATTAAACATTTTATTTAACTTACGCTTTTTGAATATTTGACTCAATTGATTTTGTGGTATACTTGGATTGATTTCAGTAATTGATAATAATTTCATATATTTGATTTGCTTTTAATTTTTTTCAATCCAAACTAAGAAATGTGCATGTAGAATTCCCCTTTTGTGCCACTCTATAGAGTACATCCAACAATGGATTGGTCCGAAAATTAAATGTTTCGTTATATACGCACTTCGTTATTTATTTTCAATCTATAATTTTTTTGTTCTATCGTTTTCTTTGATAATCGATTTTTTCGTTCATTTTCAGTTCCATTTTCAGTAATAATTTTAAAATTTTTTTGCCATATTTTTTTAGTATTTCGACCAATATCAGTTTTTTTCCTATAAGGCATTTTGAACTTTGTATTATAAGTATTTTATTCTTATTGATGAAGTTTGCTTTAATGACAAAATGTAACATAAAAATTTATATCAGCATCAAATAAGTTTTAGAATGGTTAACTTTGATTTTAAATTTTATTTAATGAATGTTTTCTTTTATTTATGATTTATATTTTGAATTGGTTTTTTTTCTGTTCATTTATTTTCAATCATTTAGTTTCTTTAATAAATTCTTATTCATATAATTATAGATATAATATTGTTAAGGCAAGGCTAGCTGTGAAGCGAGAAAAAACTAAATTTTTTTTAAAAAAAAATGAAAAATTCCAAGTTTGTTAAAATTGATTATAATTGTAAATTTATATGCTATAAACCTTGACCGGACCTTCTTATCTATATAGATTCATGTAATAATGAAGTGGATAGCATGTAAGCTCAAAAAATTATTTAGGTTGGAACGGAAAAATGAATTTTATGTATATAAATAACATTTTAATTCATTGGGATATTCCAAAAATGATATATTTGAGAAAGTTGACCTCATTTCATTGTAATATGAAATGCAAATTTATTTTGTTTACATATGCTTGTATTCACATGTTAGTCCTTTGTAAAAGATAAGTCCGCTAAGAGAAAATGACGTTCCGGGTCAATAACGATTTTAATGGATCGCCAAAAAGACGTAGAATTTGAATTTTCACACTTTTTCTGGACAACTCTCTCAAGAATCAACATAAAAAACGAAAAAATTATCATAAAAACATAAAGAATCATTTCCATCATAAAATACTCTGCGGTGACAGTTGCGTATTCTGATTCAAAACTCATTTTCTGAAATATTCTTTTGGACCATTTCACGATTAAGCCACTCTCCCTTGCAGATCTAATGAATATATTTAAATCATTGGAAAAAGTAACATTTTTCCGCATTAAAAATTGTAATGGACTCTCGTAGATATTATTCGGGTGATCGAAACAAAATAACTTGCTCTTGAAATCCTCTTCAATCATATTTCGGGTTAGTAACAGCTCGCGAGGCAAAGCTATAGCTAATTTATCATTCCATTCGAGGAGATGGATATACTCATTTGGATGTTTTACCACTTGAAATTGATTCAAAAATCTCAATGGATAAGTCTAAATAAGAAAAATAGTTACATGATTTTATGAATGTCTAAATGTAAAACTACAAAATTCAATGAATCTACCTGATTTTTTTCAGAAATTTTCCGAAATGCAAATCGATCTCCCATCAATGTAAAATCATTATTAATAATTTCATGAATTGATTGTATTTGAGTCTCAGAAATCGGTGCTCGTAAAATATATGAAATTTGTCCGGTAACTGTAACAGAGAATAAAAATCCCGCATATAAAAAAATAAAAAACATGAGACGTGTAAACCAATGCTTCAAATTCAAACAAATAGGTAAACCCATTATAACACGAAATGAATTAAATGTCAAATAATGCCAATCCCACTTCTGATGCTCAAATTGTTGAACATAATATGTAAATGCCATTGTGAAAACAGTTTCCACAGTAAAAATTAAATAAATAACCGGATCGTTGCATAGATGGAATATATTCTTCCAAGTTGGAATTGGTCCCGCTTTCTGCACACACCATGTCAAACTGCTACGGTAATATTCCTGCGATGCTTGTAAATAATTTTTTGTTATTGTAGTTTCTTCCAAACCGCCAATAAAAATGTCGATATTACTGAAATCGTTATATTACGAGAAAACATAATAATTATTTTTCTATTTAGCGGAGCATGTTGAATGAAAACTTACACATTTTCCACAGATCGCAAGAATCGTTTCATTTGATTGTGTGAACTGAATACCTCTTTGAGCGTTTCATTTGTTTCGATATACTTGATGTTGAGATTAAATTTTTTTGCAAAATTCTCCAAAATATCAATTTCCAAACCTTTGAATGATGATTTAACTTGATAGGAAAATGGCTTCATTTGTGCCACCATCACAGTTATTTCCCGGGCAGAAGTTCTGACGCAGAACAGTAAAGTGAAACCGACTATCATGAGATACAGCTTTGATAAAGCTGAGCTTTCGAAATTGGTCAACATTTTTGAAAGAAGTGTAGAATACAACTAAAAAGCTAATGTGTTACAATTTGTTTTGCATTATGATTTCTTTCTAAATTTTCTTTAGAATAATAACTTTAATCCATTTGTCCTCATAGTTTTATTTGCTTATGATATGATTTACTCTAATTATAATTTGATGAATTCCCTTGGTATGAATTACGTAAAGAAAAAAACAGAGATCGTATTCAGTATATGGCTATAGTTTTTAATATTTTTAGTTCCTAGGAATAGCTGAAAGGTTTGGCTATTATTCGATAGCAAATACTGGTGGCAGTAATGAGAATAAGAGAAGAAGGGTGAGATATATCATTATTGATTGATATTTATATTTTCATGCAAACAATCACAAAATTCGTTTTATGAACCCAACATTATTTTTGCATTATAATTGTCTCAATTTTTGTTTAGGAAAAATTTGTAATTGAAATTATTTTTTTTTACTCATTCCGACTTATTTATAAATTGAATTCATAATGACTTTTTTGTTAGTACTCCGAGAAATAATCTGATAAGCATTTTTGTGGGCGCAGCAATTTTTGTTAATGTTATCAACTTAATGATTCAATTTAATATTTTCTGTACTGTGGATGATAATTCTCTTGAGAAATTCCCTATGCCTACGTGCCTTAGTGTGCATGAATTCTATTGCAAGTAATAATTTCTAATGATTTATTTTGTACATATCTATGAGAGACCAAAAATGTCCCAACTTCAGTAGAAAATGTGCCCTCTCAACTTCAGAGTCTTAAGGAGCCAGTTGATGTATTGGTCAATGCAGTAAATCAATGTAAATTTACTTTATCTAACTATGTAATGTAAATATAATTGCGTCCTAAGCAAAAATGTACAATTCTTTTACATGAAAAATGTACTGCCGAAGTATTCCAAAAACATTTCATCATTGTTTGTTTAAATTATGAACATTGCAAGCAAGATGAGAGCTAATAAATATGTTTATATTTGTAGGCTGATGTACATCACAGAAAATTATTACGATTAGCATGCATTTTTCTTTATTCCGGTCAGACCGTTTGATTAAATTGATAAAGACGGGCAATTAAGATGTGCACAATTTACACTGTAAATCAATTAAACGGTCTGACCCGAATCGAAACCCAAAAAAATGCATACCACACTTGAAAATTCCCAATGACGTACATCGGTTTTACCAAAAATCATTCATCAATACCACAGGGCGATAACAAGACTACATTTCTAAGTACTAAAATTCTGGTATAAATATACTCATCAATTACTAATTACTAATTTATTCTCAAGTTATAATGGCAGTGAAATTGGTTCGTATAGTGTGCATATTAGCTATCGTCGGTCTAATGACAGTTTCTTTGATAGAAGCTAGTTGGGTACGTAACAAGTGAAAAATTCTTTAAAAATGACATTTTCTTTACATTGATCGTTAAGTTCAAGTTTCGAGTTTTATTATTTCTCGAAGTTTTTTTCCCAATATTTTATAGGAAAAATTCGAATTAATTATTTTTGGCAATTAAGTTGGAAATTTTTTTATATGAATTTTATGAATTTATTATTTTCAATACACATAATCATGATTGTGATCTTTTCTGTGCTTTCATAAATGTTTATATATTTTTTTTTTTTTTTACTTTTGTAATTCCCGCCTAGATTGACGATCATTGCCATTATAGTAGCTGCTGTGGGCAAGGCCGCGATGCTGTAAGATTACAGAATTACTGTTGTGACGATTTTGGACCAGGATATACAGTTTTGTCACCAAGTGTTCCTATACCTTGCGGCAATGGATATTGGAAACAGTTGTGTTGCAAACCCTAATTCGATTAACAAAAAAAAAAAAAAAAAAAACAGAATTTTATAGGAGATGTATTGATTGTTTAACGATGAAATCATTCTTAAAATAAATCATACCTAACAGAGATCTAATAAAATATTTGATATTATATGCAACATAGTTGTTGGTCTTATTTTTATTTCATCAATGAATCGATTAAAATATTCGATCTGAATGCAATTCAAACGCTCTATCAGAATTGTCGTGTAGGAATTTTTGAAGCACATTTTGTTCACATTTTGTCTTTCATGTTTTGGCTATTCGAACTTCAACGTTTGACCATGCTCCCAGATTTAGTGCATTCTCATTGCAATTTTCTTATCACAAGCGCTTTTAAAAATAGATAAACAATATTTAATGATATATTTAAAAAAAAAAAAAAATTGAAAATATAAATATATATACTGCTAGTAGATAATATGGTAAAATGATGTAATTTCCCCATTCATAATAAACACTGTAGTCGATTTTAGTTTTCAATTATAAAACATTTAGTATTTTTCTAAGTGACGAATGGAGAAGAAAAAAAGCAATTCAAAAGGACTACTTTTGATGATAAATTTTCATGAAGAGGTAATAAAACAAAAAAAAAATAAAAATTATTATACATTCAATGTATACATTTATTTGTAATTCAACAATCGATATTCCATGATGAATGAATAAGCCTAAAATCATCGGACAGTTGTTTGCTTCAAATTTGAATTAAAAAAACAATATACAAATTCAAATGAGTTTTAACTAATTCCGATTATGATCTAGAGAATTTCCGTCTGATGAATTCTCAGTGTTGACTCATTTGGAAGAAAATTATTATTTTTTTTCTCTTGGTAAAAAAAAAATTATTTCATAAATAAATTAAACATTGTATTTAAATGGAATGTTATGCGTTATTATAAATCTTTGTGTCATTTAGTTTTCAACAATTTTGCTCTAAAAGAATTGCATAAAATGGAATTGAAATTGATAATTATATGCCAGTTATATGCTGGACCTGATTGCATATCTGTCACAAAATTATCAAACCTTTAATTCAATTTAATAAAATTCTTTGAAAGCATAAATAGTTTCTAATTTATCATGAATTAATTCTAAATTGACGTATATATACAGATCGGTATTTGTGATTCATTTGCTATTTGGTTATGTTGTTTTTATTTTATTGGGTAAGTGTTTTTAGTACGGTGGCAATCTTGTCTACCGATTCGCCGGTTAAAATGGTTCTGTGATCACCCTTCACTGTAACAATATTAACTTTGCTTGAAACGACCTGTAAGCGATTGAAAATGTTTCAATTAGTTTTATTTAATGCAACAATTTTTCTTCTCTTGAAATAAAATTTATTTTGATAAATAATACTTACTTCTGAGAGACCATAGTCAGCAGCTAATTTAACATAGTTTTCAGTTGGTTTGAACAGGGTTACATTGGAGGTGTTAAGTTTACGTTCTGGTTTATACAAATGAGCTGCTTTAAGTTTTTTGTAGAATGTTGTTGCGGCCAATTTCACAGTATCAGCTGGGAATTTTGACTTTTGACCAATTAATTCAGCCAAATGTTTTAATTTAGCATCAAATGAAGCATGTGCATCCAATTCTTTGGCAGTTTGTATATAATCCAAATTGGCAACAACCAATCCAAAGTAAGCCAAACCAAATGATTCATTTTGTGAATCGGTTGCACCTTCTTTACGTTGTTGATGAGCTTCAGTGAACCAGCTAACATATTTTGGTGAACCATCAAGCATAACAAGTGTAGCTTTTTCCCTAGCTTTTTCTAACAATGAAACCATTTCGAATGCAACTGATGCGCCAAATGAATAACCAATGATAACATATGGGCCAGTTTTTTGAACGGTTTTTATTTGTTTAATGTAGAATGCAGCTAAATCACTTAATGATGTTAATGGTGCTTCTTTAGTACATTGTAAACCATACATTGGTACGCTAAGTTTGGCCGCCAATGGTTTCAATGCGGTAACAAAACCTTCAATTGCATGAACAGCAAACAATGGTGTTGTTTTACAACCGGCTGGTGCTTGAGTTTCAAGTTTTACTAAAACTTCAGTTGGCATAAGTTCATCATTGAATACAACTTGAGTTCCATCACCAATTGCCGATGATGCTGTTGATGATTGTGTACCAGCTACTGGTGCACTTGCTGATGCATCACTGCTTGAGCCAGATTCTGTGAATGGAAAATAATAAAAAGAAAACAAAACAGACGTTAAATAACAAATCAAAATGTGACATTTGGATTTTTTCAATTAAAAAAAACTCACCCAAAGCCTTAAGTTTTCCAAATGATAATTGACGAATTTCGGGTGCGCTCATTACAACATCGTAGCTACGTTCCAATGTTTGTTTAATTTCGGCACCCATCAATGAATCCATACCCAAATCGGCCAATGATGTTTGATCTGGTACATTTTTCAAATCTTTTAATCCCAAAATATTGGCAACACAGTTTACTAAACTGACACCGCTACTTTCGGCTTTACGTTTTTCGGCGACAACCATTGAAGCAAGTACAGCATGTGGTTGTTGCATAAAGAGATCCATAGTTTGTAAACATGATACCATACGTTGTGGCAATGTACCACCAACAACTGTATCATTATCACCCAAACTGTCAATAACCAAACCGGTATCACCGATGGCACCCCATTGTATGGCTGTACCTGGCAATCCAGATGCTTGACGATTTTCACAAATACGTTCCATTGCTGAATTTGCTAAACCATAATTGGATTGACCAATATTACCTCGACCGCATGATACACTTGAAAAGCATACAAAATAATCTAAAACTGGGCACAATTCACGTGATGCAGCATCCAAATATTTGGTACCATCAACTTTTGGTACGCAAACAGTTTTATAATCAGCTTCAGTTTGATTTTCCATAATATCATCACGTAATACAGCAGCAAGATTGAAAATACCACCGATTGGTCCCAATTTATTTGCTTCTTTTAATAAATTTTGTGCACCTTTCAATGTTGTAACATCATTTGTATCGATTGACACTTGAACACCTTTGTCAGTCCAACGACGAATCATTAATGATTGATAACCAGTTTTAACACCACTACGTGATGTTAATACCATTTTAGTGGCACCACGTGATACCATCCAATTGGCCAATTCTAAACCAAAACCACCCAAACCACCGACAATAATGTACGATTTTTCATTGTGCATATATGTTCTTGGGATGGCAGCAAGTAATTTTGGTTCTGGTTTCATTGTTTTTGTTGATTCTTCATCACGAACTTTAACAACAACTTTACCAATATGTTTACCGCTGGCCATAAAACGGAATGCTTGTTCAACTTGTTTATCATTGAAAACGCTTGTTGGCAATGGACGTACAGCACCATTTTTAATACCTTCAGCAACTAAACCGACAACTGTTTCAATTGTTTCATCATCACCTTCCATAACACTGTCCAATAAAATACCATGAAATGATGTATTTTTCAAGAATACTGACATTCCCAATGGTGAATTATTGTTCAAATCAAGTTTACCAATTTCCAAGAAACGACCATTCAAACCTAAGCAACGAATTGAAGCTTGAAGTTTTTCTTCGGCCAATGAATTCAATACCAAATCAACACCCTTTCCTTTTGTTGCACGCATAACAAATTGCTCAAATGATGTATCACGTGAATTACTAATATTGGCATCAGTCAATTGTGGGAAGGTCTTTTTCAAGAATTCACGTTTTTCTTTGCTACCGACTGTTGTATAAACGGTTAATCCATGATGTAATGCAACACTAATTGCTGCTTGTCCAACACCACCGCTACCAGCATGAATTAAAATTGATTCACCTTTCTTCATTTTACCACGGCAAACCAATGCATAATAAACTGTTGAGTAGACACATGGAACGGTTGATGCTTGTTCCATTGTCCATTTGCTTGGAATTTCCCAAATCATATTGCTTTGCGCAACACATGTTGTTGCAAGTGATTTAGCTTGGACCATAGCCATGATACCTATTCGAAATTGGAATTTTTTTTTTTTTTCATTAATTTAACATTTCACATTGTTATTGATGTTTTTCGATTTTAATTTTCAATATCAAAAGAAAAAAAAAAAACTTTTGAACATTTCACATTAAAAAAGATAGAAAAATTTAAAACTTACGTTTTCCTGATGAATCACGTCCAGAGAATTCCAAACCCAAGATACAATCTTGTGTGGCCAAATCACCTGGCAATGCATCAGCAGCCAATTTACCAGAGCTCAACATAACATCACGGAAATTAATTGGTGCATAGTAAACGGAGCATAATTCAAATCGTTTATTCTTTGGATCTGGCAATTGACGTGTCAATGGGCTTTCAATCCATGACAAACTTGATAAATCACCTTTGGTTAATGCATTAACATAGGCATGTTCAACTTTTAAATTTGATACTTCACTTTGGACATCCAATTTTAAATGTCTGAATGATCCCCAACCGCCATTTTTCATAACATTGCTAATCAAATCTTTGCTCAATTGTTCAGCATATGTTTTGCTTGTGAATGAAAATTGTTCGGCTTTAGCATCTTGAACAAATACCAAACGAGCATATTTTCCACCATTTTCATTTTTAATACAATTCATAAAACCAACGGCACCCAATAGCTCTTCACCTTGACCAACAACATACACATATGTATTATCCTTTTCAGCATTGGCCAAAGCAGCCTTCAATGGTTCAACATATGAATAATTCTTTTCGGTGACAGCAACAACAGTCTTCTTACGATTACTAATATCAACAACTGAACGTAATAAAACAAAGTATTTGTTAACAGCACGTTGAACTGAAACGATGGCCATATTTACAGTGGCAAATAATTTATTTGCAGCAGCTTCATCATAACCAACAACATTTTCTTCAAGCAAAACGAAACCATCTTCTTTAATTGAAGCTTTAAGATTATCCATAACAACATTTGCATTGGCACGTTGTACAACATCATAGGCAACAACTAAATGACAACCGGATTCAACTGGTCCAACGCTTGGATCTTTGGAAACAACACGAACACCAGATTCGCCAACAGCTTGAACATATGATTCCGTTGATTGATTTGTAACAATGGCAACATCACTAGCCAATGTTGGTTCACTTTCGATAATACCTTGAATGGTTGATGCAAGTGTATTTTCAGCTGTTTTACTTTCAACAACATCAGCAACTTTAACTTTCAATGCACCGCTACTATTTTCAATGGCCAAATGAACGGCCACTGAAACGGCATGTAAACGTGCACGATCTGGATTCTTTGATAAATCTTGATTATTTTTAAATGGAACATAAACATAACGTTCCATAATTGGTGATGATTGTGTACCGGTACGGCGTGGTGCCAATGATGCTTTTAAACCACGTAATTCAATACCACCGGATTTAATAACATTGATATCTTTGTACATGTAAACTGGTACATCAGAATTGTTTTGTTTTAAATTTTCAACAATTTCATAATGTTTGTTTGGATTGAAAACAGCACGTTCAATACGTGTTGGCAAATACAATTCACGTAAATCTTTACCCATAATACTAAATTGTAACATTGTATCAATGAAACTAACAAAATTATCTTCCCATTTTAATTTACCAGTAACGGCTTTTGAATCTGATTCGCTAACACCACGGAATTTACCTAGGGGGAAAGAACGAAAGTAAATAAAAATAAATATTGTAAATATCCTGCAAATATTGTAAATATTGTAAATATTGTGAATATTGTGAATATTTATAAATATACTAAATATCATAAATATGCTAAAGATATGACTAAATATTGTTTAAATTTGAGATTGGTAGTTGAGATCATACTGCATTCTCCTGTGTCTGTAAAAGGGAAAAAAACTTACTATAGAATAGTACTTTGTGACCGCCAGCACTACCTACAAGAGAAATATACAAATAAATGAACATTTTGAAATTAATACACTCGAATCATATCAATTCAATACCTACCTCTCTCCCCTAGAGGACGCCCCGGCCAAATTTCTTCTTCTTCTTTGCTGTTCTGCTGCTGCTACTGCTGCACGACGTTGTCTTAATATATAAGCTTTTTTATTGAAATCTGGATTCACTGGTACATTGGTCAACATACACATTGCTTTGTAAATCATGTTGCGTGATGCATTGTTATCACGATCCCACACAATTGTTTTTCGTTGATTTTCATGATTGAATGTCATTTGATTTGGTCTTGGTTCGACATTCAGTTTCTTTCGATGTGTATGATGTACTTTTCCAATCCATTCCTCAGGAGCAGCGAGAACAGTATTTCGGGCCGGTTCACAGTTTTGGCAAACTAGGAAACTGTTAAATCAAAATTAATTTTCAGGTTTTTTTTTCTTTTTTTTTGAACAACTTACCGATCCTTTATGTTCCATCTCTCTCTACCCAATCCTTTCCTTTCGATTCTTTCTATTGCTCTATCGAGCAATTCGTGACATCTGCTACACAGCATCGATGTTCCAGGTTCTTTCACATCCATTGCCATTGCCATGTTGAATGTTGAATGTTGAATGTTGCATGTTGACTTGATCTCAGCTACCAAATCTCAATTTCAAGCAATACTTATTTTGCCATCAACAATATATTCACAAATGCTAACTTATTGATAAAAATTAATTGAATATTCACTAGATATTTCAAATATTTATGGATATGGTGTGTGTATTTTTAAATCTAGCAAATATTCCATAAATATTTAAATATCGCCTGAATATTCTGAATATCTACTAAATATATATATTCATAAAGGGTCCTCAGCCCCTAGGAATTTACCAGCATAATCATAACCACGTAAACGTAATTCTTTGTAAATATCATTGGTTTTCAATAAAAGACCAGATTTATCTTGTTCAAGTGGTTCCAATGGTAATTGCTCAAATTCAACATCTTCTGGTACTGAAATTTTACCAGACACAGCCAATGAACCACCTTCACAAATTTCAAAACGTCCAGATCCATCGAAGAAATTAAGACCAAATTTAACTGAACCATCTTTTGGTAAAATTGTTGCACGATGGAAAACAACATCTTCCAATACGACTGGTGTCTTTTCAAATGTGCTATTCTTAATTTTGGCAAATGTACGCCATGCCAATGTCATGTAACCGGTAGCTGGGAACAAAACACGACCGTCAATTGTGTGACCAGCCAAGTATGCATCATCATCTTTGCTAAGATTAACATCAACGACTGTTTCACCGGAGCTTGCTAAAAAATGGCAGATAAATTTTTAACATTAAAATTCAAACATTTCTCAATTTTCATTGGAATTTGGAAAATATTTCGACTTGAAAAAGAAGTAATTAAATAAATCAACGAAAATACGTACAATCCATTCCGAATTTTGGAACCATGAATCTTTGTGAATGGTCCCAGCCAACTTTTGAGTTCAACATTGGTGTTCCGCGACCAACTGGATATGAGATTGGTGCATACAATTTTGATACTTGTGGTTGTGCTCCAGCAGCATACAATCTGAAAATAATTTTTTTATTTACTCAATTGTTGTGTTCATTGAAATGCTGTAATTTTTCCACATTACTCACTTTCCAACATTTTGCAAAAGGAAAGCAAGATTATTTTCATGTCCACGTTTAACCAAACTCAAATTAACAGCATCGCTGCCCAATGATCGTTTTAAAATGGCTTGCAATAAACCAGTTGGTGCGATTTCAATGCAAATGGCATTCTTTGGAATATGTTGAATGGCTTCGTGGAATAAAACTGGCGATAGCAAATTGTTAACATGATATGCTGGCGAACTTTGTTGAGCAATTGGTGTTGACCAGCTGGATTCTGGGATGCTTGTACTGAGCCAACGTGGTGTACGGTTCTTTGGTGTTGGAATAAGTTTTTCCAATGATTTACGCAATGCTGGTCCAGCATCAGCAATATATTTGCTGTGGAATGCATATCCTGATGATTTTACAGCTTTGGCAAATACACCTTCTTTGGTAAGTTCTTCAACAAATTTGGTAATTGATTCTGGTGGTCCTGAAATGGTAACACTGTCGTTGCTATTATGACAAGCTGCAACAATATCAGCTGGAGCACGTTCCTGAAATGAGAGAAAAACAAACAAAATTAAATAATTGTGTGTGTGCAAGTCATATCGAAATATTCAAAAAAAAAAAAAAAACCGTAAAGATAGAACATTCATAGACATTTAAGATACAAAATTTGTTTCATTTTTAATTTCTAATTTTCAATTTAATTGATTGAATTATACCTTTGTTTGTTCCCAAGTAAGCCCAATAGCAGCCATCATACCCTTTTTCAAATTGCTTTCCAAAATGCTGCGTCCTCGCCAGTATGCAGCCAAAACAGTTTGTTCTGGTGTAAAACATCCATCAGCATATGCGCAACCCAATTCACCGACTGAATGTCCAACGATTCCACTTGGTGAAATTCCCAAATGAGTTAAAACATCGGTAAGTGCAACTTGAACAGCAGCAATTGAAACGAATGAATTCAAAATATGATCGAATGCTGATTCATCACTTTTGGTGAGAATTTCAATTAAATCAATGCCTTCTGGACGCAATGCATCAGCACAACGATTAATGCTATTTGCAAACACTTCTAATGGCATTAAATCTTTAGCCATGCTTGCCCATTGTGATCCCATACCAGAGTAAATATACCAAATTGGTCGTTTGTCATCGACAACTTCATTAACTTCACGAAGTGTTGTCATATCACCAGAAACGGCATAACCACGATAGTAATGCATTGGAATATTCTTTGAATGAATATCATTTATCAAGCCTAAAAATTCTTCATCTGATTTATTTTTATCAACTTCATCTAAAAGTGCATCAACACCTTCGGTGGTACGACTTGATAAAACAGTCAAATGTGGTATTGTGGTACTTGGTGTGGTTGATTTTGGTTTTGGATTTGATTTCATGATAACGTGAGCATTTGCACCACCAAAACCAAATGAATTTAAACCAATAATACCGCCATTCCATTCAGTATTACGATCAATAACCTTAAGACGTCCATCCAAAATACCATATAAATCTGGATTTGGTTCTGTGTAATGTAAATTTCCTGGAATAACACCAGCTTCCATTGCCAATAAAACTTTTGCAATTGAACAAACACCAGATGCTGGTTCAGAGTGTCCCATATTTGATTTAACTGAACCGATAAGCAATGGTGTTTTACGATCTTTACAAAAGAAATCAGTGATTGAATTAACTTCTTGTGGATCACCAACTTTGGTACCAGTACCGTGAGCTTCAACATAAACAACATCATGTGGATGTAAACCAATTTCTTCATATGTTTCACGAATTAAACGATTTTGCATGGTTCCAATTGGGAATGTAATACCTTGCTCTTTAAAACCATCGGTATTTGTGCGAACATTTAAAATGCTTGAATAAATACGACGTGCTTGACTAGCTTTTTGCAAGAAAATCACAACACAACCATCTGAACGTACATAACCAGCTCCGGTTTTATCAAATGCTTTACATTTTCCATCTGCACTCAACATGGTTAAACGATGGAATTGCAATGACATAGTTGGTTTTAAAATAAGACCAGCACCAGCAACAATAGCTGAATCACAATGTCCAGCTTTTAAATCGGCAAAAGCTTGTGATAATGCATATAATGAACTTGAACAAGCTGTATCACATGCATAACTTGGTCCTTTGAAATCAAATGTAAATGAAAGACGATTGGCAAACATAGCACGAGCACAACCAGTCAAACCATAACCATTAACACGATCGGGATCTGTAATTTTTTTTTTTTAAAGAAATAAACAAATATAAGGTAAAGGTGCGAAAAGCGTCTTTTTCACCGGAGTAAAATACAACAATCAATTTTAATTAGTGAATGCAAAACGCCTGCTATTTAGTGCTATCGTACGTATTCTTGTCCATCATAGGCAGCTATATTTGAATGTATGTGTTCACATACACTATTTTCAAAAGCATAAAAACGTATACAAACGAACATAGTTAGCAGCCTATGATTGGATAGCAGACTTTTTGCATTTTCTAATTTTAATGCATAAAATATGACGCATTTGATTTTCTCTTTTATTTATGACATCATAATCAGTTGACTCACCTGCGCACCAATATTGTTCAACTTCTGAATTTGATACACCAATATAAACACCAGTACGACTACCACGTAATTCTTGTGGATTAAAACCGGCATCGATAATTGCTTCATGTGTTGATTCAAGTAACATTCTCATTTGTGGATCCATACATTCAGCTTGCTTTGCATGTACACTGAAAAATTGCTGATCGAATGATTCCAAATCAACGTCCTTAATTTTACCAATTCTTGTTGGTAAATCGTATAAACCTTTTGGCCAACGACGTGCATCATCGTTAACCATGTCAACGCCATTAAAAAGATTTTCTTTAAATTCTTCAATGTTTGAACTTTCCGGCAAACGTCCGGAGAAACCGCTGATAACAACTTCATCTGGTAATTTTTTATAGTTGGTATATTGACCGGATCCCAGGTCCAAAGGAGTACCGGTTTGATTTTTATCAGTTGTTACGTTATCGAATCTAGCTGGCATTTTTTTTTTTTGTTCGTCTTCTCTCGTTCACTTTATTATTGAAAATCTGTAATTAGAGAAAATATCGCCATTTTATTTCATTTAATTAGGAATACATTCGACAATTGATTTTCCAAAGGAAAACAAAAAACTAATGTTATTATGTGAAACCATAAAACCGATAAAATAATTACACATTTGAGACAAATTACATTTTTAATTTGTTCATGGCAAATGCGTGCGTTTTTATTGTCACTACTATAGTTTCTTTATTTGAATGAATGAAAAACATTATGTAAATTAACTGACGCAAACACAGAACACGAGAGAACATGGAAGAAAGCAAAAATAGATGGAAAAAAGAGATCTCTTTCTCTCTCTCTCTCTCTCTCTCTCTCTCTCTCTCTCTCTCATTCTCTCTCTCTCTCTCTCTCTCTCTCTCTCTCTCTCTCTCTCTCTCGTGAATGGAATAGAACAAGAAAATGAAAAAAAGAGAAAATTTCCTCATTTCCAATTGAATTCTATGAAGATGTGAAAGTATTATCAATTACAAGATTTGTTTATATTTCCCTTCATTTGTCAGACCCAGAAGATTTGACATAAAATAAAAAAAAAATTGAACAGTGATAAGATATTGTATTTCAAACGTTCCTCTCAATTGCGAATCAATTATTTCACATTTATGGGGTTACATAAGCATGCGGATTTCTGTGTATTTTTTTGTGTGTAGTGCTACATCACTTGGGTTCGTGCTTGGTTGTAATTAAATTTGTTTGATTACAGCGCGTGGCGTGATATAGATTAGAAATGTAGATGTTTTTTTTTTGTTCTCTGCCAAAATAAACCATATTTCATTTTTGTTTCAAATGGCAATCCGAGTCATGACAATTCATAAAATGAATTGTAGTCTCCAAGTTGTGATAAAATCAAGTGTGCATTTGAAAAATGTTCAACACTACGATGGAGTTCGTATAATAAAAATATCATCAAATCAAAAGACCATTAAAAGTATTTTTTTTTTTTAGTAAAAAAAAAAACATTTTCATAGCACACGCAGCATACAATTTGCGCATTAAAAATTGTGCGTATCTCAAAGTATACAAATTTTATATTTAATACAAGATTGATCATTTATTCGTTTGTTGACATGTCGAATGTTTTGGAGTGATTCACAAAAACAAAAAGCGATAGCAATAATACGTCATAGGATATAATATATTTGTAAATGAACGTAACCACATATGTTATGGTCAAGTTCAGATTGAATAATAAATAAACGTGAGCTAGAAATATTCAAAAAAAAAAAAAAAAAAAAAAAAAGGAAACAAGCACTTTTAACAGTCATTAAAGTGATAATCATATGCCGTTGCTCTAAATTCTCAACGGTGCTATCAGATGGTTGCGTATTGCTTTCAATTATGTAAAAAAGAAGTGCAAGATAATTTAAAAGTAATTTTTATTGCTATGAAGTATAGAATTGAAAATGAAAAGAAAATTAAAAATTAACAAGTGTCGTTGTTGTCATAATCAAATAACATATGCGTGAAACGTGATAAGCGATCATATGATTTGCCTTTGAATCAACT
>JAQOWM010000563.1:600000-796646 GCA_029041755.1 Resseliella maxima
TTTTTTGTTCTCATTCAGCTAATCATTCAACGATGAGCGCACACCAAAAATTAACATGGTGTTCTTTAGTTTTCGTTTTCTATGGATATTATTTTTTTTTCTTTCTCAACTGCATAGCACAACACTTTTGAATGGCTGCCACACAATAGCTAAAGGTAAAATTGGATCGCTGAGCATGAAAGACCAGCTTCACTCTTGGAAATTATGAACAAAGACTTTATTTGTTTTATTTAAAGTACATTTGGCTATACAATTGTGTGTCCGATTCAAATTCTTTTTCATTTCTTTCGTTCACATCGTCAGATTCAAAATCATAGATAAAACAATAAAATTGTTCTTTTGAAATGCGTACAACGAATGAATTTGTAGGAAAGTGAGATATGATTTGGGGAAAAAAAATATGTTGGGAGGACAATTTTCAGAAATGAAATTTTTGAACTATTGTTGCTGACAAGATGATGAATAATGATGGCTAGCTTAGCACATCATTTCACATTTCAAATTTCATGGTTTATTTTCAAAAATTATCTGTTATTCGTCAAATTATATGAAAGAAATAGATTAACATAATCAAATCGATTTGAACAAACACAATTTCGATATGAACGTGATGAAACTGGAACGAATTTCTCGATATTTTGAACGATATGAGAAAATTGCATCAAATATTCAATGTTTCACGTGGTGTTTCAAATGAATTAGAATGCGCTTAAAGAATTAGAATGCGCATTTATAACACTTTCTGTGATTCGAAAATAAGAAAAATCAATCGAATCAGGAGGGAAAAAAAAAAGATTTACATTTCTATCGTGGTTCTACATATTGATTCATTAGCGATAAAACGGTGGAAATATTGATTTGAAATTATATTTCTATGAATAATAAGCTTTTCGAATAAAATCCATTTTGCGTGGCATGTCATGCTTGTGTGTTTATTTGTTTATTTATGGTGTTAATATCAGTTTTATCAGCCATATATTAATCGCATGTTTACATAAAATATACCGAAAAACGAATAAAGATAATGGCTTCATCTAATCGCCTTCCATCTATTTTACTGGTTTAATTTGATTCTTCCGTGGTGCGTTTTTTTTTCTCACTGACTGACCATGGTATTTATACAATAGTTTTTTTTTCTTCTGCTTCATTTCGAATGAACAACATGCAGCATGGCGTAATTGTGCTCATCTATTTGTAATGAGATTTGGTTGTTGGAAAAGCGAAAATTTGAATCATTCGAGAAAATAAGCGGAATTTAACCAGATAAAGAACGATCGACGTATAAAATCATTTGAAACCGAATGGAAAAAAGAACATTAAATGAAAAACAATCAAAAATGATTGGACAAAAAACTGGTGGATTGAGAAGTGAGGCGATAGTAAACGTCAACCAAAAACATGAATTAATGTCTCTTTTACAATTTATTTTTGTTAAAAACCGCCATAGTTTTATTCGCATCGCCACAAATACACTCTCTTTCATTTCAAGCTCCCAGATAACAACTTAATTACCTAATGATTATCATTTATTTTATGTGTCCAACATTAAAATCACCACATATTTGTTTGTTTCTGTATTTTATTTTACGTTTTTATCTTTATACTTGGTCGCATTGGATTATGACTGCAGATCACACGTTGGACATTTCCATTGCCATCCTGCTCCGAAGCCAATTTTAATAAGTAATTTTTCTGTTGACTGACTACATGTACAACATTTTCACTTGATTAGACGAATTCCCAGCGGCAATTATCAAAGTCGATTTTAAAATTAAGGAACAAATATACAGATTTCGGAAAATGCGATGGCCAATTGATTCTACTTTTCTTTTGTCTTTGGGCTCAAGTCTTCCTGAGCATTTATTTTTTACTGATTTCACATGATAAACGTAACTGTATACATCTCCATTAGTGCATATTCCATGCTCTTTTTTTCATCACCATTTCATTCAAATGAGAAACATTGGCCGCAGACCAGTTAAATGGCGGAAAAATATGTAGTGACAATTTTAAATGATCGAGCTATTTGTTTTTAAATTAATCGCTCCACATTAACTTAGTGTATTTTCAGTTATTTTGTATGTTACCCGACTTATTTCTCTTATACTTAATTTTATTTTCATTTTCGGTGTTTGTATTATTTTTATTTTTATTTTTATTTTCATGTCCATATCGACTGTAGTTCAATCGTGTTTTTAACGCGTGTTGCCATTTTATTTTAATTAAAATTAATCGCTATTCATTTTGCAATACATGTTTTTATCTCTTCATTAATGTTTATAGTTTATTATATGAAAACGGCACTCAATCCATTTTTACTGAATAAGAGCGACGCAACTTGAATCGAAGCCATCGAAAAATGATCGTATATTGGAAAACAAATCCATGTCATATGAATCATATGGTATTCGGTATAGATATAAGAAGAAGTGGTGAAAATAACACAATACAAAAAAAGGACCCATTATCCAAATGCAACACTGCTATTTCCACTATATGGAAATGTCCAAATTGCAAGAATAAAAGCTTGAATCAAGGAATACATTTCCTTTAGAGTTTCACTTGTAAAAAACAATCAAAAATTCAGGTCATGCTGATGTGATAAACTAAATGCCGAAATGACAAAAATTGTAGCAAAACCTTGAGGAAAAAACTCTTGCTTAAAGATCAATCCAATTTTCTGGTAATTTACTTAGGTTTTGTTATTGTTATTGTCACTGTTTGTTTAAGTTCTTTTATTAGCAAAAGTCCAACTCTTTTTCTTTATGACCTTTTTCAAATGAAACCGATTATCACCAATGTGATGTGCAAAAATGCAAACAATGAGCATACACACGATCGCTCAAGGTGATTGCCGTTTGCACTATTCAAAATGCAATTGCTTCGTTTGCCATTTGTAAAGTGTCATAAACCAATTTATTTTCACTTGATCCCCACAAAAAACAGTGAGACTAATGTGCTCGAAATACGATTTGTATGAATAGATCAATTTTCAGCAACGAGCTATAGACTATGTGAGCACTTTTAATCCTTTAGCCTTGTGAATACATGAAGCAAGAATGAGATAGAAAAAAAAAAGAGAGAGAGAGAAAGACAGAGAGAATTTTTCTTGTCTTCGTTCGAAATGTGTGTGCAAGTGTCATTAATTTAAGGGTTAGAAAAGTATATGTTCTTTAATCATATATCGTGCACTAAGTTCAATTTATTTCCTATTTTGAGAAAGAGTCGGACCAATCGAAGCATAGCCAGAGTGTCGTCTGAATCGATAGTTGTTCGGACACATTTTGTGACCACGTTAATTTTTCAAGTCTCGCCACAGCTAGTAGTTTTTTTTTTTACATTCGTATTTAAGTGGAATTACTGCTGATCGAAAAAAGCAAGAGAATGAGACAAAAATCCAACTATGCATATGATTATATCAGTATTATTTTTCCCCGTATATTTTGATTCACCGTTGGGTGGATGTGAGTAAACATTCTGACTGTGAAATGTTGTGCTAAGTGCGTTTGAAATGAAGACAAAATGAACAAACCAACGAAAGACGACATGAATAAAAAAAAAAAACAAAACAACGAATAAAAATTTGTGTAGTTTAAGCCTTATAATAAATCGATATCAAGGTAAATCATCAATTTTAACTGTCATTTGGATACATCTTTATATAGCCACAGCACGACGAAAATTACTACGAGTTTATTTATTCTGTTGAAATGAAATAAAACTCCTATCACATTGTTAAATATTCAGACGCTTGCCGAGAGCCATTCTGTTTCGAAATGAAATAAAATAAAATGTAAAAAGAAGCGTCTGAAACGGAATGAAACCTGCTATGACTTTTTCGCCATTCTAATGCGTGTCGATGTGGTTTTTCGTATTGAATAAAACTTGCTTTCAGTTTTACAAAAATTAATTAATACTGTCATTCAGACACACAGTCATTTTGCATAGAAGTGCACGTTAGTTAAGAACTTTACCACAGATATGTTAATAAACACATTGCCTTTCATGCAGATTATTCAGTCGTTTGATAAAAGCGAATAGTTTTTCAAAAGGTTTTTATTTTAATATGATTGGTTGATATAGTGTGTGTGTGTGTGAGCGCGCATATGCGATGTCTCTCATTTGAGTTTCGAATATTTTGGTGCGTCACCGACAGCAATTCACTATATCTAAATAAGAAATAAGGAAAATACGCTAAATTTCGTTCGACCATAAATCAATTGAGAGTGAATATGTAAAGCTCATTCCATGCACAACGATTAAAAACGTGGACAGTGGGCTTGATAGAGATAGAAAAAGAATACCCGAAATGATTTATTCGTTTTCAGATAAATATAAATAGATAATAACTAAAGAATATACCATTTAAAGGTGTAAAATAAAAAAAAGAGACGTAAACGCAACCAGCGTAAATGAATATTTATAAACTTTTTTTTTCTTCAGATATTAAAAATCCATTGAGCAGATAATATTCAAATAAAGAATGTCGATGTTAAAATTTTTTGTTTATTTCTCCTTTTCTCACTCGAAATCATGGGAATTTCTTTGGTGACATTTTCTCTTATTTTTACGCTTTCAATGCATAGTTCTGATATTTTTTTTTTCATTCATTCCATTGAACCCATTTTCTTTTGTTAGAAAAATCGATCTTCATTTCCATACAAGAATGAATGTTTGTAAGAAAAATGTAATCAACATTCACCGTCCTTTTCACTCTTTACATTGTTTTTGATTCCCATAATTCCAAAACTCTTCTAATTTCCTCAAAAAAATACAAAAACAAAAATCATTCGAATAGATTTGGCATTTTTGCGAGCCAATGCCATTTTTCTAAAATTATTTATTAAATATGACCATTTCTTACAAACTAATCCACTTCCAAAAATAGACGGATTCAGATAAATTGAGTGAAGCGTAAATAACATGAAACAGCCATATTATTTTTCCCCGGTAATATCAAATGAATATTCGAATCTGTGCATTAAAAACAAATAATGGCTGCCTAATTATATTAGTAGTGGATTACAAAAATATATTCGTTTCTCTCTCCCCTCTTCCCTGTTCTGTCGACCGTCATCAAACATTGCACCAGCCATTAGAGTGCACACACGGTTTTTAACACACTATCGGCCTTAAGCTGCAAGCAACGAACATTGGGAATAGTAAAAATGAAATGAATGGTCACAAATGAATGTATCTTTAGAAGTATTTAATAGGCTGGTCGTTTTATGCGTTTAATGCTTTCATATATTTTCTGCATAAATCTTGTTACGAATTTTGTAATAATTTTTCTTTTTTTTTTTTTAATAAATATATAAAAGAGTTTTTTTTATTCATTGAATATTTTTTATTTAGTAATATTTTCAAATAAATTTAAATGATTATACAAAAAGGCATTCTTAGATATCAGAGACAGTCTAATATAGTATGTCCGTATGTTCCTTCAAAGCAATCGTAGGGAATATGTCAGCCATCGGTTTTCATGTTAGTGCCATAGTTAATACAGAGACATCATGTATGTTCGTACATACAATAAGATGGCATTTGGTATTTTTGGTTGTTGTTTTTGTTTTCCTTCATTTTCGTACGAAATGTTTTCGATAGAATTTAAAACACTCTCTGAAAAGAAGACCTAAACAAAAAATTCTACTACACATTCAATTTGATATGATGACAAACACCACATATGAGTAAACCCCAAAACGAACGAGTGTACAAACTAAAGAAAATAAAAGAAAGTTCGAATACAGAAGAAAATAGAAAAAAAGTACGCATTTGAATCGAAAAGAGTGAGAAGAAATGCAATCACATTCAGGTTTTTGTTGAACATATTCTTACCTCTTGCTGTTCGACTACAGTCGTCGCTGTTTTTCCTTTCTTGGTTCCATTCAAGTGAGCATAGTTACAACTAATAAAAGTCATTTTCGGATTCGAATGTTGGTGTGTATGTGTGTGATTGTGCGTTGTTATGTGCATGTGTAGCTGAAAACACGGGCGGTCATTCATCAAATTAAGTATGTCCGTCCTTCTGCGGCTCAAATGGATTTATAATTTTACGTTTGATTTCTTTTCTCTGAATACAATTTTATTTATTCTTTTTTTTCGATTACATAAATGTAAAGGTCTCATTGTTCAAGTAACAGAGAGCCGCACTGTGCTCCCTGCTCACGCTCTTTCTCTTCATTTCATCGCAAAGTGTATAAAAATGATGGCTTTTATTCGCATCGAAAAATTTAATACACAATCATATCCAAGACGAATTATATTTTTGTCGTTAACATTCCCGCTCCGGTCTATGGCAATTATTTGTGTTCAGTTTTTCCGTAAGTAATCTAATCAACCTGTTTGGATGCCGTAACTGTCATTAGCCACAAACTTGGAAAAATTTTAGCCATATATTTAGCCGGAGAGAAACTGAAGAAATGGCATTTCAACAATAATGAATTCGTTGTACGGTTTTCATGATTTCTCTCTCTCTCTCTCTCTCTCTCTCTCTCTCTCTCTCTCAGACTTCAGAGAAAAAACAAAATATCCATGGACCGTCGAAATTTGAACAAATCACGGAAATTATGATCAAAGCAATCAAATTTCAAATAGTTTTTGCCCAAACAATATCATATTCGTTTGAGTGCGTTGAAATGGTTGTCAGTATCAGTGCCCGTTCTCACATTTCAACTCACTCTTTTACAAAAATATTAATTTAATTACATCAATTATCTTGTCTGTGTTGTGTTGAAGTGTGTTTCGACGGTCAAGCTTCAATTGGTCCGCTCCTCTTAATGATAATTCGAAATTCTTCTTTTTTTTATTAACTCGCTTGTAATCGACATCGACATCTCTGACCGATTAATGACACAAACATTAAAACCAATTACTATCAACATTTTTTTTATACTTTTACCAAGTAATACGGTCGAATGAACCGATACAGCAATGAAATTGTACATATATCTTGTGCAAGGCATCAAATACAGTCATTATGCTGTCAATAGTTTCGCACCGTATCGTTTAATAAATAATGAAGAAAAAAAAAAAATAAAATTAAGTAGAAAGTTGAAGAGTGCCAAATTTTTGAATGTCAAACACAACATGATGACTGATTTGTTTATTGGCACATTCATTGTGTGCATGCATTTGTAAAAATGTTGACTCAGCAAATCGTATCGAATTGTCAAGTTCACTGGTTCTTTTTTTGTTCAAAGCGTGTATTACAATAATTGATTTATGAATCCCATTAAAAATCGATACCAAAATAAAAAAAAATAAAGCAAAATGAAGACATCATCAATGATTAAAGGTCTCGCAAGTGTTGAAAACTTAGACCTCTTAAAAGATGCGTGCATGACATTCAAAGTGAGGAAAAGACAAGCAATGGAATTTTCATGAAAACAAAGTATTAAAAAAATGTCGAGTCAATTTTTTCACTGCTACTGCTGGTTTTGAATTTAATTTCACAGAATATTCAGTATATTGAAAGGCAACGATATTTGTCAGTGCGGTTCCTACCGCTAATCCATTTATGAATCCCATTTTTTCGCCTCAGCAATGTGTTTCACTGCTTTTTGCATTGTATTTCATGTTTATTTTTTTTGCTGTCACATCGTACAGGATTTTTGTACCAAAAGTATGTGCGCCTAAAACAAACATTCATCATCGAAAAACAGGAAAAACGCATTGAAACGCACATATAACAGACAGCGCATATCCTCTAATAGACATGCCGATATATCGGTTGTGCGAGAAAGAGCGATACGAATATATTAAAATTTACGACCAAAAAATTGTTTAAACAAATGAGATTAATTTATCAAAACACCTGTTTCCCAGCGAATAAAAACCAATTTATATATACAATGCTGAACAACAATTTTGCATGAATGAATAAGATTGATCAGACGGAGAATGAAATTGCTGTGTAACATATGTGCCGAGTGTAGAAGCAACAACAACAGGAAAACAGAGGAGAAAAAAGAGATAAAAACAGCACGCACTCTCACAACTATTACCTACATATGCCTACAAAATCACATCCTTTGCATAATTTTATCCTTTTTCAATCTTTTATTATCAATTTTATGATTTCCAAATGATATTCCGTGATAATACTTCCAATAAAGTTTCAAATAAATCAGATAAAAATCATCATATTTAACGAAAATTGTAACCTTCTTTTAATATCTAAACGTCGATAATTCAATTCTCAAAAATAAAATAAAATAAATCTTAAAATTAGATTATAACATGGAATTTTGTGATTTTGATTTTGATTTTAATCTTAAAATGTTAATGAGAAAAGTGCTGAGGAACTACAGAAATTTCCATTTATACTGAAAAGACATGTGACAAGTGACACAAGATAATCTTGGTCGCACTTCTTTAATTTTTTTTTTTTTTTCGTTTAATTCATATTGAGATGGGAATTTCATTAATTTAAAATGTATATCGCTTTGAATCAATCGCATAAATTCTGCGAAAATCATGTGAATCATTTTGCTTTTAAGTCGATTAAAAATCTTAAGTCTGGGGACATAGATCTTGATACGTAAATGACAAGTTAATTATTTGGTTTCGTGAGCACTCATTTAAAATTCAACACTTCAATTGATGTCGGTTGTAATCGTAAGAACGTAGACACCGAAATGCATTCAATCATATTTAAGCAGTCTTCTCACATGTGATAAGATCTCCATCTCATTCGGAATTATCGCCGAAAGAGTTTTTCGTTGTGCTGGCGCATCAATGTCACCGCGATTAAATAATTTAAATGGAAAAAGTAGAAAACAAGACAGAAGTAATAATAAATAAAATGACAAAAGATGATTTTATCATTTGAAATATGGGTGATTGTGTGTCTTAGACCATTGCAATCACCGAAACTCTTCAACAATTAAAGTTTAAAATTTATGCAACCAAATTTTAGTGAAGGATTGATCTAGTAGACTGTTAATAATTATACAAAAGTGACTAATTGCATGGCGCATGTTTGCATCGTTATCGAGCAGTCGATGAAATAATTATTATTTACGGTTTCAATTTAATTGATTGTTACTTTTGTATGAATGACTATTATCATTTGTTTGCGGCAGAGTACAGATGATTTTGGCAACTGTGACATACGAATTGAATTTGAATAGAGAGACAAAGTGAATTTACAATTTTTGTTAACAAGAACAAGAGAAATAGACTGATGTTGCAATCTAATATTTGATGCGTTGCCACTGTTTTTCACTCTCGTGCGATTTTTTTTTTTTTCGTGCATATATTCGAGGTCTGAAAATTAAAATGAGTTTTCGTTTTAGCAAGAGGCGAAGCGAAATTTACTTTTTGCCCATTTTCTATGCTGTTCAGCATCAGTGAAAAACTTGATTTTACAGCACGTTTGGTTTCGAGCTCTGTCACTGCAGTTCCTTTTGCTACATATTACAATTTTAAGCTGTTGTTATTTTTGATGATGATTTTTTCTGTAGCTGCTGTTGCTGCTTTGGTTGTTATTTGTTATTATTGTTATTTGGTTCGGTGTTTTAGTGCCATCGCCTGGATTTTCTGCGCTCTCTCTCCATTGCTGAAAATGAAAGAAAACAATTTCCTGGGTAGAAAGTAATACACAGTCTGACTTTGACATTGACGAATTTGATGTAATTTGTCATTCAAACCCCAAAAGGATAGAGAGAAAAAAAAAATACATGAGAGCAATGTATATTATGCTTACATAGCACACAGTAACGCACACTCTTATTCGTTTCGCTGGCACATTTTGGACGTAACATTGACGAATAAAAATTCGTAGAGACGAATCAGATAACGCAATAGGATCTCGTATGCACAAAAAAGAATCAAAATTCGATACAATGGAAATGCTGAACAAGCGCAGCCATGGGCCAAAACACGTATCCTAAGCAACCAAATACGTTTTGCTGGATATAATTTTAGAATAGAAAAAATGTATTCTCTCTCAACATGTGAAAATTCAACTTTTCGGTGTGATTTCGACACAGCCAATACAAGAGACAGAGCCAAAATAAGAAAGAGAGAAAAAAATTTCATTTGGAAAAGTCTAGTTGCCATGATTACCAAACGCAATGGTATTTCCCTTCGACATTTGTACAGTTGCACATCACATTTGTCGTTTTGTTTTTGTGTCACTGAAATTGTACAATGTTGCAGAGTAGATGAAACTCAAGCAGAACTAATAATGAAATCTCATTGCAGCTGATGATGTTCTGTTTTCGAAATCATTTTCGGCGGTGAGATCATTTTCAAACAGAATATTCCGAATGTCATGTCACATATATAGACGCCATTATTTTTTGGTCAACTTTCTTACCATATTGTTTTTTTTTTTTTTTTTTTTTTTCTCAAACAATTCAACCCAATGACTGTCGATTTATTTTTATCTTAATTTTATTTTATGCACAATTTTCATCAGCTGTTTATATTATGTTTACACAATCAAATGTGCTTGCATGCTATTAATTTTAATATTAATCAAGGTGTTAGACACATAATGGTAATCAATATTCTTAATAAATGCCCAATTTGTAAGAATTTCGCCCACATTCATTCATGCTTGTCGAATGTTCCAATCAAAGTATAAACATGAACATGTTTATGAAGTCATTATTTGGTATCATTAAATTAAAGCTAAATCGGTCATTGTTTTCATCTGAAAATTTCAATCGTTTCGACCACGAATCAAGATGTCTCAATCGTCAATTTATCAATCAGGGGAATCGAAAAAGTGAACAAAAATTACAGTTTTACCTTTAAATAAGAATTTTGAATGCTTTTAAACCACTTTAAAATCCATGAACAACATGAAAACAGGTTGCCTCAATTGACCGATTCCACCGAACCATCGATCGAAAATCAATCAATGTGTGCTCAGTAACTGGTTCTTCATGATATTCTCTCCAACACACACACACACACATAATTATCTCCTTGAATACTCAAGAAGAGGAACGAAGAATAACTTAATAACGAAAAATACATGTAATTTATTTACGTGAGAAATGACTAAATCCATTGGTATGTGCACAGCGACGAAATATACTTTTTGATGGAATTAGAAAGACTCTGGAAAACAAATGCTAAACTTGTGTATTGTTTTTTTTTTTTTTTGGAAAAAAGGCATGGCATCAAGTCATCTCGAACATTGATGTGTTAATTTTTTTCATGTCTGCTCTGGTTTTCATTTTATTCTTCGTTACACTTCGATTTTCGACGAAACATCAAAATTCCATTGTATAACATGCAACGGAAAAAACATTACACTCACAGGAAAATGAGAAAGCAATCAACCACAGAAACAAAAAAAAAATGGAGTCTAAACGGAGAAAAATAAGTAAATTATCACTGTCAATCTTCGGTTCGGGTCAATTCATCAACATCAATCTCATTGTTTTTTGTTGTAATTTATATCTGTTTTTTTTTTACTTCATTGTTTCCTCGCAACGCCTTGAAATTTGTGTATCTATTCTTCAAGCTAAGGCATTAAGAGTTTCTAAACATAATTAGAAAGAGGAACAATTTGATTAGATTCTTTTTCTGATTAAATAATTATTTATATTGGACATGTATCTAGTCTCTTATTTATTTTCAAGTAAGTTGTTATTCTTGTAGTTAGCTATGCTCCTTTTGCATTACACCTGTATAATTTCAAGTAATTTTTTTCACTTCAAAACGAAACAAAGAAATGTGGCTTATTAAAAAGCATAGAAAAAGTGCCCAACTAGAATAATACAAAAATAGAGCAGCATTTCAAGTGTAAAAATCGATTTTCATAATTATTCTTTGAATGAGATATCAAATGCTAACTCAGAATGAAGTTAAACTAAGGTTATATATTACACTAGAATGCTATAAAAAAATAATGTTTTTTCTGAAAAAAAAAAAAAAAAAGAAAATGAAATTATATCAAAATGATTAGTTAAACAATCTATGTAACAATTTTCAGAAAATAAAAATTACAAAACAAGTTGATCTGTATACTAATTGCAACGAACAAGTATCAAATAGGAAAATAATTACGATCGCTAACCCAATTATTTTTGTATTTGCATGATAATCAAATGGGCATGTTTTTTGTTCAATTGTTGCGAACTTGAACAACTGACGTTATTTAGGGAAAAAAGCAAAACATTTTTTATTGAAGTAAATCATTCCTAGTTAAACTCCATTTCAACGGATAATAATTTCTACAGTGGACCAATCAAATGATGTTCATTACGTGTTCTATGGTAATTGCTTTCATGTGATATCTATCTCGTATGTGAGAAGGAAATAAATCTTCAGAATATTTGTGCGAAAAAAATCAAATCCATTTAGTTGTGGTTGGAAATGTCTTTTACTTTAGATACATATATGATATATCTACACAAGTAATAGATTCAATATGCCTTTCGTATGATGCGCTATTCGATAAAGTATTTATTCGAAAATAAAAAGGGCCCGGATATTTGTTCCAACTATCTTTAACCCAACGAATATGTTTGGCATATAAATATGATTCGAAAAATCGAATTTTGTGGTTTTTCATTCAACTGGTTTTGAATCATGCAATGGCTTATACAAACTGAAAAGCCATAAATCTAACATTTATGAAGTTCGAATGCAGGTACCATTTTTGTGTTCTCTGTTTTCATGTAAAAAAAAAAAAAAAACAAACGAAGACACATGTGAACAAAAAGAAGATGTGTCTAGGAACGCCCTTCATATGAAAGAGGCAAACGTATGAGATTCAGTCTATTTAGCTGCAATAGTTTTAGTTGCTGTCTGATATGTTTGAATGAGTGCAATTGGAAATAATTTCTGTTATTGAATGAGTTTTATATTTAAGTAAAAAAGAACAAACTATTGCGGAGGTGTTGAATTAGAATTTTAGAAACTTCACTTCCGTCTTAGCTTACCTTATTTGAAACATTCGCCTGTATAATGAACTAATAAAAATATAGGAAAAGATCTATTCATTTGAATAAAACACCAACAAATTTCAATTCAAATTATTTATTTAAATATTTCGTATTTATAACAAATGAAAATCAAATCACCGTATCATTTCCAAGTACCAAGATATGAGAAGGGTTCATATTGAAGTGATTCATAAATATCAACGCCAAATTCTGAAAGTAAACAAAGATTGAATAGAAATTTAAGTTGAGACATTCACATGGCAAAATAAATATAATGGTTGATATTTCGATGAACGAAACTCAATTTAAAAATAGAATTGATTATTTCCTATTTAGCTTTGAATTACTCTGTAAAACTAAAACAACGTAGTCGACCAAAAATGGAATGACGTTGACTTTTGAATAGTTTCTTTTTGTCTCTCTTTTACTTTTGTATCATTGTAGCAATAGAGTGTTCTAATCGGTATTCTATTGAAACTGACATTTATATGAAAAAAAAAAAACCAAATTTTACAGAAGAATCGGTCATGTTTATTTAGTATTGAATGTTGTGAGCATGTATTTGTTCGGGAAGAGACATTAAAACATGTAGGAGACTTTTTAGTTGGTTCACGTCTTTTATATCGAACGAATCATTTCGGTGTTATTTCTTCGTTGTTGTTTTTTTCTCTCTTTCGCTACGACAAATAAGTAATTATGTGCATTTCGTTGAATTTTAAGAGAAGTAAAATGGTCATTTACGATTCGAGATTGTGTAACAATCGGTTCGTTTCACTTGGTTTTTGTTTGTCTTAATTTATACATTCGGTGTGGCTTTGATCGTGATGGCGTTCATCATGTTCAATCATTGGTGAGCATTCATTAAATTTATTTCTCAGCAGCGAGCTGCTATATTTTTATTTCATTTTCTCTCACTTTCTTTTTGTCTTTTATCGCATAGTTCAGTGAAAGCCAAACCTTGATTAGGAAATTGCGTGAGTAAATTTTCTGTAATGCGTGTAAAAAACAGATATATTCCAAATAAGAATAGTTTAAGCTGATTTTGGCTTCAAAAAATATACAGTGATTCTTTTATTTCGTGCTCATTACGCTTATCGAAAACACAAAAAAAAAACATGAGCAAAGTCGAAATATAACTAATCTAAGATTTCTAATGTAGATTGCTATTGTTTATTTTTGTCGCTATTGTTGTTGTTGTTGTTTTCAATGTATTTTTAGCATTTTCTTTTTTCATTCAATCGTTGTTGAAGAATTGCGGAACTGTAAATAAATGTTTTTCGTACGCTTAATATTGATATAATTTGGAATTCCTTGTAATTTTTTTTCTTCTTGTTTACATAAGCAAGCATCCAAATTCATGATGAACCAAGCACCATTATTGTTAATTGACCATCATTTTAGCATGAAATTACTGTTCTGGTAATAAAGAAATTGCTGATCTTTTGAAGATGTTTTTTTTCTCTCCTATTTTTCAAGTATTTCCCTGTTCAATTGCA
Source organism: Resseliella maxima (assembly GCA_029041755.1). NCBI lineage: Eukaryota > Metazoa > Arthropoda > Insecta > Diptera > Cecidomyiidae > Resseliella > Resseliella maxima. The sequence goes on from JAQOWM010000563.1 coordinate 614,408, forward strand.
ACGGACGATTTTGTCGGTATGCAGCATTCGAATAATTGTAAAAAAAAACAGGCGCCTCCACTGCCTACCATATGAAACTACCATTCATTGAATATTCTCAATTGAAAAAAGCTATAATACTAGAACAGTATTGAGCTTATGTTAGTATCCCATTTCATATTCTTATACAGCATCAACATTCTTTTTTTCTTTAAATTCTATTGCTCAATTGTTTATTCACTCAAAAAAAAAAAAAAAAAAAAAAAAAAATGCAGTAACAATATTTGTTAATCGAATGCCATTTATGATATTTGCTTTGAATACCATGTCATAATCATCATTGGCAAATAACAAATACTTTGACCCAGCCATACCGTATTGGAACTGGTTTCCACCGTATACATTCTAACCAATAAACAATGTTCACATTGCTCACACTTCAGTCTCGTCCAACAGAGAGTTGTTAAAAAACTCATGCGAATAGAGTGAAAAGAAAGGAAAAAAAAAAACATATACGAAAGCATGATCTTATTGCATCTCATTATTTTAATGGGTACATCATTATTACTTTGACGATACGAAAAACAGAGGAAAAGTACTGTCAAAAGCAAATTCCACAAATAAAGTTACAAGTGGTTGTAATCTATAATAATATGATGCATTTGTTTTGGTTGTGTGTCATTTGAGTATTTCCATTCGTTCACAATTTTTAACGTTTATGTCAATGCAGGCAACAGTCGAATTCATTCAAAACGGGCTCACGCGCAACGTTTTACACAATTTATCAAGACAAGAGCAAAATACACAAGAACATACACATGTACATACACTCTGTGAAAAAAAAAAATCCCAATTCAATTAGTGAAATTATTTAAATGGCGAAAATTATTACGCGAAACCAAATTTTTAATAGCCACAAATTACGAGCAGTAATTTCTTAATTTTGTGGCAAAATATTTCCCCACCACGTTTTGAGTCATTCCATCGCGAATATATATTGGCATTTGATTGATTGGCATGTCAGCAATTATGCACAAGCTGCTGTTACAATCCTTTTCGGTACGAATTTTAAACTTTCAAAGTTGAAATGCCGATGTGATGCGATTTAATTGCATGCAATCTAAAAAAAATAGTACGACCATTTCTTGTTTCAGTAGTAACATTTTTTGTTAAAAGGATTTTTACAAACATTTTACGGAATGCTCATTCTCGTAATGAAATGTTGATGGAAAATTATAAAAATTACGAAAATTACAAATATTTTTTTTGTATTCTGCATGCTTATAAGCTTTTAAATAATATACTTTAAGCAAACACTCAAACCGACAAACATAATGCATCTGATAATTGAGAACTAATTCCATCTATCGACTGATAGTGCAAATAAACCATATGCGAATAGTTTCGTTTAAATCATAAAAGTGTCAAATAATTGTGCTGGTGCACATGATAAATGAGATGCAAGTTAAAATGGAGCTAAAAATGATGACTTCAACATATGAACTAGCGGTTGACTGTTGAATGAGTAATGAATAGTGGAGCAAGGTTATTCACACATAGCTTCAATTATATAGTCAGCTGATTTAAAATGCGTTTGGTGAATTCGACTTTAGCTTTTAACTATTCGTATTTTATATTTTCATGGTCTTGTGACTGAAAATTGCTTTGCAACAGATCGTAAAATTATGATGATTGTTGTGAAAAGTGCAGATGTTGTTTGGCATACACATTCTTTGTTCATTCTCACTTGTAAATAAAATAATGTTGTCTTTTACATTCTTCACTCAACAATGTGCATCCTGTTCATTTTCACCAAAGTCAAAACCGTGATTCGCAACCATTTTTAATTGCCTGATTTTCATTCAAATCATAGAGCTCATTTATTTAATTAAAACAATATTAATTTAAAAACAAGGAAAAAAAATTTTAATCGAGCGATCGGTGGCTGGCGTTTTGTTTTGATAGTGAATGCTGTTGTTTTCACAGAGTTTTGTAAGTTTCGGCTTTGATTTGTCTTTTGTTGTTTTTTCCATCGATCTTCTTTTCATTTATTTTGTTTGCTTGTTCTTAGTTTGTGTACTTCCTTTACCAATTCTTGCGGTTGAGATTTATTCAAGTTTTTTGGTCGATTTTTTTTTTGTTTGCTTCGTTCATCCGCATGTGGTACCTTTGCATGTGATGATATTTCGTTTTTAGCGGCTCTGTGTCGCGACTTTGTTGAAGTAAATTATCGCATGCCTCATGTAAATTAAATGTGCCGAATCAGTCGCCGCGAAAATTTTCATCGGCACACACAAATATGCGGTACAACAGTTGGAAGTTGATCCACGTTTTTTTCTTCTTCAAAAAAGGATTAAAGCCATTTTGTGCACACAAGAAAAAACTTTTGTCGGGTGTTCTCTTTGTACATCCGAAGCTGAAGTAAATTTAAAAATGAACGATTCTTCTTCTTCTTTATCTTTTTTGTTTATATCAATAACTTGAAACTTGCAAATTATTTCATAAAAATACCATCTAAAGATTTTCTTCAGACAGATGACGGTGCAAATTCTCAGTAATATTATTCATAGATTTAGTTGCACATCTTTTTTTTGTTCGGTGAACAAACCGCGCTTCTATTCGCATTAAATACTATAAATCAATGGAACTGTCAACATGATGATTTCAAATTACTCATTCACTTGTTGTACTTGTTCGGAATCAATGAATCGCAAAACTTTTTGGATGTTTTCAAATTAACCGGCTAATGAAATTTCAAATTTAGCCCTTTGAAATTTTCAAATTCTCATGTAAACTACATTCGATACGCATTGTAATGTATTTGAATGTATAAAAAATAAAATTGGTCAAAGATATCACCTCAAGATAACCTCCGTTCTATTCGCATCGAGTCGATGGTAATTTGTAATAATAACATGCGACAACTGACAAATGATACAAAATAATTTCATAGACCCACTTCCAATTTATTCTTTTTTTTAATACAACATTGAAATACAAAATAATTTTCAAAATGGAATGATTACCGATTGCATGTATTTTACTGTACGATTTGTTTTATATGAGTCGTACAAAACGTTTCCTTTTTAATTCGAATGAAAGAGAGAGATAGAGAGAGGTCGGACGAAAGAAAAGAGACAGAAAAAGGTAAAGAATTCTTGTGTACTAGCGGTGGGTTGTAATAAATTATGTTTGATAATTTTTGTGTCAATAGTCCATTCGAGAATTAAATGTTGCATTTGGCAATGACAAAAGATCTCTGATGCAAGTCAATGCAAGCGTAAATTGTGCTGCTCGCGCGAAACCAAGAAACCAATGAGAATGTGGAAAAGAAACGTGAGGTGACGCTGAAAAATCACCAACAACACAGATAATACTTGCCGGTAAAAAGCAATCCAAGCAAACCAAATCTGGCATTTGGTGAATGCGTGTGAAGTTCTGACACCAAGTACACAATTGAATAATATTCACACACTTTGAAAATTTTTCCTAGGCAAAATCGTGTAAATCATGCTCAAAAACGTTTATAAAAAATTGGCTAAAACCACACTGTGCCGAAGAAAAAAAAGATACATGATTAGACTTGTACTTTCACATGCATGCACACAATTCGAATCGATTGAAACAATCGTGTTTAATTTTGAAACTGACACAAAGCTGAATGTTTTCTTATGATTGTTTTGTGTTTTTCTTTCTATGCAATGGGCATTGGACACAAAATCTATCCAGAGTTTAAGGTTCTTATGCTCGATTATTAATGATTGCATGTCAAAGAAATCATGTTGGTTTTCGTGAATAAAAATCCATTAGTCGATGCATTTTACACATTTATTTATGTTTTCAAAGATGGCACATTTTCTACACCATTTCGCAAAGATTTTTGCATGGATTTATGTAACGCTGCGCGAATATTCTGTTTAGCAAGTAATCTCATAGACAAATAGATAACTTATTTATGCAAAGCGAATAAATAAAATTTCATTTTTGTATCAGTTTGTTTGTTTGTTTGTTTGTTTTTTTTTTTTGGTTTTGCACTTGAACTGCAACAAATTTTCATTTATGCTTATCATTGATCTGTGTGTAAAATTTATTTCATTTTTACCTGTTGCCAACTTCCATAGAATATCACAATGTTCATAATCGTTATCCATCTTATTTATTACAAGTTAATGATCACAAATGAAAGTCAAGAATTTATTGCCATCTCATTAATAATATTTATATCCAGGAGGTCTTGTATCTGTGTCGTTTGACAGATTGATTGTTTTATCCATCGTGAAATTTTGCTTTTTCTTGTCTGCCAAATAATTCCCATTCTAGTCAATCGAAAACAAGAAAAAGTTACTTGTTGGTTTTTTTTCTTGCAAATCACACGAACAAATCGTTTTAATTTAATAAATGACTGATGCAAATATGCAGAAGTTAGCATGATTGTGCAATCACCTAAATTGTTCTACAACTGCGATCGAATGTGCGATACAAATTTTAAAATCAATAAAAGTGATCATTTATGGCTACTTTGTTGCACATCAATGCCGCCAAGTGACACATTGATGAAAAAGATACATTTAAATGTAGCTCATAGCGGTTATACACAGCATATAAGTACCACATGATTCACTTTGAAATAAATTGTTAACCAATAATAAAGAATAATAATAATAATCCAAAACACTCCACACAATCACGTAATAAATGTTTGGCGATATTATCTTGAATATTTTTACAGTCATTTATTTTCCATTATGATGCCCACTTATCTGCGTTTAGTTCTCCATTTCTGCCTACTTGCTAAACGTACACAGTATGCAAGTTATCAGTCAATGAACAAACAATTAATTAAAGGCAAAAAAATGTGGCTTAAGTGCATCAAACAGTGTCATTTTTAACACTGTTATAGCGCCGATGAACTCAATTCAGATGGACAGAAATAATAAATAAACATTTGTCACTTCAATACAGTCAGAAAACCTACCAAGAAAGTGAATTTACGAACAATGAACTCGGAAGAGTCAATTTTGCGAGAAATAAACAGTGAATGACATGATTTTGAGGAAATTTGGTTTTCTTATTTAAAAATAAAATTACAAAAATCTTCCCCATTGTCTCATTCATCAAGTAAGCGTAATGTTTGTTCAAAAATCTAGTATTAAAATGTTTGTACCGTGAATCAATGAATAACATGTGCAAGGGGTTTGCATGCAAACGTGCTGTTGACCGTTTCTTGTTCTGTCTCTGATTGGCATGAAAAATGACCTCAAAACGATTTCAATACATACACACACACACACACACATCGATAATTAATGATCATACGAAAAACAGGACAAAAGATGCACAGTATCGAATTGCCATCAATATTTCAGTTGAAATGCACATTTGACAGTAAAGCTGCATTCAATACAACCAAACCTAAATTCGGAATTTACGCATTATTTCTCTTCATTGTGCATATTTTGTGAACTTGGAATAATTGTAGGGCAATGGATTGATTTTAATCAAATCTATTTTGATTCTTTTTTTTTCCGAGAAAATATGATTAATTTTGTATTCATTCGACGATTTTTAGGGAATAAAAATGCCACATATATGTACTACAGCAAAAAAAAAGTGTTGATAAATGAGGGAAATCGCTTCCCATTTGCTACCGATTAATGCAAATTTACATGAATGACAGACGTTCACATTTCGGCTGCACCGATTCCTTTTATGATTTTATGATTTTATACGATATATTGTATACGTATTTCATCCGTTTCCTTCCGTATCAGTTCTGTAAATTGAGAACATGCCTTTTGATGTAATTACACTATACAGTTTTCCATAGCAGTCTGCTGACGGGAATGTTTTTTGAGAATATTTTCTGAACCCGTTTTGTTCCATTTTTCATTTCTACTGTAGTCATAAACACTGCTCCTTCTATTTAATTTATTCTTTCGTTCGATCTCTATCTTTTTCCTTCTTTCTCTTCCTTTGACTTTCTGCTTCTCTCTCACAATCAGGAAAAGCAGAAAAAAAAAGTCGACGAAATCTCAACAAACATAAATACGATAGCCAATAAAATTACTTGGTACTACTGCTGAACTTCGCTTGCATTTTGCACAATACTCGAAATATTGAAAATCGTGGAAATTATTTGTTTACATTTATGGCATTACGTTCACTTTCTCACTTTCATTCCCATTCCTCTTTCGATGCTTCTCTTATCGCCTTCGAAGCAACAAATCTCTTGTTGACTTCATCGTTTTTGCCATTATTTTCCAGCATTTATTTCTTTATTGCTTTATTGCTTTATGATCTATCGTTTAACATTTATTTACGTATGTTTACTAATATTAGTTAATTACCTGAATTGTATGCATAACTAAAGCTAAGTCTAATGCTAATGTGAAACAAAATGTGTAAGAGAAAAAGTGAATATTTCCTATGCTACTAGTGCTGCTTACAGAGAAACTATATTGTTATTGTGTGCCTCAGTTCTGAAGAAAATTGTCGCGTAGTTTGAACATTTCGTTCCTCTTTCAACGTAATTATTGCTCACAGTCGTTCGAAATTTTTCAGTTTTCTTTTTCTTCGTTTGTTTTTATATTCTTTCTTTGTGCAGTTCATTTCGGAAGCTTTCTTTCATTTGTTGAGTAAATTTCACATATTTTTGCTAGTGAAGGAAATGAGTGCAATTTTTGAGTAGAATAAGTTTGAGCTAATTTGTTTTTTAACTCGATCTAAACCAATATTCTCCTATGATTTTTATAGAATATTTACAAAATAATATTTTTTAATTATAAATGGGACAATAAATTTTCTGGTAAAACGTTTAGTCCAAGCCAATCTTGATTCAGCTTTGGCAATCACGAATTCAATATGAGCTTTGAAATTAAGTTTCTTGTGTAAAACTACACTAAGATCCTTAATTTGATCAATTCGTTCTATATTTGAGCTAATTTTGAGCCATTTCTAGCCATCGATGCACCATTGTAATCGATTACATTTCCAAAGCGATGGAATATTATCATTTTTGTTTTTTTAATATTCAATTTTAATTGATTTAAATCAAGAAAGAATGATAAGATTTGGCTCAAAATCATTCACTTTAACAATTTGCTTTCAACTATTCATACAAGACTCGATCCATTTCAAGTTGCATATTCAAACTCATATGGATGAGTTTATTCAATTTTTACATCTCTCAAGAATTTTAAGTAGCTATCTCATGTAATGCATACATTTCTTTAAAAAATCACATCATTTGAAGTACATGCAACAAACTGGAAGAAATTTCACCGAAAAGGAGCACTTCCGTCGAAAACAATTTGGCAATAAACTTTTCATACCTTTCGCTATTTTTATCATGCCGCTTCAACAAATGTAAAATAAGTGCATGAAATATGTATGTGCTATCTTTCAGTATTTTCCATTTCTTTCGTGCACTTTCTTTCCTTCTTTAAAATTGTACGATGCATCTCTGTTTATTACAGTCATAAAACGAAATTATCCCCAATAATTGTAAATGAATAAAAGTCAAAATTCCGAAAAGGGTCTGAAATGTTTGTTGCATTTACTATCGTTTACATACTAGACGTTTTTCAAAGTGCAAAAAGAAAAAAAAACAGAAGGAAATGCACAGAAGAAATGCATTGGGAAGTGTTTTGATTTTATTGTTATGCATAAATAAAAAAGAGAGTGCCTCGCACAGAAACAACTTATTTTTTGGAATTGAAGCGAACTTTATGCTCAATTGCATCTACTGTTTCAATAATTATGCATAAAAGAGAATCTTAGCTTCTTTTTCGGCGAAAGATCTATCGAATGGCTAAAAAAAGAGATGCAAAGAAATTGTTCATTCGTTGAAATAATCATGAGCTTCTGTAGTTGCAGCTCAATAATCATGAGCTTCAGTAGTTCATTCAAGGAACAATCAAATTAGTTTGAACATTAAACAGAAAAGAAATTCCAAATGTTCTTCATGGATAATTTTTTTTTTAACTAAATAATTTTGCGTATAAAATTTGCTAGCAAAATATGTGAACATTAAAGAAATTCTATAAGAAAATGTGAAAATCATAGAAATGACCTTAACATCAATTTCCAGTGAGCAAACGATAATGTCAATCGTCGCAGGAAACAAGTACGACGAAATGATAAACGAGCAATAAACACATTAAATCAACAATAATAAGTACACGAAAATTGTTGAAGAAATCTTTCATAAGAAGACATGAAAATGTTTGTAATTTGTTTTCATGCTGCTGTTGCCTACTGCTGTCATATGAATAGAAAGGAACATTTTCACTAAATTATACGTAACGAAGCACATAAATATGCACAACTGGAGACCAAGTGAAGGATCACAGCACTCTTAGCCGCTCTCTGCCCAATGCCGGTGCACCAAAGAGTGAAGTGAAAATTGAGAGAAAATGAGAAAGAAGACGAAGAGAACGAAAGAAAAGTGTGACCAATTTTGCTGAGAAAACATTGGTCTAATAATGTTCGTGTTTGACCTTCTACGTTCACAGCTAAAAAGTAATATTATTTAGCCTCGAAACTTATAGAAGCTGCTTTCTTCATCTTCGATCATTTGGATTCATTTGCGTAAGCAATGTCTACGCGTTACGCCCAATAATTTCTTAATTTGACAAAAGACAAATGAAAACTGCATCGAAGTCAGGCGCATCTTTAAATGCAACTTTGAAACTTTTTCTTTCAAATTTTAATAGTTCTTTGGAAAGTCATTAAAACAAACAATCGTCTGAATATTTTCAATAATATTCTCATTATTCTATTGACATTAAGGGAACAATCGCATGTTTTACTAAAATGAAAACAAACAATGTTGTGAAGAAATGCGATTTTCTTGTTTTCCCAATTTTAATTGTTTATTTTTTTCAGCAGAAGCAATGAAAAATGCACATGTAAAATTTCATTAATGTAAGCGATGATCGATGTGATCTATTAATTACTCTTCAACAGTTAATTTCGATTGAAAATTTTCTATTCATTTTATTCGCTTTGATGATATCTTAATTAAAACAAATACAAGTCAATTTTTTGTTGTTCTCTGTGTATCGAATTTGATTGAACAAACGGCTACAGTACCGCCTGTATCGAATCGAACATTGTAACTCCATCGATTTCGCATTGCATTCAATTCGCAAAATTGAAACAAACTCCATATGTGAAGCTTATAAATAAAATTAAGAGGAAACATTCGAAACAAATTCAGACGAATGCGAGTGCGATTGCATTGTACAGTCACATGATCACTCCGATTTCTTTCCTGACACTCGTTGAATGCAATGGCAGAAATTTATGACTGTTCAGATGTAGGGTAAGGACAGCGACGCGTTATACTACAGCCAAATCTAACCGTTTTGTTAATTTTTAATTCAGTTCATTGTGTGACGGAAAGCATGTGGATTTCTGATTCAGAATTTTGAATAAAACATAGGGTTACATGGTGTATTTCACCGAGTATATGTTCAAGATTTGCGCTTCATACAAATAAAACTATAGAGTGCATCTTATTCGAAACTCACCCCAATGTATATTTGCTCTTTTTTTTTGTCGATCCAGAATGTCAACGTAAAATATTAGCTATATTTCATTGACAATTTCACCAATACCACTGGACCCAGCCCGTGTTTCAAAGTCAATGCCAGACGTATTACCAAATCAACGAGAAATCAATCGCCAAACCATACATTGCCAATGAAAATCGGTTCCGATTTTTAGCTTCGAATTGTGAGGGAGTCACAGTCGGATTCTGTTCGAATCTCTTGAATTATCTTTACAATAAACATTGTTTGAGTTTATTCAATTTTTGTGGACAGATGTTGATTGTGACCAATAAAAGCAGATCAACAAAAACAAATAAACTATCCACCAATCTTCAACTGTTCTTCGAAAGTGGTTTACCAACAAATAACTTTTGCAAATACAATTTTATATCCCTGAATCAATGCAGATTTTTTTGACAGTAGCCAAATGCTTTTTATGGATTTACAGTCGATTCTTTGTTAACAAAAAATTGAGTTGAATAAATATAGTAAATTGTGACGAAGCAACTTCAAGGTTTGTCTATAATGCAAACTCAATTTACAGTGAATATGACGGCTATTAACATTTTTATGAAGAAAAAACAAAACAATACAAAAGAACATGATAAGGTAAGCGATACTCAAAGCTATGAATTTCAGTTGCAGAAGTCAAAATGTTTTGTTTCTATTCAATATCTTCTGTTCGTATGTGCATCTGTTTCTTTCATTTGTTTACATTTTAGACGCGATTGCATTTTCCACCGTTGGTGCGAAAACTAAAATGAAAATATTGTTAATACTTGTCAAAAATGGTTTTCAATGTATGCGTCTATGTATCGATGAGCATTAACAAATGAAACAGGAAAAACTAAAAATCAAATGCATACATGAGATGATGAGAGAAAAAAATATTTTTTCGCCCTTTTTGGCCTTTGCATAGTAACTGCATTTTCTTCCACTTACCGCTTTGTATATGTACATATATGTATATGTATATGTTGAGATTGTGCACCCTAAACAATGTAGCATCATTGTCAAGAAGTGAAATATGTATGCCGTAGATGCGAACAGAAAAGGGATGGTGTGAATGGAATAGGCAAACGAAGCAAATACAAAAAGGCGACTATTGTTAGTTTTATAGAGGTCGTGTGCCAAAAACGGAATGTTTGCTTTCGGACCCAATGCTAGACATGCACAATGCACACGCATACAATAACACACAAATATACATACATACGCACATCGGTGCATTATTGCAATAAACGGCAGCAGATTCAAAAAATAGTAAATATAGGAAGGTCCCGTAAGAATTTTCAGTCAGAACAGTTTCGGAAGTTAACTACTGTGGATCGATAATAAAAAAATATCAGAGTGAAAGTCAATATTCAAGATTTGAAACAAAATCGTGTTTTGTGCAAAAATAAAAAAAAAAAAAAAATATTTAAAATGACTGCGACATACTACGGAGATTATACATCAAACTCAAATGAATTCTACAATCAAAGCTACAACCAACAATACGCATATCACTCGCATTCGTATGGAAATAATATGGTGAGTTGAACGTTTTTTGTATACATTTGTACAATTCAATTGCATTTTTTGATCGAAAATGCAAGGAATAGTTGAAAATGCATAGAATAAGGTGTATTGTGTTGATATTGAATGATTTCAATTTTATTCTTCAAATATTTCAATGTTGAATTAGTTTTTTGTGCTGTGGGGGGTGTTGTTTACTCTTTGAGAAAATTTTACTATTTCGAGAGAATCGTATTCAAACATAAAGTCTAATGTTTTTTATTTTCTTTCTCATAGGATCAATCAAATTGGGTAAATACAAATATGCAATATCAACAACAGCAATCAACTCAATATTCCAATTCGTATGATCAGTATCAAAATCAATATGCATACTCGCAAAATTCCTCTGAAAATATTCAGAATCGCTCAGTATCAATGCCATCCTATAATGATGTGGGACAACAAATAAATACCAATCATTCATACGTGCCAAATCATGGAATGTACCAAACAAATACGTCATCACATTATCCACAAGTGCCTGCTGCAGTTAATCAGATGGAAAATAATGGATTCTCAAATCTTACATTCGATAATGAAATCAACGATGACGATTCGCCAGTACTACGCGCTCTTTTAAATAATAAAAGTGGAAAAAGATTGAGCCCAAACTATAGCCAATCACCATCAGCCAAACGACGAAAGCATGAAGAGAGTTATCCCGAACATGGAACCATTTCACCAGATCGCACCGAAGAGAGTTTGGATTATTTAGATTCGTTTGCAATGCCTTTGGGAATGACTGGCGAAAATTTAATCGCACCATCATCAGCCTCAACAACACCATTGACAAATAACATCGTAAACAGCCCAATCACAAGCTACGCAGACACCACACCACCACAGTCACCACATGAAGCAGCCATTGAACATGTCAATCAAACGTCAAAAATGTGCGATGCATCATCTCTAAGCGATTCACAAAATGGAAGTGATTGTAAGTATACAATTACATGTTTTTTTCATATTTTTCGCCATTTTCAACTAATTCGAATTTCAGAACTAATTCGAATTTTCCTTCTTTTTATCCTTTTAGCAATTGCATGTAAAGAGAAACGGTCACGCCAAACTTATACTCGTCAACAAACACTCGAATTAGAAAGTGAATTCAGGAAGAATCGCTATTTGACACGCAGACGACGTATTGAAATTTCTCATATCTTAAAATTGAGCGAGCGGCAAATCAAAATTTGGTTCCAAAATCGACGAATGAAAGCAAAGAAAGATCCAGTACTATCAATGAGCCCAAATTCAGAATATAATGAGCAACATTATCATCCAATGCCGAAGCATTATCATCCAATCGGCAACCTTACCACAATGCCAACGACAACACCACCAGCCATGCACTCCTATCCGCATATGTACAGCGATCAACATCTTCATCTTCAGTCAAGATATATTGATCCAATAACAGTGTCAACATCAAGAAATTATCAATATTAAAATGTATCACAGTGAAACCTTTAGTTATAGTCATAGTTAGAGATTAGAGTGATTGGCAAAAATATTGTAAATTTGTAAATATTAAAGTTTAAAAGATGAAATCAAAAGACTGTTTAGATTTTAAGTAAAAGTAGAATATAAATAAAAATTGTAAGCTATTCCTGAATTGATTGTCTTTTATCAAAATCTCTTGAATTGGTGTGATTTTTTGTTTACATTTTTGAATGCAACAAGCAAAATTGAAAGTGCTCTGAAAAGTGAAATGAAGTAAAAATAAGTGCAGCGAGAATCATTAACAGTGTTTAGGGATATTATTTCATTGTTCGGTTCTTTCAGGCATTTCGTTTGGAAAAGCAATAAATCAAAAACTCTCACTAAATCAGTTTTCTTTTTTACCTAGTGCATAAACATACGCAGCATGTTACTCTGTTCTCGTCTTTTTAGCTTCGGAACCTTTCTTCGTATTTTGTTTTGACATTTTCTTCATTATCTGTTGTTTCATGGTTTTCAAGAAATTGGGTGACACACTGAAAATTGACCAACTTGAAACCATTGAGAGGTAAGAAAAAACTGTGTGTTTTGGTGGCATTCGTTTTGCTTTGATGCGCACTTGTGGATCGTTGTTTTCATGTTGAATGTCAAATAGCGTAGACATGAACGATAATATGTAATGAGTAAACATCTAGGGAAGTCTCAGCAGTTTGCGTATTTTGTTCATGCGTCAAATATTCACACTACGGGAAATAATTGAAAGGAATTCGGTAAACCGTGCATTATCTTATACAGATTCATCGATTTGAATGGAAAAACCCATATAATACGTTTGCGGAATTTTTCGGAGATGAGTGGAATTACGGTGGAGATAGAATTGAAATAACATGTTCTAAGAGCATGAGATACACGGCTACTAAGATAATGCTGTTTCGCTCACACTCACAGTAAAGAATTTCTATCTCGACAGTAACACCATACAAATCCTCACAATTCCACAAATGAATTATATGGGAAATAAGAAATTAGATTTGTTATTGGAGCCGGAAAAATTGAAGTGGGAACGAAAATGAAGAAAAAGAAAAGCGTATTTAAAAAAAAAAAGCAATAACAAGAAAAATGCAAAAGAGTAAAATCTTTTAAAACAATTGGGATAATCTGATACTTAACCACTATTACACTAATAACTCTCGAACGAAAAGGGGTGAGATATCTCATTAGGTATGGCAGACTCATAATCTCATGTTTTATCACCTAATCTCATTGACTTACAACACTTTAGCTAGTCACCAAACTAGCCGATAATAAGTCATTTAAAAATTGCAATTTCATAAATTTTCCTTTGTAGAAAATATGCCGGAAAAAAAATTCCAGTTTGATTCTCAATTTTTAATATGATTTTCGATCTCTCAACTCTGGTTTAATGCAATATTCGCACGATTTGTTAATGTATATGTAACTGTGTGTATGTATGTATGAATGTTATTCGGCTGGCGTTGTGTCACTGAAAATTTATTTATTTGTTCATTTGATAAATAGTCCTGAATCGTTCGGTTCCTCTTCGTTGTAGAATTGAATGGATTGCCGGCAGCTGTCGATTTCTCATATGTATTTATGGATTTTCATTCAGTGCCATAGGCTGCATAGCACGTCAACCTTCATTTATTTATTATCTGAGTTTTTGTACTATCTTTTGCAGATTTACCATGTGTGTGTATGTGTGTATACGAAAGCGCAATGTATTGGTTTATGTTTAGGGGCAGCAATACATATGTATTTCATTCGAATTGCATGTTACCAAACAATTGACATGATTATTTTTTTACTGTTCAAAAGTTAGCATTAAATCTAACCGATCAATGTGCCATTGATCTATCAATTTACGGAGAGAAAGAGAGAAACATGGTACTTTTATTTGTTCAATCAAATACGCATTCCGATGTCGAAATCCATTTATGTACGATTTAGAAAAAAATGTATTTAATGCAAAATTGAATATAAAAAATGATTTTGATTGCATTTATTAATAGCAAAATATTCGCAAACAATCAATCCGCATGTTCCATCATCAATATGAAGAAAAATTGCCAAAACATGATGTTGCAATGAAAAAGTTTTTTTTTAGAAAAAACCGCTCAAACCATTGAATGAATTTCTTTGGTTTATTTACTAATTTCTAAACGTAGAAAAACTCAACTGAAATTAAATTGAACGATTGCCACAACGGCCAAAAAAAGATAGAGTTAAATGAATGAATCCCCTCATTTGTTGGTACTTCATGATTAATCGAATTTCGTACAACAAGAAAAAACCATTAATATTCGGCGTTAAATTGTCAATATGTGGTTTTCTAAAACAAATATTTGATTTCGCATTTCAACTGAAGCTATTTACTTGGCGACAAACAACGCAGACAATGTCAATATGCGTGAAATCAAACAAAAAACAAACTACTTGTAATTATAACTAGCATTCAACGCCCAAAAGCACATTCAATTCAATTATGAGATCACTGACTGTCTAACAAGCGCAAAGCCCAATAAGCAATTATGCAAAACAGAACAGTCTTTAATTTAAATAAAATGAATAAAAGGGTGAATTTGGCACAAGTACAATTGTTTTACATACAATAAATTCTTGGTCGATTTTTTAGAGGGGAATCTTTTTCAAACATTTTTTTTTTTTTTTTTTTTTCATTTATAATTCAAACAAAAACCGTGAAAACTAACTGTAATCAACTGATTAACTTTGAATAGAGTTAGAAAAAGATTAAATATCTATGTATGAAAAATGGCATTACAATTTTGATAACTTGTCTTCGATCACATATGTTTTTTTCTGCATTTTTTTTGCATTTTTTTTGCATTTTTTTTTCGAGTATTTTTCGCTCAATGATATCATTAGAAAGTTTAGATTGTCATCAAGGACATTTAAAATAAATAATCAGCCGTTTTAGTTTTTAGTTTTTCTTGATATTCCAAACGAAACGAGCATATAAGGCAAACAAACCCACTGAAGATTAATTTCTTTATGTCGAAATCATTTATATTAATTAAATACAAAAACCAAAAACAAGCAAAACTTCGTTTACTCTTTTTGTTGGAGACGCGAGACGAAAAAGCCAAAAAAAAAAAAGAAAAATTAATGCGAAAAGGAAATCAAACAGTGAACTCTGCGAAATGAATCGATGATCAAGAGTGAGTAGCGTACGTTGAACATTTAAATCGCCATTTAAATAAGCTCAGTGTGCACTAAATATACTGATCGGATGGTATAGACAACATGTTTTCATCTATCAGACAACTTGAACGACATTAAAACATGAATGTTCGACAATCAACCATACGTGCATGAAGCAGACAGCGCATTGATGCGAACCAACAACATCAAACATATCGTGTGGTGCGCATCTCAACAATCGTAGCTCGAAACGAATGGTTCACAAAGCGTGAGAGAGGGAAAGAGAGCGCAGCATTTTTTTTCGTCTGCAACGTTGTGAAGAATGAAAATAAAACAATAAACAAGTAAACATATCGTGTTTTAAATACTCAAATGACAAATTCGAATTAGTTTCGAAGATTTATAACTTATTTTTGTATATAAAGTAAACGCTGAGAACCCACCAGTCACCTCAAAGACTAGTTTCAAAATCGAAAAAGGGAATTAACGAAACGACCTTTTTTTCATTAAAAAATATTCAGCCATTTGAATTGGAGTTGTTTTTTTATTATTGTTGTTGTTGTTGTTGTTATTCATCTTCTCTTGTTTCTCATACGAGAGAAAAAAGAACTGATGTCAGCCGGTGTGAGCATTTAAAACATTATAGTGTAACAGTTTTGGTGTTGGCAACAAACTAACTTAAACGGAACAAAAGAGTCGAAGCTAATAAATTTTAATGCTCATCTTTTCAGGTTACTTCTGTGTTTTCTCTTTTGTCTTGTTCAAATTAATGCCTGATACAATTTTGAAGTTGGACACCATTAAAATGAATATTTTCCTGTCGCGGAAAAATGAATGAATTCATGTCAGCCAAATCATTTGCAATTTCATTTCAAATTTTGCATGTAATTTATGTCTTGGAATAATTTATGTGTTTGAAAGGAAATCTCAGACTCTAAAGGAAATTGCTTCGATAGTGAAATGCCATTTTCATATTAATATATTAACAATTGTAAACTTTTGCTTCTGTTTCAAAATTCTCAACATAAG
Source organism: Resseliella maxima (assembly GCA_029041755.1). Classification (NCBI taxonomy): domain Eukaryota; kingdom Metazoa; phylum Arthropoda; class Insecta; order Diptera; family Cecidomyiidae; genus Resseliella; species Resseliella maxima. The sequence continues at coordinate 631,147 of JAQOWM010000563.1, forward strand.
CAAATGCAAACAATTACTATCTCAAAAATGAAAAAAAAAAAAAAAAAAAAAAAAATCAAAAAGGCGTTCAGATCATTTTAATGTTCATATCTCTCTCCCTCTCTACCGCTCTCTCCATTTTTCTTTCTCCATGTCTCCATCTCAAAATACAATCCAACAACATCGGTCGGGCGATCTTTTTATATTCAAATTGAATTAGCTTGAAATTGATTTTTAATTAAAAATTGAATGCATTCGTAAAGTGACTCTAACCCATTCTTTATCACCATTGCTTTTAAATCGATAACACGTTTACATCGACTGTTGAATGAATTTTTTACAGGAAAATGATAGTGTTTTAAAAAAGCGAAATTGAAGTTTGTATGAAGGTAAATTTAAATTCGATTATCGATGCATGCGTTTTATGATCACTCTTCATTTATCCCTTTGAAAAACATGAAAAAGAAAATAAAAACATGAAGTGATGAACAAAAAAAAAAAAAAAATGAAATATTTTCCAATTACGTGAACTTGGGAATAAAAAGAAATGAATCTGTTTATGGCTTATACACACGTGCATAAAGAGGTGCTCGTGCCTTTTCCAGCTGCTTATTCACGTATCGTCATACAATCATTGATTCAAACATGAATGGGTAAGCCTTTCAACAGGTTAAGCTTCGTGGCCCTATTCAAAGAGATACCTAAGCAAATGGTACCAATTTCACACAATTTTCGAAAAGTTTTTGAAAAATAATTGCTTAAATAGTTTTACGAAAAACAGTTCTCTTGAAATTGCAAAAAAAAAAAAAAAAATGTACAAAAGATAACTGCGTAGAAAACATAATAAGGTAATTTTTTGACATTTTCCATTTATTACATTTTAATATAGAATTCAATTGTATTAGCTTTCCACCGAGTGAATATTTATGAACCGAAGTGCGCTTGCGGCCTTTGATGCTTGAATTGGTGCTTTCTTTCTTGTGTAGAAGTGCCATGAAAAGTTCTTGAAGAAATCGTATCGTCACACAAAACAAGAAAAAAAAAAATCAGCAAAAAAGAACGGAAAAAAACACAAAAAGGGAAACAAGAACTACTAGATTTATTATATGAATGGGTAATTAATTCTTACATCATATAAATGGCGATTTTATGCTAATCATTCATACTGATAATGCCACAAATTTCGATTTATGGAATTCAAATTTTGTTTATAAACGGTTCTAATGTGTATTTAAATCGTGTGTCGCCGTGTAGTTTTTCATCAACAGAGTTACCGATAGATTTCGTGTGCGCTTTCCGCTCCTTCATGGGTTCTTGTTTTTTTTTTCTTCGTCTTTTTATCGTTTCTTTTTTTTTTCGCCGAATAAATATATGTATTTTGAGTCGTAATCGAATTTACGGTGTGCTTCTTTTAGATCGATTTTATTATGTGTCTCATGCTATCGTACCTCTCACAGTTGATCATTCGGTTAATTTATATGAGAAAATATTAAATAATTTATAACTTTATATTCATCGTCGAAATGAAAAACCCAAAATGAACGAAACCACCGCACCGTACGAATTATGTTTTTGTTGGTTTGTTTTCCGTTTGTATCTTGTCTAAAGTGCTACTTCTTTCGGTCTGTATAAGCGTGCGCAAGAGCTTCGGGAACATATTCGCTCCCTTTTTTTCTTTCTTCTTTCTTCTGAAACCAGAACTACCAAGCAAAAAAGAAGTAAAAATGAAGGTAAAATGGTAAATATTTTTAATCAATTTTTCCATCGCATTCATTCGTTATTTTCGTCGTCGACGTTCACCATTGAATTCTCGGTTCTGTGGTTTGTGTCATTTAAGACATTTTTTATGGGTTTATAATGGCGTGTTTTAGTTATGGCAGCGTATTAAATTAAATAATTTATGAACAACGAAATGAGAAAAAAAAAAACATTTTTAGCGTCTTCTGAATGACATTTTTCGCTCTGCAATCATTCAACGGTTACATTGTGAGTATATCGCATTTCTATGAACTCTTTTTGCGCGCAAAATTTGTTAAATGAATTAGTTCAAAATGATATTGTGGCCATTCATTCATCACTAATTCTCATCCCTCATTCCACGAAGTTTATTACGTGATTGATTTTTGCAAAACTGGCATGAATCACACAATTTCTGATTCATTGAAAGTATCACTATCGAATGGTTTATTATAATTTTCGAAAAGTTTTCGATAAAAGTTTATTTGCAAATAGAATAATGAAGACTTTATAACTAAGACGTGACAAGATAATGAGGCTGGTAACGCTAAAATATGTAACTTCGATTGCAAAGTTTTCAAACAGGAAGGAAATTATTGGCAAATTACGGATGAACACGCCATAAACCGAAGAACTGGTAGAAAATTGAGGCAAACATACATACATTCTGAAATGAGTTGTCATTCACATTTTCAATTGAACCGATTTAAGTGTTGAATTCGAAACACACACAAAATATCGTGAAAAACTGAATAGCTTTACTTTTTACTCCAATTTAGACAAAGCCTACGTTTCAAAGCTGTATTAGTTTTTGCTCCATAGCACATAGATTCATTCGAATGACACAAATACTTTTGGTTTTAATTGCGTCAAGTGATTATTTCAAATAATTTCTATATACAATAGTTTGCCTTATTATTCATGAATTCCGTATGGTATGCTGCAAAATTGATTTGATTTTAATGAGCAAGAAATTATTCGCATCAGAATTTTACTAAGCTCAGTATTGTTTCACATATTCGAAGGTAATTAAGGCAGCCAAACCGAAAAAAAAAACATGCACACAACGCAAAAAAAAAAACTATGCCAAATGTGGATGGAAAATGATCGCACCATCAAAGTTATTTAATTATCTCAGTTTTTATCTAGAAAAATATGTGGATTGTGTTGAAAGTAAAACTTTGAACTGAACATTTTGCGAAAAAAAAACTTTGTTGAAAATGTGGAATTATCTTCTATTCAATCGGATCTTATCGATTGTAATAATGCAATATGTAAATTGATTACAAATATTTTCTCATTGTTATTTGCTTTTTTCAATTGAAAAACACAGAGTTACTACAAAAATATTGAATTTATCGAAAATCACAAAAAATGGAACAAAACTAACTAAACCGAACAAATGGCACAACGGCCAAAAATGATATTCACTCAACTGTATAAGTTGAACCGTGTGTGGTGTACATGTGAAGACAGAATGATAAATGATTTTCGGTGTTCAAACAGCAGAAAGCCATAGGTAGATGCACCCTCTTGAACAAATGCTTCAACACTCTGAAATTTAATATTAAATTCAAATGTGCTTTAAAATTGGTGTTTTCATTCTAAAAATAATAAAGTGTGTCTGCAAAAACGAGACAGAATGAATGAAATTCGGTTTAAAACTTATTTTTTGAATGAATAAATAGAGATGAGGAAAAAGAGTAAGAAAACATTTTAACATTTTTACGAATGGTTGTAATTGCTGGCAATAAAGCAATATATTCTCAGTATTCCTTTCTAAGCATTTATTCCATTTTATTTTACAAGTGTTTCTTCTTCTCTTTCTATTGTTGACGATTTTTCTACTTTTAAAATGGGAAGCAAATTTGGTTTGTCAGTTTTATGCATTTGATTGACAAAAAATGACGTTCGAATTTGATGTTATTTATGTGGTCTGGTCACAAATCTAAATCTATAATTACTACCTGTTATATTCATTAAGCAGCCGATGAAATATTCTAAAAATACCGACTACAAAAAGTTAAATTGCCAGTTGTGTTCAACATGATTTAAAATTTGATCTTGAAATTGAACGAATGAAATAAAAAACCAAAAAACTTGAATGGCCCAATATTTTCTGGTCACTAATTGATTTAAATTGATGTTATGTAGCAATAAAAAATGATTTACAGCATTACAATAATGCATGAAATATTCTGTATTACATATATGTGTAGTCGGTCTTGTTTCACTGAGATTGCTAGCAATTGAATAACTGCCAAGTACAACAATGTACAGAGGCGAATATTGTTAAAGAATTAACAAACGCAGTGCAGTGACACTGTTGCCCTAGTTTATTTAGAATTATTAGACATATTGCTGAAAAACAAACGTAGCAAATAGACTTGGATTCGTTGAGACATCTATGTGCAAATAGAAAAACGAAATTATCCTGGATTTTTCCCTTTTTTTCATGAACGGAATTATGTCGATTTGTAAGTGTAGCTTTTGCAATGAATCAGGAATTGTTACGTATATATGGAACTAAATGTACTTTTCATTGATCACATACTTAAAAGTACTGCCTATAAAAACCTGAATATTTAAGAAAATGGAATTTTACATCGTGAAAATTTCTGACTTAACAAATTTTGTTAATCATATTCATTGAATATAATAAGAAAACTATTTAAATAAATTAAAAATCGGTTATATGTTATTAACAAAGAATTAACGATTAGAATGAAGAATACTGCAAAACAAATTAAAACAAAAAACAAAAAACAAAAATTGTTTCCCAAACGGCTTTCAACTCTTCTGTTTATTAAGGTTAGTTTTAAAGTTATAAGTGACGATTTGCATCGACTTAAAGGCAATTATCCGTTGCTAAGTTTGAATATTCTTTTGACGAAAATTGGATAAATTTCCAAAATGGTTTTAATCTTGTTTGAAAATTGTAGATCACTGAATGTGTACGTCGAAAGCAGTAGGTGAAGGAAAAACCCTTTTGAAATTAACCATTGTTTCAATCTTTGATCAAAGTTGATCCAATTTTAATCTTAAGTTTTTACAATCCCAGTCATTTGTAGGTTTATGGTCATTTCACAGCACACAATCTCTGAGCTGAATTCGCAGTATGTGGTTTTTTGTGAAATGGTTATGTTCCATTTTGTGATATTTGCACACCTTTAAAAAATTCTCTACCTCTTTCGAAATGATAAACATATATGTATGTGAAAAAAGGCTTGCAGAAATAGGAATAACTCTTTCAGACAAGGTTAATAGCTATTCTATTGAAAACTTTCTATATATTTTTGGAAAATGTGCTAGAAAATGTGTCTTTTTGAGCATTTCAAACACTTGGAAATAGAAAACAATTTATATAAGTCAAGGATTGCTTCGCAAAAATTCAATGTTTGCACAGCGAGACATAACAGATTTTGGCACATTTGCAATTAGAAATAGTAACAACAATAATATCACCTCAATGCCGTTCGACACAAGTTTTTCTTGAAACACGTTCATATTGATGATCATTGCCAACGACCGAGTCAGTTCTTCAAATAATTTCAACTAAAACGTTAACCGAAATTTAACTCAAAATTGTTTGATACAAGTTTTATTTTTAATATTAACTTCAATTAAAAGCGCATTTTCTAATGTCGATTTATTGTATAAACTCACAAAAAAAGAAACGTAAAATCAACAATATAGTCAATTAAATGCCATAACCAATGATATTTCCAAAGAAAAATACAATTAAAACTTGTATTTGTTCCCGTTTAACTAAATAAATATGCTGCAGTAAAGTGAAATTCCAAAATACTTACTTGGATGAAATGACATCACAGCGGATCGAGTTCGATTGGAACGTCTTTTTTTTTTCTTTAATTTGAATGAATTCGTAATTAATTCAACTTAATCAATTTTAATCAAGTTCGTGCTTTTTTCGAAAAAATGTATAAAAAAAACTTGGTGCCTTCTTAATTAAAACACAACAACAAAACCAATATGTTCCACTTTTTATTTGAAAATAATAATGAAAACGGACAATTGGAGAGAATCGACGAACGAAATGCTGTTTTACAGAAAAGGAAAAATTTGAAAAGAAAATAAAAACAAAAGCAAAACGCAAGAAAATCAACAACAACAAAAACAAAAACAAAAATCGAAATTTAAAAAGTGTATACTGGCTACTGGCTATAATCAAAACTTATCACACAAAGCACACACAAAGAGTTGTTCAGTCGAATATATTCTCGAGTGATTTTTTTTTCATTCGAAATAAACGATCAAAAAGAATTCAGCCAAGAAAAGAGCATAAAGACAATATTTAAATGAAAGAAAAAAAAAACATATCAAATTCTTGGTGACTAAAGCGCACATGTTAAAAGTAAAGGCGGTGACAAATCAGCGAGCGAATGACTGAGACGCCGCCCATTATCGCATAAAACCAAAATTTATGGCTTTTAAATGAAAATGTGTGCTGCTGCGCACATCGTTCGATCAACGAACAAAAGGCAGAGCGAACGCCAGTACGCAACTCATACACTGAGGATGAAGAGAGAAAGAGGCAACAGAAAATTACGATAGCAAATATGAATGCCAAAGCAATCGGAGTGAGACAGTATGTTTCATGTGTTTTCGTTTGTATCTTATCTTCCTCATTTCTTTTTACTATATTGGAGCGAATGCTTAAAATTTTTGAAAATATAACGTACGATAAGCTTCTCCAGGTCTCGTTTTATTAAAAAAAACTTATGTAATAATGGATTTTTTTCTTCAAAATTTGAAAATATAAAAATATTTTTCAATTTTTCAAGTAATTTCCTTTTAAAAAATTCATTCAGTAATGGTAAAAACAAAGTCAATGTCAAAGAGATGCACTTTTATCTCACCATCTCTCTTCAAATTATGCTCTTTCACTATGTTTTATCCTTTGCGTTATGAAACAGCACGATAGTCTGTCTCACATTTACATCGTATATTGCCATGAGTGAAGTCGACAAAAAAGCGAAACGACTGCTGGTGCGATGGGCGACGCGGTTGTTTGAAAGACAAAGCCAAACGATAATTGCCTCTTTATTGCTCGTATGATTTACGGTATTCAGTCATTTCACTTGCTCTTACCGCATCAAGATTTATGGTCGTGTATTGATGTATATTCAAATATTTAAACGATATTTATGGTGTAGCTGTTTGAATAGAGGCCGAATGTGTGCACACTGCACATACACAACTACAATATTATTGAATTTTTGATGTGGTGTGTTATCGTTGCTATTGGTAGTACGTTTGTGTGGTTCTAAGTGTATTTTTATGCGCAATAGTCGGGCAATCATCGGTGTGGCATCGACTACAATACAAGCTCATGATCGAAGCCGTTCATTCATGACGAATGTGGTAGTGTCTCTTTCGGCATTCACAGTTCAAGCATATGTTGGACAATTCACATATATTGAACACACAGAACTCTCGCACATCGTAAATTGAAGTGTATTCTTTGCGCCGTAGTTCACTCTCGACACATCTCTCGCTCTTTTGGTTCTTCATCATTTCAGTTGGTGTATTGTACGATTCAAATGAAACATTAAGTATTAATCGTGCGCCGCATGTGCATCGAATCGCACACACGAAAAACACACAGAGATAGAGAAAGAGCAACAATTCCGTGCAAATGGAACAATTTATATATACATCGGAATCAAGAAAACATTACACATTTTATCATCATCATCGTCATTATTGATATAAAATAACGTATTGTTGTTCGAACCACGAACGACGACGGCCAACGTGAACAAGCTAAATAAACATTTTCCTGAGCAGTTTCATCTTTTACTGTGGTTATACATTTTTATTTTATATTTGTTGGTTTTTTTTTCTGCCTCTCATCGACAAATTCAAAACGCACAGTTTTTTGAAAAAGCCTTCGTTAGTCATATCGGATCGCTGGCGCTTTAAACACGTACATCAATTTTAATGTGAACTCAACGTGGCGGATAATTTTTATTTTTCAAATCAGTGAAATTATTTTTATCTTCCGATTGTATTTTTCCAATTGACCGGTGAAAGAGTTCTTTTTCTATTTAATCAGCAATTTTTTTATGTGTTTTTTTGAAAGCAGAAATGATCCAAAAGTGGTTTAAATAATGACAAATTATTTGGAGTTGAAATCACAGTGGAAAAAAGTCATTTTTTGGTGATTTTCTTTTGTTGGCTTCAACTTTGGAAATATGGAGTTGTGATAGAAAATACAAAAAAAAAAAAAAGAAAAAAACTATGAAAATTCTATTCGTGCTGTGCAAAAGAATTTTCGACAAGTGAAACTGAATTAAAACAATTAATGTGCAGATTATTTTTTGACACCACAGAACAAAAAAAAAATTGAAAAAAATTTTCAATTTTTGATTCAATGTGAATAAATAGAATAAATTACAAGAATATTTGGAATTAGTGATTTTGAATCACATCATTGAAATACGATAATTTTTTTTTTTTTTTGAAAAAAAAAGCAACCCTTTTGTTATTTTCGAAATATTTCTGCTGAAATAAATCTCGGAAAGGTAAGCCACAAAAAATGTAAACCTCTCAACTCTGTCATCATTTTCAATTTTTTTCATGTCAAGTAACAAGAAAAAAATTGAAATTATTCTTCGTTTTTAATTTTAAATTGCCTCGCGATAGAAAATAAAGTAATTTTTATTTTGTCGATAATATCGTGCGTCAATATTGATTTTTTTTTCGTCGAAATTATTTATCTCGTGTTTAAAATGGCATAAATCATTTTCCCTAGATAAAAAAAAAACAATAAACAAACAGAAGAGAATTGTGAATTGTTTCCATTATTTTATGAGGTGCTTACAATTTTTACGACTTTTTAATAGCTTCAATTTACTTCGCCTTGTTCATTCTGTTAGGGAGTGAGCTCGAATTGCATGTCTTTTTACTCATCTCTTTCTCTCCATTTGACTCCGAATATCTTGCTCCATTCTGTAATCGTTGCAACTCATAATCACACAACAGTAAGCATAAAAAAGCGCAACCAACCACAGCATCAATCCAACAAATCCATAAATGTAATTTTGGTTTATTTTGAACGAGTAGGGTTTGCGAGTGGCAATAAAGTAAAATGCTTACATTAATCACAATTTTAAATTCAAATCGTTCGTGTTTTAAAGCGCAGTTAGTCGGAAAGAGAATGGATTTAATTTGGTATGTTAAATAATTCGTCTGGTTCTTCTAAAAAAAAAGGTCTAAATTAAAATCATACAAATTATGAATATTTAATTTATTTTTCTTATGTTTCTGACGTCATGCGTTCATTCCTGCTTTTTTTTGTTGACTTGAGCAAAATCTCGATCATTCCCGAAAAAACAATTGGTTCACCATATGTGAAATAATAGAAATCCAAACATTAGACAAAAGACAAGAATGCGATAAGTAACCTTTTTACCATCATCCGTAAAGTTCTTTACAGAAACAATTTTCATGGTGCATTTGCCTTCGACCGAACGGAGACAAATTGAACAAAGAAACCCAGAAACATACACAAAACGTATTGCTGGTGCTCGTGTATGTTTATCATGCTAAATGATTTATGTGACATCTCTCCGGCATTTGCTTTCTTCTTATTTTAATCGCTATAGAATAGAATGACATTTTTCAACCTGAAATCGTTTTTGTTGATCTTTTGTGGTTTAATTTGTGTGCCATATATGATCGTAATGTCAACACTTCTGTTTTTCAAACAAATTCCATATTTTGATATACACAAAGCCTACAAGCCAATAAAAAAATGTAAATTTCAAATTAATTCAATGTTAATTTAATTAAATTAAAATTCAGATTTCTATCTTTGCGCAAATCGCAATTAACCAAACAATATGTAATTAAATATTTTCTACGCCTCAATAAAATACCACCGCGTAATTGAAGCTACTTGCAAATTGTTATCTGTTCAAGAATCGGAAAATCTCAAAAGAATCTGTAATTCATATCAATTACAAAGGCAGTATTCTCCCTATTCAAATGTTGAGAGAAGTAAACAATGTTTACCAGCACCGCATACTAAGGTCATGGGTGCTTTATTGGATTATGCGATTCCTTCTAAATATTCTTCAAATCATGATTCAAATAGAATCTTCTTGACGCTCAAATAATAATTGATGAAGTTTTGTAACAATTGAATATTGTTCCCTTTTTTTCGCTCTTCAACGTTTGTTGATACGCTACATTTTTCAAAATTGCATATGAATTAGTTCCTCCTCCCTTTTGGCATGGCAATATCATATTGTACGAAAAGCTATTGATTATTTTCACATTAAATTGATTCTTCGCAATCTTTACACTCTTTTTCTGTCTTAAATTTTATTTCAATAAATTATATACCTGTAAATCGAGTAACGGAACAATCATATGATTGTTATAGCTTGTTCGCGATATTTAAGTAAATCGCAACGATACGCTCATAATGTTTCTGTAAAAGAAATGTTGATAAATGCTATCGAAATCACTTAATTCGGTCCGTATATATATGTATTTCGGTTCTTTGTGTATCTCAGATCTGTAATGGACAAAACGTATGATTGATCGACATTATGCCGTCTATATCCACGATTCAAGTGAACTTGATTGAGACATTATTATCGATTGCCCGTTAACAATTCCAGCGTTCAATTATTTGGAATTGTTTTTTGTTTTCGCATCAATACGAGTACTCTTTTGAGCAAAAAAATGTTTCATGGAACTTTTCTTTTTGAAAAACTATGAAACGAAAAAAATTTTAAAAAATCACATCGGAAGCGCACCAGCAATAGCAAGCTTCTAAGCGGAAAATTATGATTTTCAAAGAAAATTGAAATAAATGGACAATCACGAGTACAAATGTTAATTAAAAAAAAACATTGTGGATAAAGGGTTATTTGGGAATGATTTTTATGCAAAAGGAAAGCATGAAATGCGTCACATTCAAAATGATTTTTTCCCGTTGCTTTTTCTTTAAATCATCGAAATATTACAAACGGAGCAGGTTCGCTTCGATTCGAGTAAAATTTCAGCGCTTGTTGTAGTAAATACGTTGAAGAAATAGTTTTACTAAAATCAATGCGGACAAAAAGAGAAAAATACGAGAAGTATTGAGAATGAGATAAAGAAGAGAGAAATCAATGCGAAACTGGTCAAACCTATAATTTTGAGCCAATGGGCAATCTTGTATGCGATTAACACACGATCGCTAATGCAACAACAATTATATTTTAAACTCGGATGACCGAAAAAATTTGACTTGTTGCATAAAAAGAGAAGAAAAAAAAATAAACATCAGCATTTTGAAGATGATCAAAACGAAAAACATATCAAAATCGCTTGATTGCAATGGAATCAGCCAACGGTCGAAAATGTATAAAAGCGACCGCAACAAGCGAAGAAACATCGAAAATGAACACGAAAAAATTTCATTTTGTGTTCTTTTCTGTTGCCTGCGCATTTTTTTTTATCATCGACTGTTGCATGCTTATATTTGTTAATGCGCGATCAAAAACCGATCCAATGTTATGCTGTCCGAATTTACAATATATGGTTTTCAACGCGTTCATATTTGATTAAATGGCCGACATTTATGTTGTTTTCAAATTTATTTGGTTCCTGTTCATTTGATTTCACTTCAATATCAATTGATGAAAAATAATTAGGAAGTTTTTCAACAACATTTCACTTAAAAATAAATTAAAATTGCATCTCATTTCATGAAATTAATTCTTTTTTCACCATTTTTCGTTTATTCCTTACAGATAATTATCAGAATAACTACATTCAAAGTGCAATAATTGAACGAGTTGAACACGTAATTGAATTTAGTGAAAAAATAAAAGAGTTTTTGTTTATATCGTTGACGCAACAATCAATCTATTAAAAATGAATCCAGAAAATTTTGCAATGTCTTCATATCAATTTGTCAATTCATTGGCATCTTGCTATCCACAATCGCAACTAGGACAACATGGCGGTAATAGCACAAGTAACAATACAACTACCTCAGCGGGCAATAATCAAGCATCGGCAAATAATGATTATTTTCCATCATCGGCATATACGCCAAATCTTTATCCGAGCACACCCCAAGCGCACTACACAAATCAGGCATACAATTTGGGTGGACAACAAAATCCAAATGATATGGTGGATTATGCTCAACTGCAGCCGCAGCCACAGCCACAACGGGTAATGTTACAGCAACAACCTGCAATGAATCCAAACAGTTGTAAATATGATCCGGACGGCGGTGCAAAAAATAACAATAATAATAATATAAACACTTCGCTCATATCAAGTCCTCAGGATTTGACAACTGGACGAGATATTTCACCGAAACTATCGCCGACGGTTGTTGAGAATGTGGCTCGTTCGCTGAACAAAAATGTTAGTGGTAGCGGCGGCGGTGGAGGCAACGTTTCGTCTACAAATCAAAACAATCCATTAGGCTTAAACAACAATAATAATAATGTGAATCATACAAATGTATCGATGTCAATGCACAGCCCAAACGGTGGTGATTCGGATACGGACAGTGAAAGCGGCAATGAAGCAGGTGGCAGTCAAAATGGTTCAGGCAAGAAAGGTACACCACCACAAATCTATCCTTGGATGAAACGCGTACATATCGGCCAAAGTAAGTTATAAATCACTTTTACTTCTTACGCTTGTCGTATTCTGTTTTTTTTTATTCGCTTCATATATTATTCCGTTTGGTTTCAAACAGTTTTGAAAACGAATTGTCCATCTTTGATTGATTTAAAATGAATATGTGTGTGTGGAAATGAGTGTGAGTGTGCTTATATTGTGGGCACGAGCATTATAAATGATATGTTGAACATTCTCAGACAGATCAAGCAACGACAGTTAACGCCTAGAAACAGAAAGATACACTTCAACCACACTGAATACCAATTACTGTCGATTTACAACGTTATAATTATGTCTACCAAATACGAAACACATAATTATGTTGTTTTTACAAGTCTCAATTATTGCTGCAATTCTCTTGAGTTGGTCAAGTGATCGTATTAATTCAAAAAAAAAAAAAAAAAAATATTTTAAATATTTTCAGTCGAAGAGAGTTAAGTAATAAATTTCCATGCAAAATCGATTGTTCTGTAGCACAAAAAAAAAAACGTTTCATTCATCAAAAGGGTTTCATTGTTATTCAAACAAGTCCAGTTACTATTTTATCTGTTTATAAGAAAAACGGTGTAGTCTTTATTCCAAATTTAACTTTCATTTTATTCCGCCCAAACGGTTTAGTTTGCTATTTCATTTTCTCAACTATTTGGCATTTGCGTGCCCTATATTCATTTCGAACGATTGTTGCAACCATGCTCATATATTTCAGTTGTAGCCCGTCTGTTAGTTTGAGTGACATAAAGGAATTTGATGAATGATATTTTTAACATGAAGCGTTTCAATTGCTTTTATTTTAATTTCGAACCAACATTGTAGATTTTCACTCGTGTAGAAACTGGATTCGTTTGTTCAGGGAAAAAAATCGATGAAAAACTTAATGGAATTTGAGTATATGCTAGGGAAACAATAGATGGGAATAATCGTTTTTGTCTTTCGATTGAATGCCGACGTTGATGGTGATGGTGACTTTGTTGACATCTTTTCCCTATAATTTATGTTATTTCATCCAGTTACCGTGTACGTCCACCAATGTAATACTTGTGGAATTGTTTCGAAAATATTATTAACGAATTGTTCATTTGCACGTTTTTCCTTGGAAATTGCATTCGTGAAAATAATTAACGAAACATGATTAATAATCACTTCAATTCGATGCAATACGTTCAAAACTGATTCGATCTCTGATTTGTTTTCCGTTTCGTATTGTCTATCGATCAGTGGTTAGTGGCCAGTTACACTTATTAGATATTATTAATACCTTTTCATTATGGTATTATGTATCGCGTACTTAAGAAATGTAACAAATTTGAATCGACCTACAGAAAGAGGAAGAAAAAAACATCGAAATCAATTAACTTTGCTATTCATACTGACACATGAATTTTCATCATTGTTTCGGAGTGAGCGCAATGCTTACTATTTTATTACAATCTATTTTTTCATTCAGACAGTTTTTTTAAAGATTTATTACAAAAACACTCTACCCCAGAAACAAGAAACTCTAGACACATAGTAAATGTGAATCAATTTACACGCGGCGCATTGGTTGTATTTTTTTCTACTTTTCTGTCTCTCAATTTATAGTTGATTCATTTCAATAGCCAAATTGAAAAAAAACAAAAAAAATCCTATGTACTTCGATTCAATTAAAAGATTATTATACACAAGTTTAATTTCATTTATCATTTTTGCGCAGTTAAAACACATTTTTTTGCGGGAATTTTTTTTTTCTTCAACAGAAATTATGTTAAATTTTCATCATAATTCTCTTCTTCGATGCTTTTCAAGAGATATTTTCACCGCAATTATATGTATAAAGTGTACAATAATGTGTGTTGACTTCGTCATTTGTATTTTCTCTTTATGTTTTAAAAGTCTATTTATTTAATTATATTTTGGTCACGACACTTGAATTATTTTTATTATATAAAAATTCATCAGAATCTGAACGAATAAAATATAACAATAATTGGGTGTACTCTTATTGCCATCAATTTTTGGTAATCAAAAGAAGCAATATAAAAAAAATTAATTTGCTGCTAAGAATGAAAAAAAGCACACACTTTTTGTTCAAAGGTGCTTCAAGGCAACATTTTTGTTTCAGCAACCGATTCGACGAGAAACTTGGCAGGATTTTTACATACTCTTTTTTCTTGTTGCCTGTTCGGTTTTTGCAGAAATTTCATTGGTGCCTCATATTTAAATGTAACAAAATTATCATGTGCAAATTTATTTTTGATGAATTTTCACAAAAAAAAAAAGAAATTTTTTCTTTTGAATATGGCATTAAGCGTTCCTCGGCTATTTCACGGAACACGCAAGGTAACTATCTACTTACCCAGTCTGCTTTATGTTCAGTGCATCGACAATAATTCTGCGGGTAATTGTCGAACGTTTAAAGCAAATGCGTATGGAACGAACCAGATTGTCCATGACAATGACGCAACAACACAACAAATATCTAAATTACATGTTTACTCCAGAAGCCTTTCTGTCTAATTTGCAGCTAATAAATACTTCCCGGCCATTTATGATGAAATTAAATTACTGATTGAAACTCACTGAAAAATGCAAAATAAAACATATGAAATAGTTAGCATACTTTTTATCGCAATGAAATCAATCTGTATATATGCGATCGCTGCAATAGGTTCAATGAAATGCTAGCTTTTTTTCTTTCATGAAATACTGAAATGAATCGATTTTTTATGGCGAAGACAAACCATGCAGGGTAATTGAATACACATTCAATAAAAAGCAAATAGCAAATGCTAATCGACTTTCAATCCAATTAAATTGATTTCAATTTAAACGATTTTTTTCTAACTTTACTTCTGCTGTTATGATTCCGACATATGATAGCAAAGGTGTTGAATCAGACACACTTCAAGAACGTTTCAAATCATACAAATTTTCATTCAAACCAAAAATTAAACTTTACTTTTGCAACTTGACTTGGAATCGTTACGAAATGAACATGATTACAAATTAAATTTGATTAGAAAAAGCATTTCGACAAAAAAATTGTTTCGACAGTCGCTGCCTTGAAACATTAAATTTTATTATAAAAAAATGTTAACGTTTTTTCATGTTTCTTGTTTCAATAATTTGCATAAAATGCGTGAGCATATTTGTTTGTTGCTCAAAAAAAAGTCGTTTCAAAATGGTGTCCAAATTATTTCCCTCCACAAAAACAACATGTTCGATTTGCATATCAAGTGAAAACATTTCGACTGAATCGAAAGTCCATTTAATTATCCTGTTTCTTGTTGTAATTTTCCATGCTATATAAACAGTCATTTTTTTGAGTAATTTTTGTATACATTGGTAGTGAAAATGCGATATTATACGAAATTGAAACCCAAAAAAAAAAAACTTGTAAAAATATAAAATGGAAATGAAGATGCGGCATTATGTTTTCACTAATTTTTAATTTCCAGTTTGAAAGAAAAATTTTAAAATCGATGGAATATAATCAGCATAATTTTCATGACACTGAACACAAACCTTGCAATTTCATGTTTTGAATACAGCTTGCAAATGATATCTGAAATTATGTATTTTTTCCAGACTCAGTGCATTTTTTTTTTTTGCTTAATAAAGCAATTTTATCCAATGTTTAATTTCGATGTTTAAAAGTCAACGAAAATTATTACGATTTACTTGGATTTTTTTAAAACGATTTTAATTTTTGATTTACACCCAAAAGCAATGCATTGTAATTATTGAGCCACATTGATTCAGTTGTTCCGTTTCACATGCATTGCATGCCGGAATGTTTCTTCTTTAATTTTTTCTCGAATAATAATTACACTTGTCGAATGACCAAAAGCCATTGTATTTTCAAGCTACGATTTTTTTGATGAATCTGTAAAACCAGCCAAATCCATGAAGTTTAACTCATTTTATACTCTCTCGTGTAAAAAACATGTTTTTCTTGCTTTTGATTCGCACAAAAAATTTGGCAAATTTGATTTTCCCCATGGCAAATAACGGTGCCACAGAAATAAAATATAAATATAAATAAAAATATAAATCTTTTGTTGCGATCGAAATTAAGTTATTTCCATTGGGTTTATTTAAGGAATAATTTCCTCTCATCAGGCAATTATAATTATTATTAAACAAGTTCAACAAAACTTAAACATAAAATAATTGATTGCGTCTACAATCAAATTATTAACGACATTCTTTATTTTTCTTTCGTTTTCTTTCTCGAAAGTCAGTTAAAATAACGGAAAAATCTAGTATATTTTGTCATTGAACAGTGACATTATGTTCACCTTTTGTATCAAATATGCAGAAGACTTGTGTCATCTATCACTGCATCCATGATTATTTGATTTTTATCGTTTCAGCTATCGAATATATTACATTCATCAATCAAATATGTAATTGTCGAGAAAAAAGATTGTATGACTGATAGATGACTATCGATTACGGATGCAAAAATGTGATTCGCGACAAATAGTAAACATAATTGCGCTTTTTCGATATGGTTGCTTCCACTTCAGTCGCGTTTCAATAACAATGGAAACAAGTGAGCGCACACTTAATTCGCAATCAAATGAGCGATAAGTGTTGTAAAGCTCATTATGTTCCTATTAATAGCTAATAGGCAATAGTTGTTGAACAGTTTAGCATAATTATAGTTATTTGCTGCTGTGAAAATCATTATAATTAAATTTATATGATAATTTTCAACCGTTTTCGCCTTCTTTTCCTTCTCCTGATCATACATGCATGCCTATCTCTTACATATAATATAATACGGTTGGTAAAGCCATCGAGTAGGTGATTTCTGACATTGGTTTTTATTGATGATCTGTTTATAGTTTAAAAAAGTAATAAATGCATGGTAAACAAACTAGTGAATTTATAATGAATGCATATCAGAGCTCAATGCTAAGGTCTCGACGATTCAACATATGATGGAAACAAAACTGCCATTCATTTTTTTCAAAAAATAATCTACACAAAGAAATCTCATTGATTCATTTCTCTTGTGATTTCATTCATAATTTTACCGATAAGAACCGTTTTTCATTTGCACTTTTGATAATGAATAAAAGAAGAAAAAGTTTTCTTTAATTTTCTCTTTCTTAATTCTTTTTGCTCTCGATCGAGATTTCGCAACACTTCTAACAAGCACAATAACAAACGACAGCCTTTAAAATTAAATTTAATTAATTTTAAATGATATAAATGCGTTTGAAATGCGACCAACAATGTTAATAAATGCATTTCGTTTGTGTTTGGTGTTTGGTGTTTTGTATATTTCTTTCATTATTCTGTGTTGAAATATCTTGGTAGATGTGCATGTGCATCTTGCACACAGTATAAAGCATGTTATTTGCAATGGCCGGATTGCTTTGTAGATTTTAGAATTGCACGATTCTCGTGCGCACAGATCGTTTCAGCATGGCAATGATATGCACTTCATTTTGACGATTTATACCATTTTCTACGCTTTTCTTGTTCTCAACAGAGAAAAACAGCAGAAAAATGTAAAAAAAAATTCGTTTTACAAATGAAATCCGTTTTTAATTTATAAACGAAGCGAATTGGTATTTAGATGTGAGCACAAAAAAATCATGCAGCAAATAGCAGAGAAACATGAAAAAAATGAAAAAATAATCAAGTGCAAATATCATTGGCAATGAAGAAAAAGGAAATGAAAATACACAGCCGACTTCGAACTGTTGAACAGCAATTCTTGTTTTTCAATTGTATTTCATTTTATTTTCATTTTCATAAAATGATTGCATTTTTCGCGTTGTCCGTTTGTGCCGTCCCTTTTATCATTCCCATATATAAATGTATGTATTTGTTGGAATTGTGCTTTCAGTGCATTTTTGACAATAACATATTTGTTCTTTCTTTTGTGGAAAATTAAAAGTCGAATAATAAATTGAAAATCAGTTCGGTTTGAATTCACAAACACATTCGTAATATGCACATTGCACAAGCATGTACGAAGAATATATTCTCATCTAAAGAACATATGTTTTGCCTTTTAGTTGAAGCAATAGCAAGTGATACTGAATTTCAAGTGCATTGCGTTCGGCGGTCTGTTCCAAATAGTAAAATTGTGTTCAAGCACAACGGCCAAGTGAGTCGAAGCAGACGATATTTAGTTGGTGCTTGGACTTGAAAACTCATCATTCGTTTATTTACGTTTTGCTTGTTACAATTCACATCCTTACTTATCACAAACCATTGAGGTTAATGCAAAAATTAAATTCGATACCTTTTTCTTATTTGGTTTGAGAGAAAACAAGATAGAAATAGTGCGCTCAATTCGTTTGCTCGTTCGTTCCGTTTTGCTTATATGTATAACGCAACTTTTTAGCACTAGCGTGTACCACAGTTTGATTTTTCATGCTTGTTTTCTCATTTCGTTGCTATTTTTTTTTTTTTTCTTTTTTTTTTGGCATTTCATGTGCACCGTATAACCGCAAAGACATGGCATGGCTCATTCGGCAATTTGCACACGTGAATACACGACACACAAGTTGTGACTAAAGAAAGAGTGAGCGAGAGACCAGAGAGCCCACAGTGTATAACGAATGCAATTCATTTAGTTATTATTGCTTATATATCGCTTCAAACGCCCATGATGTATAATACATCGTGTGTTGTTGTTCCGTTCGGTATTTTTTCTCTGTTTGTTTCGTTGTCGAATAGAATGGAATACGAACAAGAGATGAAAAGGGAACACTTCAACAGCACCAACCATAACAATTCTTGGCTTTCGTTGTCATGTCATGTTCCTTTGTACAGTCAATTTATCAGCAGCGCATATTTCCACTTTAATGTTGGCGATAATGAGTTTTAAAGCAACCAATCGATTTACATTATGCACGCACGTACTCATGAGAAGACGAAATGAATAAAAAAAATGAACTTAAACCATTCGCAAAAAGCACAGCAGTCACTAGATTAGGCTACATTCCATCTCTTTCAAATATAACAATTAATTTTTCTTGAAATGGGACGAACGACAAAAAAATAAACACCAACACCAGCGTCTATATGCAAGTAATGAAGAAATATTTCCATAATTCTCAGCGAAAACTGAATATTTTCACCCGTTCAAAGGAAGTACTTTGGCGGCACTTCTGAATTCCCATTTCGGTAAAGTGTTAAAAATATTACCTACACGAGTTCGCACACATTTAATCAATTCTGAAACCGAAACTGAAACTGAACCTGAACATCGACATAATTTAGATTCACAAAATCGCGGTCTTATCAAAAATTCAGAAAACTTTTCATCCTGCTTAATGTGTGAACATGAAAAGAAACTTTCACGTTTCATTTGAAATAAATATCAAATTGAAAATATGCTCATAGAAAAAAATGAACATAATCTCACGATGGGTATCAGAGAGTTATTTATTTCGATAAGAGAGCTCATTTTATAAACAAAACTATGCATAATTCAAAATGAATCTAAATTTTAATGATTCGTTTATCAAATAATAGCTAGCGTGTGGCATTCAACAGAACGCATTAAAAAGAATATTGACCTCGTAAATCTAGAAATAAATGCCTTATTAGTGGTTTGACCAGCTTGTTAATTACATATCACCAATGGATCAGCACATCATAAATATTATTCGACTTCTTTGTATTTGCCTCGTTGTTATCTTCTAATTTCATAGCAAGAGCTCTTCGTCTATCAAAAAAGAGATCCATGGTTACAAAATTCATAAGCCATTTTCAATGATGTTTCTAAGCAAAGGCAATGGATTTCCATTGATTTCGATCCTTTGATTCGATTTGCCAACTCAAAGTAAATTCATGAGCCAGGAACAATGGCTAAAGAATTACATTAATTGCATCAATTCTTAAAGCTACTGAAGTGATTCTTGCAACATTTATAATTTTCCGGTAAAACATGTTTCTCTCTTCTTCTTCTTCTTTTTTTTTCAAAAGTCAGTTAGCTATTGAAATGCCTTAGCAATGCAGTGATACATAATTTATTTACATGAAACGTTTTGTATGGAATTGTAGACGCGCGGTAGGTATGCTGGGCTACGAGAACGCAAAAGTAAATTTCGATAAAGAGCATTACAAAAAAATCGACATGTTTAAATTCAAATAGTGTTTGTTTGGAATGAAAGGGAATAAAATACACACAAGAAAAGAGCGAGTGAGTCAAAGCCGCTCAAGTGTATACACAACAACAACAGCCGTTCAAGTGTATACACAACGATTCTAAATTTATACGCAGCACAGAGCACTAGAGAGAACTAAGAGATGAGATGAG
The DNA here is from genome assembly GCA_029041755.1 of Resseliella maxima. NCBI lineage: Eukaryota > Metazoa > Arthropoda > Insecta > Diptera > Cecidomyiidae > Resseliella > Resseliella maxima. Next base: position 651,800 of record JAQOWM010000563.1, read on the forward strand.
ATGTGAAAAGAAAACAGAATGATAGAAGTTGGCGTATGATTTAAAAGATTATAAAACAAATTTACGCGAATTTAATAGAGTGTCTAATTTATGTACTCCTATAAAACATAAACCAATTTGTTTTCTATGGCGTTCATTTTTTTTCGCATCATATTTCAGTTGGTTGGCATTTCAGTGAATTCGAAAATATTTACTACTTTCTTGAATGCATTTTAACATGGATTTGTTAAAATGCAAAGATTGTTGCTTCTCTATTTGAAAATCTGCCGGCAGGTATGTTGACGAGAAAAGTGTAAAAAAAAGATCCATTGCATCATTGGAACGAGAATAAGGCACGGTGAAAAAAGAATCATTCCACCAAACAGATTTGGATCAAATAAATCAATGTAACTCGCACATACTTTATACATATTCGATAATTGGGCAATCGGTGATGTATTCTCAATGGATATGATTGTGACACTACCAAAATATTCGAGGGTGATGCCGCTGCATCACACTGAACCCATTTTTAAATGTAAAATTGATCAATTTCCGATTCATAATGTATACATATACTTGCGTGCAAATTTGAACATTCACCCAAGCGAATTCAGAATGAGCTTAACAAAAATCGCTGTGAATATGATTTAAACACGTGTTTCAATCGGATAATCTGTCAAAAAATAACTTTTTCCGTTTTCCAAGAAAGATTGAAAAATGGGTTTTTCCATTCACAAAGTGTCAATATATATTTCCAAGCGATTACAATGTGGTTATAAATAATTCGGAAGCACTTTGCACTATGCGAATTGAAATGTAGTCAACTGATGGCGGCAGGTAGAATTTCTCTTAAAATCACAAATATTGTCCGATGTGCGTGTATTTTTATTTTTCTTTTTTTTATATTCACGAATGGATTGCGACTACCGTCTAGTGTCTGCTCTCATTTGATATTTATTTATATCGTTAGAAAATTTTCGTCTTTCACGGTAAAGCTATCAGAAACACACGTAGCACGTATTTGGATTTGCCTGACCGAAAATGAAAATTTATGAGCTATGCGCTTAAGTCGCATAATACTCTCGACATCGACACTATCATATCAAGTGTAATCCAAAGCTAAATGAAAATGCACGCATCGAATTGAATCGAAGAGCCGAAATAAAAAGATGGCAAACCAGAAAAGAGTTCAAATAATTCATTATTTATTTATAATGCGGGTCACCTCCATCTCAGGGAAAAAAGTCTTAGTTGAAGTTCACCCAAAAACAGTGCTATTTTTTTTTCCTCGAATGTCTCGACTAATCATATGTTTTCGTGTATACAAATTGGTAAATTTGGAATATTCACAATTCGGCCGTTCACATACACAAACAAACATACATGCATGCAAGCATGTTATTCCCCGTGATACAGTTATGCGTTTACATTTCGATATTCGATGTTCATGAGTTTATGAACATCGACGACGAACACGATGGCAATCGCATGGATGAATGTGAAATGAAACTTTTCGAAAAAGATTTATGGATTTTCATAAATAAACTAACAACGATTGAGCCACAACATTGTTGCGCTCAGAATGCACTTTTGCCATTCAAATGCAGTCAAGTGTCTTATAATATCACAATAATTCTTATTTTGGTCACGCTATACGTGCAACTTTGTTCATATTTCCGAATAATTAGCAAAAAACAGCGAATAGTGAACTAAATTTATGCAATTAAAAGACAGCCACAAAAGCCAACAATAATAATCTATGCAAATACATTGAACAATGCTTAAAGGGTCTTAATCCTTCTTATTGGCAACGAATGTGCAGATTTTTATTGCGTTGAAGTTTAAAGAAGCGCAAAGAAAAGAAATAATGAAAAGAACTTGAAATTTCAATGGCTCGAAACCGGTTTTTCGACGAATTTGCCAAGAATAACCGAAACAAAAAAGAAATTAAAATGGCTCACATTTGGTGCAGAATGCAAACAAAAATACATATCATAAAAGGATTAACACGAACAACCGAATAAAAGAAGCTGAAAAATTAATATTTGCATCAATAGAGAAAGAGAGAAAGAGACGAGAGGAGAAAAAGGCCAATAACAAATTCACGTTACATAGCAAACCATTATGATACAGAAGAGTATGGTGAATGCATAAACGAGATTTTTCTAAAATGATGTGTGAAGTGCATTCCACAAGTCTCGTCATAGAAAGCAAGTGTTCTTGAGCAATGACCGAACGAGTTGTGCGCGCGAGATTCAGGCAATTTCCTTATCTATATCACATTAACTCATCCTGAGTGAGTTCATCGCTCACTGCTGTTTTATGTGATGAAAGGCGTAGGTAGAAGTGAGCAGATAGAGAAAAACCAATAACGTTTCATCATTTTTCTTCTCGTTTTTATTTTATTCAAGTTGTAGCACTTGAATGAATGATTTAAGTACCATATGCCGTGTGCCTTTGATCAATAATAATGTTCAACTAATTTTGAGCAAATTTGCACTCATTTAGAATAATGTTGATTTGATTTAATGAGCATTTTGTGGCTCGTACACATTGTTTGTAGCCAATAAATCATTATATTTGACAAAGAATTACAAGAAACATTTGTCCATAATTCATGCGCTGGAAATTTATTCAATATAGTTGCCGCGCACAATATTTGATAGTTTTGTACTTGGGCTGCAATAGAGATTGATGGATTTTTAAGTGAACGTATTTATTTGCATTGCATTATGCATTCACAAACACCCAACAAATAATTGAAACGTTACAATGACTATGGGCGGAGTATGTACATTTCTAGTGCATCGATTAGCTCATCATCATCATACCTGACGACTTTTATGCGATCATTTTCACTGATAAAATGCACTGATTATATCTATAGCAAAATATACTTTACTCCCAGCTAAATAATGCTAATCATTTTCCGCGATTTTTTTTCTTCTCTGTTTTGTTTGCATTTGAGATCAAGCATCTACACATGTATTTTTCAATTTCAATTGCTTACTGTAATATGCGAATTTCGAAATGTTATAAATTACCTTGTGGAAAATGACTTAATTTCATGAAACAAGAATATAAATTTGATTTAAGAATCTTCCCTCGTGAAAAATCAGATTATAAATAATTCAACAATGCATTTTGAATTGCTCAATAAAATCAAATTTCAATACCAAATGTCCACGTTGTATTGTGAATAAATTTATGAAAAATAATACCATGTTTCTCTCTCTCTCTCTCTCTCTCGATCGTGGTCGACCGAATTTTATATTTGTTTCAAGTTTCCAAGATATAGATTGAATAGAACGTTGCAATACGAGCTCGCAATGAGTCACATTCATTCAATATAATCTGAATAAAGCCCAACACTTGCTGCGACATTTTTATTCAATGTTTATATTTTGTGGACAAAACAACAGCCAACCGGCATGTGTGTGTGCGAGTTTTATTGTTATTTTTGTTTTATATATGTCATTTGTGCATGCAATAACATTATATTTTACTTATTTGTAACAGTATATTATTTTAAAAGCTAGTCACATCAAACTCGATATCTTTTTTGTTTTGAGTCTCGTACAAATGGAATTTCATTGTTGCAAACACTTTTGTGCGCCACTCGCTCAACTCACTCACACGCTGATTTTATGAAAACAATATAAAATGAGAAGACAACGACATCAATCGATTCAATACAACAAATGCTTTCGCTGACCCGAGCAAAAATGTATTATTTATATGGTGAGATGGCATCACAATGAGAAATGAAATATGCATGTTCAACGAGACAATCCAACAAAAGGATCAAGAAGTTATAATCGACTCGGATTGAATTGTAGGGAATGAGCAAACGAAGAAATATGTAAATGATTAAAGACACAGTGTATAAGGTGTTTGTATGAACAGCATTTCATACGCATATTTGAATGCGTGAGTCGAGTGCAATGCGGTTGAAAATTGGCCAGCAAAAAATAAACACGAAAACAAAAGGCAAAAACAAAAACACACTCACAAGCATTTGATAAAAATAAAACGAAATCGAATTTCACATGACTGTAATCCACGTTGGATCGAAACGAGCACTGACACTGTCAAAACCAATTTCGTGGCTGAAATGCGCACGTCAGGTGGGACAGGCAAACATACACATTCTCACATGTCTGTCTTTGATGAGAAGATGCTCATTCTTCTTCGTTGTGCCGTCCGCCGTATCTGCTTCTTCGTTGCTATTCAGCATAATAAAAAGAAAACATTCATCCTTGTGTTCTATTTTATCGGCGTAGACAATTTTACTTGTCGAATTTTGTTATTGCCTCTGTGTATCTGTATCGATGACTTTTACGAAATAATGTAAACAAAGTGACATTTGGCGCATTTTCTATTATAAAAAAAAACATACACACTAAAATACATCGATTTTCCGAATTAAATCCACATCGATTTTGTAAAATGCAAAGTGAATGGTATACACACGTACGCACGGGTTTATGTAAACATAAGCATATTTCGCATTACAATGCGATGTCATACAAATTGAAAAATGTCTGAAATGTCGCTGTTTACTCAAGAATTTTCATAGGTCTATTATTAAATACACGCAGTGGTCTGTGTGTTGATTTCAATTTTTGTCTCACATCATTCGTTCGCTTTCGTATCATTGTCATGTTGATATTTTCCTATGAAATACAACGGAAGAAAAAGATGTAAAAATTAAAACCGAATGTCTTGCCAGTAGCACAAGTTTTCATTGTGCAGAAATAAATTTTTAGTTTTTCAATGCAAACAACAACAAAGTTCATAGTACAAGTGATGAGCATATGCGCCCAATGACAGTAGACAGATCAGCAAATATATTGAGATATTCTCGTTGATTTCAGATGAATGTTTAGATCGTATGCTAATTGAATATGTCATTTATGAGAATGACTCTGTCATTTTGGAGATTGTTGATGAGCGACAATTACATGTTACATGCAATCTACACGCATCTCAATCGGCCATGAAATTTGAAAACAAGATGAAATCGCCTCGACGTTGAAAATGTTCCTAATTTTTCGTGAGTGACAATTTACATCAACCATTCAATGTGATTTCAATCTATGAATGATGTATCACTATGTTTTCACAAGTAATTTCCAATTATGATCTCACTCACAATCCGTTATGTCGCTGTCGCTATGTCCGCTCAATGACAAAGATTACAACAATAATTATATATTTAGAAATCAAAATGAGCCCCGTACGATACACAAAGTTGTTGACATTTTCTCTATCTCTATCATTATGAAATACGAGAAATTTTCTTGTCAAGATGTACAACTTGTGCATTCTTTAGCAGCCACTTAGTTGTCAACATATACAGAAATGCTGAATTTTCTACATTTTCTTTCATAAAAAGACCATATTAAGATGCTCTCTGAATGATCTTACATGCACTATAAACGTCAATTGAACGCGTTTAGTTGAAATGATCGCAACGTAGAAGTAATTTTAAATTTAAATGAAATTGTTCAACATTGAAACTGTTTCACAGCCATTTTGATCAATAAGACAACGATATTTAACGGAAACGAGAGAAAAAATCGATAAAAAACAATGTCTTGCAACTAAAAAATCAATAAACATTTACGAAGAGACTGAGAAGGAATGAGGTGAAAGACAAGGAGAATGCTAAAAAAAAAAAATAAGGCACTGACCTAGACAGCATCGCAGTGTATGTCATAAGAACGGAAAAACAATAAACGTTCACATTTGACAGATAAGAAAATTGAAATTGAAAGACAGAGAGAAAACATTTCGAGACCACTGACACTCATCCAAAACAATCCATAATTTATCAGTTTATGGTCAAAAACCATTAATAACCGAGAGCGAAAGGCAGCCAACATTCTATTCAAATAAAACATCACCAAATTTGTGCTTCCGTGCTTACTTGAGAGAGATTGCATCACGATATTTGGGTGCAAAAAAACAGAACGAATTGCTTACGACACATGGAAAAAGGACTCCCTTTTATAAGATGTGAAAATGAAAAACGAACCAAAAACGATGGCGGGAAAAAATACAACAAAAAAACATACACACAATTCGAAGAAGTAGACACAAAATAATAATAATAAAACATAATATTCCAATGTTAACCAACACATTACCGGATTGCCTAATAACATTACAATCAACTTCGGCAAACAAATCCGACGAAATAAAAAAACAGGCAGAAATAAGTAGAATGGATTTCGATTTAGCATCAAAATATCAATAGCGCAAAATGTTTTGTGTGCTCAAGCTCAATATATACATCATTTGTTTTTTGGGTGTTTGCAATATCCTGCCCGACTAGAGAACAATTTCCCAACCGAGTGGATGAAAAAAAAAAACAAACTGGGGAAATTCGTTGAATTCTTTTCATTTTTTTTCTGTTGAATGGAAGTTTTGTTTACAGTACGACCGAAGTCACATTTACATTGTTATAAATGCTTGAAATTTAATGCACAAGTTTTAAGTGAACTGCTGAATCTTTTTTTTTTTCATATAGATTTAATTCTTTCGGTTGCGATTCACTTTGTGCTTCTTTGAGCCATTTGCGTTGTTTTGTTTTGTGCCGTAGTTCGGTTTTTTTTAACCATTCGTCGCATAATAATACTGCCAATGAACTCGAATGTTGTAGGTTGTTTTGATGTGTTCCTGTGTGTAGTGGTGGAATGAAATAAGGCGAAATTTGATTGATGAATGTCGTATTCGTGCTGTCGAACCAAATGTAATACGGTCTTTTATTTTGGATACTTTCCATACATTTACTCACTCACTCACTCATTCACCGGTGGTGGTCGTAAAATGGAAAATGTGTTACATTTGACAGAAATACATACATTTCAAATATTTGCATATGTTTCGACTGCAATCGAAAATTTCATTTTAAACATTGAACATTTCATTGAGCCGTTGGAATTCTCTTTTTAACTTCACTTTTTCATTTCATTTGCATACATTTTCCGAAAGCAAATGAAATGGAATTTATTAATTTTGGATGATGTTTTGTTCTTAGCGCCACTTTACTGTCGGTTTAATGCTTGAAACATGAATGCGTGCACAATCTGGTTCGATCAATGAAATCGATACGAGGCGATTTTGAGTGTGGTGTGCAATTACCATTGTAAACTGTCATTTCTTTCTTTCAAAATGTACGAAATCATTAATTTTATGGTGAACATCAATACGACGCTGACGCATCGACCTTCTTTCATTCTCTTTCTCAAAAGAATTCCAACTCGATTGATTAATCATTATTCCAACGGCATGATTCAGTTACAACTGACGTAGATGAGGAATAAAATGATTGTTATTGAATTAAATTGAATGTATAAACACATCTGATGTTATTCGGAGCATTATCCGACTGAATGTCTGGAAAGTGAGAAGTGTTACTGGTTCGGAATGTGAGAAGTGTTACTTCAATTGGATGATTTTGGAATTGCGAACTAAAATCGATTGATCTAAGTCTGTCATTTTCAAAAGCAGCTCATTAACCAATTCTTGCGAAAATCAACACAGAATTGTATGCACAATAGTTTGAAATGATTTAAGTTTTATTCGAACAAATTTTTGAGCTTCATATAAACGTGATGTTAGAATGGTTAAAGTTGTTCAAGTTTTCGGTGATTGAAACACAAAGACGAGCGACAAACACTTGTTCCACAACGTCATCACGGACTAATGATGTGCAATGGAATTGACTGTGTTGTATGCAATCACGTCAAAAGATTGAAAATAGCGCGTGCGATACATAAACAAAGCAAATCACTCTCAAATTCATATGTTCGTTTCAATTCGCGCCTATTTTGTTTGCTTCTTTCTTGTGTCGTTGCATCAAAGTACTTCGATGAAAGCATTTGAATATCGAACGAATTCATTTGATTTGCATTGTGTGTTTGTCGTATTCTTTAGCGCATTTGCTGTTTTATTTTCGGTGATGGAACCGATCTATATGTTGTAGACAATAATGAATATCAGAGAAAAACTATACATTCAAAACGAGCCAACCATTAATCTTTTTATGAATATACATACACACACAATACATTGCAAGTGTAATCGTACGCAGTCAATTCACATAAATGCTTGAGCTTAAGTGTAAACATACAATGAGAAAAAACACAGTGAGTGAGATATAGAGTACACTTTAATAAACAGAGTTTTCCACTGTCCCTTGAGAACTAGCGCAGCTATCATCACACACAAAACGAAAATAATATTTATTAAGTTGAAAAACAAAACATAACAAACCATCTTACGTATATACTTGTAACAAAGCGCGTGCGGTCGATTTCTTCAACATTTAAAGCAGAAAAACGAATGTGAGAAGAAGAGAAAATTAATAACAAGAACAACAGCCAACTATAAACTATTAAATGGTTTGACATTTTGTAGTTGCCACCGAGGAAAATGTGTATGCAAGGTGTGCGATGTGTGATATTTTCCAACATTTAACAGAAACCAATTACAAATCCATCAACGGCCAGTCGCATCAAAATGTTCTCTAAACGATTTTTTTTTAATTAACTCAACGATAAATATCTTGAAAATGCGTGGAAATTAGTTTTTAAGCGCAAATCTCCCGGTGACCAGCCCAATGCATTTGATACGAGTAATTCATTATATTTATATTTCAATACGTTGAACATTGTTGCATTTTTTTCACTCTCAATGCGCACGTAAATATACACACTATGAAGATGGTTTTTTTTTTTCATTTTTAAAAAAATTCGTCTTGAATCAAGGCCTTGATCTGCTATTTCGTTTTATTTTAATTTAAACTTTGAAAATGTTCTATTTTTTTCTTGTTCAAATAGAATCATGGCATGAAATGAAAATGAAAAAGCAAAGGCCAATTTTGCTATAGAAAATGAAACTTGCTTCGCCAAAAAAACCATTTCAAGGGATTAAGAAATCCACTAATAAATCATATATGAAAAAATAAATATCGTGAATTGTGTCCACAAACAAAAAGATGACATTTTTGACGAGAGCTCATTGCGCTGTAAAATGGATTGAGCGTTTGGAACGTGGTCGGCTGATCTGTGGTTTTTTTTCTGACATATATTTATTGAATAGATGTGAAATGAGCTCAAAAACATGTGTTCCTTTTGTTTAAGTATCATGCCAAGCATTAGAATATTTGTGTTTAAAATATCATTAATAAATTTGTCGTCACATCCACAGATGAGTTGGTTGACATATCGCACACAAAACGATACGAGATGAAAAACGAAGAAAAAAAAGAAAAAAAAAAAAATAGATATATTTTTGAAATTCATCGGCAGACAAATTACGAGCTGTAAAGAAGCATTCGAATGGATTAAGTCAAATGATTGTCTGACAAAATGCAGGAAAGAAGCAATGAACAAAATAAAAATTTGCTAGGCTTTTTGAGCGTATTAACTTTTCTTTGAAGAGGAAGTGAGTTGGTGTATGTGCTCTCTTGATACACTCTGATGCAATCGCATTTTGAACTACTCTCAAGTGGAAACTTACAGACAGTCGATATGGCAAGCAATCGACAAATCTATCGACAAGCCGTAACATTCAGCAATGGACAATAAATTGTAAATGACATGCTATTAATTAGCAGTAATTAAAAAGGATTAGAAGAGTGTGAATATATAACCATGATTCGCAATGACCGAATCAGTTCGGTTTCTTCATATTTACAGACAAGACAAAACATTCGCTCTCAGTGTATGTTGAATCGCTTGAAACGCAAAATCAATTATGATTGAATACAATAAGCACACTATGTGGAACAGATATTAATGATTTTTCATGGTTGTTGAATATCCGAAAGGATTAAAAGAATGTGCTCAAATTAACTCCTCGATTGAAAATGTATCAGGTTACTTATTAGACGGTTCTTTGAATAAAAAATTTCACTTTCATGACTAAATTTTTCAATGTCACATCATTTCAATTGTCAGAGGAATGACGTATTCAACAAATATAATCAGTCTATGTAGTCCATTCAATTACGTCAGATGTAAGACGAACTTAACAAAATTTATTGAGTATTTTAGAGAATTTTGCGAAAAATTTAAAATTCGATTGAACAACTTCGTTAAGTCTTTAACTAATGTTTCCATTTTAATATGTCAATTTTAGGTACAGTTAATGCAAACGGTGAAACAAAACGACAGCGAACATCATACACCCGCTATCAAACATTGGAATTAGAAAAGGAATTTCATTTCAATCGTTACCTGACCCGACGACGACGTATTGAAATCGCCCATGCCCTGTGTCTCACCGAGCGTCAGATTAAGATTTGGTTTCAAAATCGCCGCATGAAATGGAAAAAGGAGCATAAAATGGCATCGATGAACATTGTACCTTATCATATGTCACCGTACGGTCATCCATACCAATTCGATATCCATCCGTCACAATTTGCGCACTTGAGCGCATAGGACGCGTGGCACTTTTCGAGTACTGGTTAGAGACTCAATCAGCTGTATCAACAGGAACCATATCAAGGCTACCAGAATAATCAGGATAGTTCGAATAATACAATATTCAATCATTCTGATTCTTCAAAGTATCCGCAAGAGTTCTGATCAATCACAGTATAGAAATGGTGCAAAACTAATGCATCTGACTATACTGTGCCACAATCAGCTGCTATTGGGCATGCATCCGTTGAAAAGACGATATTCACATTGCAAAAACACATAGTGGCAATGTGAATACCATCATTTTGAACGAATGCAATTTGATTTATATCACTGGCAAAGTACACGAGTTGCTATCGCTGAAAATCCTACTATATAATTTTTTCTTACTTGATTTTAATTTAATTCTCATTTAATCGTCATTTGTTTTGCTTTATTTTATCCATGTACGATTGAGTTTTAATACCTTACTCCTTCTTATGTTTTTTCAAAGTTATTAATTTGACTACAGCAATAAAAGTTTTTTTTTTTTGTTTTAAACTGATATTATTCCAAATATTATAAAAAAAAAAAAACAATATTAATGTTCCCCACATCCTTCAAAATTATGTCAGCGAACAACAACAGTTCGTGTACTTTTCTGTAAATAGCTTTTAGTTTAAGTGTCGCACAAAATGTTGAAAACTGAGTATGACATCAATCATATTTTCATGTTTTCAAACATTTTGGTGATCGTTTGATCTTTTCCTGGCCAGTGTTTGAATCATTTTCTCCAAATCAGTATTCGAAAAGCATTTAGTATGTAAGACAATTTAGTTTTGTAAGTGAAAATGACTTAAAGAAATCTTTTCTCTTTTAAATGATATTATAACTGTAGGAGAGCAAATGGAAGATAGAAAAAGTGACAAAATGTGTAATTCATCTGATACATTTGCAACATAATTTTCACGATAGAGTGATTTTTTTTTTTAATCATATATCATCGATACAAGGAATTCCTCTTTTTGTAAAATCCAATTGATTATGTGGTTTACATTCGTTTTCATTTAATTTTTGTTGCTATTGCATATTTAGATTGTCCATCCTGGCGCCGACTTCTAGACTCATCGAATTTATTTTCGTTCCGTTCAACAATTTTATTTGTTAGAATTTAATAATATTATTTTTTGTCTTCTTTTTCTTTGATTACGAATGTTTTATTTGTATATAATTTTATGTGGTTTGAATTCGTTGCAAGTAAATTTTTTTTTAAATATTTTGCTACAAATAAACTAGTTAAACAGTAAGTTTGAACAAAAAAAAAAAAATGCCGACAACAAATTCGGATGTCACAGGGCTTATGTTTTTGATTTTCTTTACGTTCAACTGACAGTATTTTAAACATTGATTTTCGAATTTTTGTTTCGTTTTTTAATTTTTTCTACGAAAATTTCAAAGCGACAACATTATTGTAGTTGATGAACAATAAACAAAAACAACAATAGTAAAACATTTAGGATTGAAATATTTAGTATTTAACGAAATAAAATGAAAAATGGCAAATGAAAATCGTAAATTACATCGTAATTAATGGCATATTATTTATAGATTGGTGTAAATAGGAAGCAAACAATCGTCTGCAGTGATGATTTCATCAAGAAAACAATTGTGTAAATTAAAATATGTTTATTTCGTTTTCTTAAGTTGAAACGAATGCTCAAATTACCCGATAAAAATTCCTTTTTTTTTTGACAGTGATGACCAAAACTCAATTTCCAAAACATGCAATAAATTATATCACCAGAAAATTTTTTTTATTTCTAACTTGGTCAAACCACCGATAGAAATAAATGATGGTTCAAACGATGTTTGAATCAAAATCTAAATGCAAAAAAGCAATTTACAGTGAACATCACTTTCCTATCAGTTGATTATAAGTTTTGAATATTGTTTTAAATATTTAACATATGAAAAGAAGAAAGAAAACGCACCTGATTTAAAGTACGTCTTGACGAAAAAATGATTTTAATCCTCAAGTAAAAGTGTACATGTAACGTATAATCACTGTAAAAAAGCAACAAAAAAATTATAAAATCAGAGCGACAACAAAAACAATGCGTTTGTAACATTGAAATCAATCTTTTTCATTTGAAATGCACTGTATAGAAATTAAGATGAGAATAAGAAATTTTGTTGGTCGTGATCTCACGAAATAATTAAATCTTTAATTATGTAACAAGCTGTATCGAATAAAACCTTCAAATTCATGATTTTAATGTGCATTTGTCAATGCAATTTTGTAAAGTGCGAAGCAGTATTTTGTATTTGTACTTTTGTGTCAATGTTGATAAATGAATAGCAATAATTGAGTTTTCATTGGCGATAAAAAAAAACTTTGTTTTATCACAAAAAATCTATGCACTCACACACATACACACAGAAAGACACAAATAATTTTTAGTAAAGATTTTAGAACGAGATGAATCTACGGTAATTCTACAGATTCAGATCATCAGATTAAGTTCTTTGTAATGAATTCTATAAAACACCTACTTAAAATTCTATATCTTATAATCTAATAATTAAAGAAAAGGATTTAAAAACAACACTTGGCGATAAGACTATATGATAGAATTTTAGTTTGTCCTGAAAATTAGTTAAGATTCTCTATGTGTAATGTGTATTTTTGAATACTGTATATCAAAACAAATGAACAAAAAAAAAAAGAAAAAAAAAATGGTAACTAAATAAATATTGAAATTAATACAATGAAATATAGTTATTTTAAGCAGATGGACGGATAAAAGGAAAAACCAACTACAAATTAATCTTTTAATAGACAATTTTATTGTAATTTGAAATGTAAAACAAGAAAATTCACTAAATTATATAATCAACAATTCAATGGAAATGCTCCAGTTATGATCACAATTCAAGAGGCATAATTTTCAGTGAGTTTACTTTTGATTTGGAGACAATGGTTTTACACAGACAGAACCAACTCACCAAAGAATCAAATCATCTTCATTTTTGGCAAAATGAACAAATCTATATCATTAAGAATTATTTTGATTGTTCGAAATTCGTATTGAACACTTGCAGTTTGTTTTCCTTTGGTTTTTACTTTAATTGACCTATATAAAAAAATATTTGTATACTATTTTCACCCTGATTAATAAGAATGATTATAAATTGAAATTAGTTAAATGTATGAAATACTCAGATTTCACTATGGGTTTGAAAGAAAGAAAGAAAAAATAACAAATCAAGATTATGTAAACTGCATTCCATGTGTATACTCAAAAACTCAAAATAAATTATGTAACGAATAAAATGTACCCAGCGTTTTGTTTTTCTCAATGTTGATGAACTTACGTTATTAGTTTGATGCAAAATTGGACTATATAAGAGGTAATCTGATTGACAGAGCATATGTTCGCTATGCATAGGTATAATAATAATCAAAAATATAATTTACTGAATGAATGAAACTTCTTCTTGTTCGAATAGTTCACTTTTCATGCCATGTCCATCTGTTGTACGAAGTGTGGAACTAATCCAATCTACTACGTCAGTTTATAATGTGCTTCTAATATGAAAGAAAGCTCTTTAACCGTAGAAAGCTAAATTTTAAGGTTCGTTACTTCCACACGCAAAGTTTCGGGAGCGCTGTATGTCCCGTAAAAAAGAATTTGATTTTATGCTAACAATCAATCGTTTAATAATGAAATAATAAAATTAATTTTCAAACATTAAGGCGAAAATAAAATTGAATTGCTTTCGATTTGAATTTAATTTTATATTTGATGAGTTAATTTCTCATTAAACCATATGAACCATTAACTTATTCAACCCATGAAAAATGATTTCATTGAAATACATAAATTAATAGAATATTGGTGAAAATCCGCAAAAAGCCATTATCATGCGCATTGTTTTCATTGCATAGTAAATTCCATTTGAGAATTTGTCGCGTTGTTTGACTTGAACACCAAAAAGTTAAGCGAACAAAAGAGCGAAGATATATAATTTTCATCAATTTTTTTTTTCATTCAAAAAGTCATTTAAGCGCTTATTCGAGCTCTATACATGGAAGCGGTTCTGCTTTAGATTCACATGCTGGTGATATCAGGGCGTCAGTATGCAATATACATGTAAATGAAAGAGACACACATATTCTGTTTTCCGGCGTTTTCTAAACGAATTTTGGAAAAATACTAAATTCATGCGATATGCTGAGACGCAAAAGGCATATTTGTTATATCGTTCAAATGTCGAATAGTTTGTCGATTTTATATTGTATTATTGCCCATTGCCCATTGCCATTGTGTTTTTCACATTTCAAAGTTAAAGAGTAACAAAGTCAATTTTACATCTGAATCATTGCGTATAGCAAATGCATGGCCATGAATGTATTTGTGTGTTTTTGTATGCATGTATATGTGTTATTCATGCTTATAATGGTTTCTGTTTCACTCGCTCTTGGTGGTACGAATGAAAAACAGCGCAAACAGCACAGCGGCAAATATCTGAGACATTCAGCTTTTTTCCATATACAAAACGGTTTCAGTTGAAAAGTTGACTTCTCGACATTCACACAACATCAGCACACACTTCGAAACAGACAGAGCACAGAGGAAGAGCGCATCTGAAGACATCACACTGAATTGAAAGTATACATATAACTATATACAGAAAAGTCGACGCAATATAAAATATAATCACATTGATATTGTTTTGTCCATACGTGAATGATTTTTTTTTTTTAAATTGTTGTTTTTTTCTCTCAAACGATATATTTTTTTATTCATTTGCGTCGTTGTATGCGACGTGTTTATGTTCGTTTTGATTTTGCATTTAATTGTTTGTAAATCATAAAAAAAGCGAAACATTTTATTGTGATCCAGTTTTGAACGCGAAGAAGATCAGGACATGGCCGCGGCGATTGAGTGAAAAGTGGCTCGTAAACATAAAAATCAAGTAAGTTCTCGATTTTATTATACCTCTTTAAAATAGTCGTATTTTCAACGTGTTTTCTTGTTTATGAAATTGTTTTTTTTTTTGCTTTTGTTTTCAATCTTGTTTGAAAATTGTTTGAAAATTATTTTGAAAAGTGTTGATGTCTTTATGCACAAACCATACACAATGGATCTATTTGAATATGATAATCATTGTTTTATGTTAAGCTAAATTTTTCAATTCATTTTTTTTGTTGAGCACCTGTACAACTCAACAAATACTTCCTGAAAACGCATACAATTTTATAGATTGAAATCATAAAATTCAGAGTAAAATATGGAAAGAGAAAGGGATCGAAAGAAAAGAATAGTATAATATCATGATTTGTGCTTCTTACGCATGTTTATGATCGAACAACCGAACGTGAACGACACATTTGCCAGAGTCTTTTGGCTGTTGTATTGCCTTTGGGGCAATAAAAGTTAATCTTATAAATTCTTTTTAATTGCCGACACACACAATACAGATAATAAATTACAATAAGATAATTTATGGTTTTTTTTCTTTTTTCGTATAACTTTGTTTCCAAAACTTAATAATAAGAAGCACACATGAACATTTCGAAGTCAATAAAAGGCTGGCAAAAACGTGTGTTCCACTGTTGTATGGTGAAAGAATTTCAGTTTTTGTTAGAATGTTTTGTTTTTCATCTTTCATTCCTTGGTGATTTGTTTTGTTTTAAGAATCTTTCATAAATGTAAAGAGCCTTTGAAATACTTGATGTTTAACGGAAATCCCATGGTTTAGAACATCCTGAAAATTTAATTTAATTTAGACAACATTCTAAATATTATACAATTTGCTTGCAGCAGCATGAGACAGAACTAGAAACATTTTCATTAATTTAATTTATTATTATTTATTTCAACCCTGCTGTTGGTTATTATAATCGAAAACAGGATGTGCATTTGTAAATCACCTCGAGTGCATTTATCAAAATAAAGTTATGCATAACCGAATATTTCTTCCCTGCAACAGAAAAATTTAACGTTATCGCTGTAACTGCAGCGTTACTCAAATAGTACACAATCTATCTGTGGCTGTTGAGAGGTATCTGAGCGTGTGTGTGTGTGTGTGTGTGTGTGTGTGTGTGTGTGTGTGTGTGTGTGTGTGTGTGTGTGTGTGTGCATACATGTATTTATTTGTTAGCGGCATATCGAATCGGTGACTGTTTTCGACTGTTCACTGCATTCTATTGTCCTGTTTATTATATAATAGAAACCATAGAAATATAGGTGTATAGGCGGTAAATAGCTTGACATTTTTTGTAACAAATTTTCCTTTTGAATATTTTGTAATTTTCCTTTTTGAAAATTTAACAAACGAACAACAAAACCCATTTGAACAATTTGAACCATTTTAAAGAACATGTTTTCAACAGATAAATAGAGATAAAAAAAAGGTGTATGTAGGTAAAAAATAGTGAACGAGAAAAAACAGAATGAAACATACGATGAAGGTAGAGCATAGAACGACAACAACATTCATATAATACTGAATACTGAATACTCTTATGTATTGACACATAAATGTACGACTGTCTCTTGCTACGAGTGTGCTTGAAACGAACGAACGCACACTGAACCAAAATGGCAGGGATAAGTACGCACGCACACACTCGCATGAAATAGGATACTCGTTTAAATGGCTCAAGAGCATATGAACGCTCATATATACATAAATATAAATGTGTATATATATTACAGCCGAAAGCCGAAAGGTATTATATACTTTCCCATCATTGTTGTTCGGGTTTTCTTTCTCTCGTTCCGTGCATAACTAGCAAGGGGACGTGTCTCGGGCAATAAAATATCCTTGACGTCACACAAATCGAACATTTGTGCCAGCAATTTAAAGTCGTTGTTATAGCATAGTAATATTTTCTCTTTTTTATCGCTTTATTTTCTTTTACTCTACATTCGTCATTTGGAAATGGATGGATAGATGAAAAATTCGAATTGACATTATTGAGAAAAATTAAATCATTTACAGATACTATTAATGACAATAACGTTTAACTGAACACAAATTATAAATTACCAAATCCAATAAAATTCCACTGAAAAAATGCCATTCAAATTTGCTGAATTGTGTGAATTTCAAGTGGAAGAAATCCCCTTGATATCAAAGTTCGCAGCAGCGCTTGATAATTCGTTTTGATACCGCTTCGTATCTGCTGGATGCTATGTTTGCTCGCATTTCATTCTACATTATATTTTCTGCATTTGTTTCGTTATCACCATTTCTCGTTCATCATTTCGCTTCTGCAGCTTCTTCTTCATTTTGCTGCTGCTACTGCTGTTGTTGTTGTTATTGTTGCTGCTGTTGATTTTGGTTATTTGCGCTTGACTTGCAAATATAATGCGCATGTCATCAAAAATATTATTTCATCCATTTTGATCTGTGCTCTTTTTGAAGCGTGATTTTTCAAAGAACATATACATACGCACAGCCACACCAACAATGTAATATGGTATTGAATGCGAACAAAATAAATGTACGAGGGGCATAAAGTAAGAACCATCTACGAG
This sequence comes from Resseliella maxima, assembly GCA_029041755.1. NCBI lineage: Eukaryota > Metazoa > Arthropoda > Insecta > Diptera > Cecidomyiidae > Resseliella > Resseliella maxima. The sequence continues at coordinate 669,750 of JAQOWM010000563.1, forward strand.
AACAACAAATACTGAACGAAACAACGAAAAGACGAATAAAAAAAAATTATGAAACGATTTTCATATATTTAGTATTCTGAATATTATGTGTATTTTCCTCATCATAATATGGTATGCATTGCTATCGAAACGGTTGTTTTACCGCATACAATCGCAAAATTTAAAATGGTTATGATACTTTTTTTCGTGCATTTTTCGTTCTCTTTCTCTCGTTCGTTTATTTGACATGCAGAACATGAAGTATTCCAAATACACGCATATAATAAATCACACATATACATTATGATTCCGACGAAAAAAAAAAAAAAAAAAAAAAAAAAAACAAAGAAACAAACGACTTGATCGTACTGTATAATTTGTAACATTTTTGTAAGAAACCACTAAAAAAGTACGTGTGTCGGGTATGCCATCATCATATCGATGCTTTTGGAATTTTTTTGTTGGTGTTGTTTTGGTTTTTCTATATGATTTTTTTTCTGTTCTTTGAAAGAAGAAAAAAAAAACATGAAATAAGTCCCAAAAGTAATTTTTATATGGAAATGAATTCCTGTAAATTTATTGAAAATTGAAACGTTTAAAAGATTTGGTTTCTTTTATCGGCATTAAAGAACATCCTGTACTAACCGCGCCCATTCAATCGATGAATGCTTTCCCTTTTCGAAATTGCGCGAAACACAAAATCAAATCAAATCAAACCAAACCAAACAACATCAAAATTACCAGAAACACACAATATTCTTCTAATGGTTCAAAGAACGAAAAAAAAGTTTAGATCTGGCGAAAAAGCCATGCAATTTCCCCCTCCCCTCGCTATTCAATTTCTTCTCATTAAATTGATACGCATAATACGCGCACGTATCTCACTATCTATCTATATTCGTTCGCGATTTCGAATTATTTTTGCTTGAATTGCCAATAATAAAGAAATTCGTTAGCAAATGTTCGCTGGTCAGAGTTTTTTTTTACCGCTTTGCGTACACGGTATGCAAACATTTAGCAAAACCTATCATCTTTGATCATCAGAAAATTCAATACGAAATGGCTATTTGCTCGTAATTAAAATCATCAATTTATCGAGCGTGAAATTTATTAATAAATTCTTCGTAATTTTCAAACTGTAAAAATCGATGTGCAGCAGTTCTCGTCATAGCATTTTCCCCGCTTTACATAACACAATTAGTAATTGACTCGTTGAGGTTATTTTTTTTCGCTTCTGCTAATGTTGCACTTTTTTTCGTATGTTTCTTTACGCTTCGATTTCATTACAATTGCGCACATTTCACTCACGTGTGCACTTCCACATTTCAAGCACATTTAAGTTCCGATACAATGCCAAGCACAAGTCACGTTTTAATTCATTTTTTCTCTCCGTTTCTCTCACGCATTATTTTTTTTTAGTATGTGTGCCTATAAAAGATTCGAAGAAGAAAAAAATGTATTCCGCATGGCTTTTTATGTCGGTGTGAATAAGTGAGGAAATTAACTTTAAATAGAAAAATTTTATGGATAATAAATATTTAAAGATTGAAATTAAAAAGCAGTCTCGATTTCATTTCAAAAGCATTTTCACCAAAAGATTGTGTTCAATTAAAGCGGCTCATTCCGTTTGTGCGCTTAATGTCAAAGAAAAGTGACAATATTTAACAACGAACATAATGAGACGTAATGAAGAATAATTAAAATTTGTCTCGTCTTTCTTTCGAATTTCATTCAAATGGTTAGGCGGTTTTATTCCCTCTTTCCATTTACAAAACAAGCCTCCTTTTTAATCTGTAACATTCCATAGAATGTCAATACGACAACTAAGCAAGCAAGCAAGCAAGAAAGCATTCAACCAACCATCCAAACAGATACAAACTGAAATGAGCAGAAGAGTATTACTCCGATGACAGCTGATGTTTATTTTTATATTCATTTGGAAATATTTAATTACTAGTTAATTATAATTGCGTGGTCAACATTTTTTTCTTCGTCTCTAGATTCACTGAACGATTTACCATTTCGTTCGCACTATACAATCCCATTGGTATCGTGTCGTTTCGCATGAAATTCAACCACCTTATCGAAGCTATTTACATTGTTTACAATGTCAATTAACGCATGATATATTTAAGAGAGTTGCTATAATGCCGGTAGTTGAGTATCCGTATTAAACCAATTTCGACATGATGACAATTCAGTCTGTTGGTCAAGCAAATAATGGTTAGTCGTCTATAAAACGAACGAAGTATATGAGAAACCATTGGTTACATTCACTTTATCACAATTCTGTGTCTGTTGTACGCTTGTTTAGCTATTAACAGGGCACCTTGAACAAATATTTTCTTAAGTTATTTAGAAGATGACGACTGAATCTTCCAACAAATAAAATGCTATTTGAAAATATATTTTCTATAGTTTTCACTCATTTTTTTTCTCTTCTACTTTCAATCACAATTTATTGGAATAGCGCGTTAATATTTTGTTGACCTCTCTTGAAGTTAAAAAGATTAAATGAGATTTCGTTTAAATTACCACCGAATAAAAGTTCAATTTTTTTTTGGAGGGCAAGCACTGTATGTGCAATGTGCATAGCATCAGTTTACATATAAAAAAGGCAGACAAAAATTGCTACAAAAGAGCAGCAGCAGCAGCAACAACAACAACATCTCTTAAAAATGAAACTACAATTTTATTTTTATATCCGATATATATCTGTCGATATAAAAACTAAGAGAAAGAGAGCGATGAACACATACAGTTAGAATGAAGACTTTCGTCGATGCGCATGCAAGCCAATTCCCGAAACATAAAAATGAAGAAGAACATTCGCTTGAATAACAGCAGACAAGTAGATGACCAGCCTGATACACAAGTTTTAAATCATCGAAGTTGATTCGAATCTTGTCTCTGTTTTTTCACCAAGGGAACCACAAATACTTTCTACAAAGACAACGACTACGACTTTTGTATAAATACACATATATTCAATGCGCGCAGCCAATTCGAATGTTTTTTCAATATTTTTTTTTTATTTTTGTTCAGTGTCGTCGTTAGTCGTATTTTGTTTTCTTTCAGTATTTTTCTGCGATGTGCTCGTTCGCAAGTTTACCTGACGAAAATTCAGCATCGTTTTTTGCGTCTCGTCATCATTTGTTCATTCCAAAGTTGTTATGTTTTTTTCATTTTTTTTTTTCTGTTGCTTCTTCTTTGCTTCTTTATTGTTGTTGTGCGCGCACCGTTTTGTTGTGATAAAATTCAGTAATCGTGCATCGGCCATTCGTTATTTGATAGGTATTTTTGTGTTGACGCTGTTTAGCGATTATGTCGGCAATGGAATGAAAAATGATTCAATGAATTGTCTTGGACGAATGAACTCTCTCATCAACAGCAGCAGTAACGACGACTGCGATTGCGGTGAAAAAAGAAATCATCTTCACTCGAAAAAATACATTTTGTTTTTGATTTTGATATGTAGATTTTTTGATATCGTTCGATTTCGCAATAAGTCAGTGACACATTTCACTGAAAACCGGTTCAAAAATGAAGAAAATAAATTGTCACTTGGCAAAGCGACCACATTCTTAACACAAAAAAAAAAGACAAAAAGAAACATGAATAGTGTTGGCGCTCCTGTATTGAAATCTGGTTTTCAACACAGTTTATTGGTAATTAGGTTAGGCTGATTTTAATTACAATAAAAATATTTTAAACAAAGGGAAATGTCGTGCCACAGTGGCGGCACCATATTTCCTTCCCTCTCACGTTTTTTTTTTTTTGTCTTGAAAATCCACACACGGTAGAGCAAAATCCCAATCAAGTCATGCATTTTATGTATTCTTTCTGTGTACATTTTTTTTTTTCGTTTTAATTTCTAATCCAAATCATCAACATGGTGGGTTGAATTCATCAAATTAAGCATGGCGGTTTTTTTCAACTTGCATGCCATTCAAGTAAGGCTGCATCAGTTTCCTTAGCTCATAGTCGTCATTGTTGACCGATTTCCTCATAATTTTGAATTTTTTCTATTTTACTTCCACTTGGCCGATCGCTTATATGCTTAAATGAAAACCAAACATACATACACATGAATTTCATAACTGTTTGCGCGCGCGCACGCACAAATGCATTCATTCTCAATATGTCGGTCGATTAATTTTCGAATCGTTGCTATTGAATTGTTGATTTTTGTTTACAAGAAACTGGCTATTTCTCAGTTAAAACATTTGTATCTCGTACGATTCGGTGCAACTCATGATCGACTAATTTGGAAAATAAAATATGTTAGCTTTAGATTTATCAATTTTGTTTTTTTTTTCTATTAATCATCAATTTCGTTAGTTTTGTGTTCATTATCATTGAATATTGTGCACAATACGCATGCGTATGCATAATAATATTAATTATAATTTTTGTTTCAACGAAGCAATTTCGTACCATTTTTCTAGCGAGAAAAAAAAAAGAAATATGAACCAATGGAAAAATGTTCTCATTATGCATTCAAGAAAATCGTGTACATGTAATTTTATGCACAATTTAAGCGACCCTTGTTGTGTTCCCTCTATATAACAAATGCAACTTAGATGATTGTTTTGGAAAGTGGAAACCCACTAAAACGCGATCAATGCTTGGCATTCATGTAATTTTTCAGCTGATGAAATGGTTGATTTTTTTTCTTAGTTATTTCAACTGAAGCGATTATTTCACATGAATTTTCATTGAAAAATACCTTATAAAATTGTAATTGTCAACTAGTTTTCTTTTTTCGATCTACAACACGTATTTTATGTTTTCGAAATATTTTCGAAATGGAGAAATGATCCAATTTATTTATTTATTTGACAAAAACAGATTTTTAGCGTTTGTTTATTCGATAATTTAACGTTGGCAAGGCGAAAAAAAGAAATTGAAACTCATAAAAATGAATATGACACACAAAAAGAATGAAATTTTGAATTGAAACTATACCGGTACCTTTGTAGCAATATACATAGACATAAGTAAACTGTGTGTTTATCGTTATTTCATGCATAACAGCGATTCGATTTAATAAATTCGTTTGTGGCTCCAAAAAAATTTTTTGGACTGAAATGTTGATGATTTATGTGAGTTTCGATCGACTTTGTATGTCAAAATACTTATGAAATGAAATTGGAACTCCATGTCATTTCACGATTAGCAGATTTATTGATAAAAGAACAAAATTGAATGGAACAAGTGCAAACAACAGCAGTTAAGAACGAGCAAAATGTTAAACGGTCGACTTACGGGCTCATAAATAGCAAAACGCTTGCACGCGAACAAAACCAATATAAAGACAGAGAATCTGCCCTTCAGCAACTAAAAATAATCGAATAAGTGAAATGGATAGGAAAATACTTCGAATATATGCAGAATTGTTGTCAAGTTTTTCGTTTTTTTTTTTTTGTTTTCGTTTTTGTTTTTCTTCGGTTTCATTTGAAACATGTAACATTGGATTACACTTACAGCTACTCAGAATGACATAAAAAATGCCATAAATGACAACATTATACAATTTTTATTTTTATGCCACCCCAGATTGTGTCATACAGCCCACCGACCGTAAAACGTTAAGAGCATAAACGCATGCAAAAATTGTCCATTTAAGTCATAAAAAAATACGGAGAAATGAAACAAAATCAGTAGGAAACAAAACTTTTTACATCTACCTGTGAGTCAATAAATGTGTTTACTTATTATAAAAATCATTTATGTTAATGAGCTTGATATTTTATTTTTTTCATTCAAAATTTGAATAAAACATAGAATTCAACTGAAGTTGAATCATATGCGTATCTCGTCGAAGCAAACAAAAAAGATATTTCAATTTTTTTTTTCTAATAATGACTTTCAAAACTGGATTGATTTTCGTTTCTTTCGAAGAATGTTGAGATGTTGATGCCAACTATATTTATATATATATGAACATATATTTCTTTCATTTATTGTTTTTGTATATGTTTCTGTTGTTTCAATGAACATTTGTTTAGAAATCAGCAAAATGTGTAAATGGAAAACGAACTGAAAACCAGTTGCATATAGAAATCATTTGCTTGTTGTACACTTTGGCTTTCATTCAAAGTGTTTACAATGGAATGGTTCATTTTTCTGCAGCAAACTGTTCCAATATTGTGAATGTCTCCGTTGGTTGCAATTTTTTTTTTTCTAAAGAATTCCTTGAATGTGACACAAATGCCTGTCTGCCTTATCGAAATATGTAACCATTAAAAAAAAATATAGCTTAACACAGGCGGTGGTTTTGTTTTTTTCTCTTTCATTTGTAGCATTACGCGCAACCTTCACCAAGCGACAAGAACAATTTCACATTGAAAAGTTATGAAATCTATATATTCATAAATTCTACAAAATGTGTGTCGAATGAGTTCCAATGAAACAACTAAGCAGAAAAAAGGAAACATAAAATCTGTACAGTTTGTAACAAAGGAAATTTCTCTGCAAAATTTCGTCATCGATAGTAACGGTGGTGAATTTCTCTGGAAGTGAATTAAAAGAAAACAAAATTCAGCCCAAGTTCGGACACTATGATTGTTCGTTTTTGGTTCGTGTTATGAAGTACATGTTTAAGTTGTAGGTATAAACATGCACTTTATTTATTTTATGGCTTACAGTCAATAAAATTTGACTTTTATGGTTGCATAAAATCAACACCAGACACAGAGAGAAGAAAAGAAAGAAAAAGAGCAAAAAAGAGAGAGAGAGAGAGATAGCATGAGTGAGTTGTTGTGCAAAACAGCAACCAGAAGAAAATGCATAAAAATGAGGCATTGAATGGCAAAGCGATAACATTTCGAGAGAGCTTAAGCAACAAATTAAAAATGAATAAACGCAGCTTGGTTCTAAACGAAAAACAAATTGTTTTAAATGTTGACGTATTCCATTTACGAAATGTAACCGTAAACTGTGAGAGAAAGAGAGATATGTTTCTTCTTATTCGTATACGTAGTTGCTGTTGCTTTTTCCTATATTTTCGACACGATCTTTTTTCTGTGTTTAATTCTAAGCTCAAAACTAAATGCAACATTAAGAAAATATTTTCTTTGCGTAGTTTGTGCTACGTTTTACGATTTTATTATGTGTTTTACGGTGGCCTTGTCTTCACTTCTGCCACATCGTGAGATGCACATTTTCTTCGTTTCGGTTACGTGATGTTCGATCGTATGCAGTTTTTATTGCTCTTCGGACTGTAGTTTCTGTTCACTGTAAGTGTGAGTGTTTTTTTTTTTTATTCACAAGAAGGAATGAAACTACCTGTTCGCGACCATCGTACGATGTTTGCTTATTGTGTTGTTGCTGCTTCTACAACTGCTGTTGGTGGTATCAGTGTTGTTCTCTCACTCAGCCGCTTGAAAGTTCCCATTTGGCATAGGCAATACACAGGAGACACATATACTTCATACGCATACAAACACTTTCGAATAGCAAACGAAAATCAATAAAATGTGTACTGTGTAGTTTGCTCGGTTGGCAAACCAAATTGTCGCTGAAGCCGCATGCCAGTTCAGTTCCATTTTACATTTCGAGGTATCAACATCGCAATTCCATTTACTCTCTCCATCTATATATAATATATCGTGCGCTCTGTCAGTCAGTACGCTGTGTTGTTCAGTGATGTTACATTTTAATCATTTTGATATCGTGTTTTCATTTCGAGAGTTTATTGTAACCATTTTTGAAACTAAACAAATAGACGATCCATCCATAAGAAGATCGAATAAAAGAAAGATGAGGGAAAGCGAAAACTAGGTAAAAATTTGTATTTTGAAATCGAAAATCCAAAGTCAAAATAACGCGTTTATTCAACAAAAGAAGATAATTATTTGATAAAGAGACACATTTAAAAAAAAAAATATTATTGATCCATACACATTTCGATCTTCACTTAAATGTTGGTCCAAAAAAACACTTAACATTTTAGTTTCTGCCTGCCTTGTGTTTATATCGTAATTTTATCTCACAAATTGTTTCATAAAAACTATCTTTTCGTTTATCATTGGTTCCTATCAATGACAAACTAAGCCTCAAAATTCAGTCCATCCAAAAGAAAAATAACATTGTTTCGTCACACAAAACGCTTATTAGTTGATTTTCTTAGACGATATTATGCACAACCATAAAATAAAAATCAAAGTTGAACGAATGTTCCACACGATAAAAAAAAATTATGGAGCGAAAGAAAGACCATTGAGTTTTACGAATTATGTGAACTATGAAATGGTTGGTGGCGAAATTGAGGCGGTTGTCATCGTTGAATGTCGTATATCGATTAAATCATAAACAAGATGAAAAAAAAAAAATTGTTTCACTGCTTATGCGAGTAAGCAAAAAAACTATAAAAAAAAGAAACGAATATTTGTGCGTGTAAGCGTGTGTGTGTTTTGCTAAAGAATCAGAACAGTCGTCCGAAAAACAAATTTGTGATAGAATGGTTTTATCATCATATACTCTGATGTAGGAGATGATGTGTGCACAACAACTGTATCGCACAGATTGCACAAAATAACAATCTTAATAATATATTGCTCGAGGCAACGCAAGAAGAACTAAAGAAGGAAATTCCATCTTCGATTACTCCCCGGAATATTGTCGATATATATATGGCAATCGGAGATGGTAAAAGCGAAAAATTACCAGAGACAGCGAACACGAGCATGGCAAGACATAGTCAATGTAGTAGCAAATGGCAATTGAGATATATTGCTGAATGTGGCAGAAAATAACAATCCGAATTTTCTTTATTCATCTAATCGAGAAAGTGCCCCCCACACATATACACACATATACACAAACACCAACATACACACGCATTCCCTCATTCTCTCACATCATCATCGCAGCCACTGTTCGAGTTCAATACGAACATCACCATAAATACATATACATTTACATTTCTACTTAGCTCCATTTATTTCCTTTTCCAATTGTTATTCGGATTTCCCTTTTTATTATTTTTGCTTTTCCTTTTCTTCAGTCTTATATGTTTCCAAAAGAATGAGTGAACGAACCGAAACAACCGATGGGTTTTCAAAGCCATTTACCCTATTCTCATGTATTGCCAAAACGACAAGAGCATCAAAAAGAGAGAAAAAAAACCAAACAAACAATTTGAACTATAGCTCGTGCACACATTTCGAAACCGTTTCAGGGCATTAAAAATAAATAAATTGGTGTGTAGATTTTCGACATGAAAGGTCCAAACGTATAAAGAGTAGGAAAAAATAGAAAAAAATACAATCGTGTGAAATTTCTGCGAGAAATGTATCTCGATTTGAACGAGAACGTAAAAAAGGCTCTTTTTTCCCATTTTTAGTGTGGACACTAAAATGCTTATACATAGCATTTCATGCAATTTTCGTATGTTTGAATGTTTATATACGGTATTCCTTTTTGTTTTGTTGGTCTCCCCATTTGTAGAGCGAACAAATAGCGAAATCGTTTCAACTCCACCATGAATTTTTCAACACAAAAACCATGTTGTTACTCCTGAACCTGGTGATAAATGAACAAATAGTCACATGTTAGACAAATTTCTACTTGCTTGATTTGGGTATTCACACGATAAAAAGCACGTTCAAACAACGCATTTAACACACTTAGACTTTATTTACTCTTCAATTAAATTTAATTTAACATCATTAATCAATACTTCCCACCACATTTCGACCGATTACGCATTTTTATTAATGTCTTATTTATCATTGGTTTCATTTTACAGATTTGGTTTCATTCAGATCAACCATCAGGGAATCAGCTGATTTTTTCTTCATCTTCTTCGATGTCATCGAAATGAATCAGCATTTTTATTCATATACCGATATCGGCTCGTTGTTTTTATAAATTACACAAATTCAAACCGAGAAACAAATTACCAGAAGCTTATCGTATTTATTTATACAGTCATAAAAAGCATTACGCATTTTATGAATTTGTTCTAATTTCGAAAAATAAACGTTTTTTCCATCTTATCCATCATAAAATACATTGACTGAACGTCACCATTAATTTGAACGCTGATCAAAATCATCACTTTAATTTAATAAAATGATTCATATCGTCACGATTTCAACACAGGAATTTGCACCTTTTTCCAAATATCAACGATATGTGCACAGTAATGCAAGCGGTTAACGGACATCTTTTTGATATATCATCATGAGCAAGCAGTAAATAAGGTGAGATATTATGGTAAAAAGCACACCAACAACAATAACAACAATCACAATCATAATAACAGCCATACAAAATATATTGAATTTCCTCTTCATTGAGCATGGCGAGGAGAAAGAATTGATCAAAGTATGCGAAATGAAATGCGCATATCAGCATATTTCTTTTCGTATGACAACTGAGATATGCAGGGAAAGAGAGAGAGAGAGAGAGAGAGAGAGAGAGAGTCAGAGAAAAAAGTGGCACTATTAAATTGTGTATTCAACGCAATATACCACCACGCACTGTTAACAATGATAAATCGTAACCGAAAATCCTTCGAGTACACAAAAGCGTCAAAAAGATTACGATTATAAACTGTTTGTCAAACTGAATTACAGGTTTCATTTTGGTTTCGCAAACGATGTGGCACAGTATTGAAGAGGTTTTTTCTTCGGCCCGTCGTTCCGAGGTTCAGCTTTAACTCAGCTCTCAACACGCTCTCTCTCTCTCTCTCTCTCTCTCTCTCTTTCTCTCAATCTTTCACTTGAATGCAAAATGGCTGCTGTTTGCAAACATCATGTTCCAGAAGATTACAAATGGCTTTTTCTATGCTGAACGAACGTTTTCAACATTTTTTTTTCTTGGTTTCTGCTTTTCGTTTCCCGAAACGAGCGCCCCAAACTTTAATACAATATCATAAATTTCTCGTGTGTCTCTTTAGCGTGTATTGCAAACAAACGAGCATCTTGTTCTTTGGCACTAATCGCCTTTGTCTTTTCGCTCGTTCTCTCTTTCATTCACTGGCAATTAGAGTGGTGCGAAAATAAAGTTTTTCATTTTGGTAAATGTCTCAATTAGGACGCACGAAATATTCTACATTTTCTGTTGCTTTTGTGAGTGCCTTCGTATATGCGTGCGAGCGTGCGTGCGCGAAGCAATTCACAATCATTCAAGGAAAACCGTTCAACTCTATTGTAGGGGTGAGAGAGCAAAATCTCAAAAAGTGACTTTCGCTTAGTGTTCATTATGATTTTGCCAAAGGGAAAACGGTATCAAATGTATTGAACATAACATTTAATGGTCGCCATGACACCACCAAAGCGCTATCAAAGTTTTTCTCATTTCATTTGCAACCATTTCTGTGATGCATGTAATCGTTTAATACAATAGATTAACTAGCTTTACCAGAAATACACACAATCCATCCAAAGGCACGCATACGAGCATATACACACACACACGCGCGCGCGCGCGCGTTCATACAATTCGCATTGCTAGACAAACAGCCAAGCAATCGGAATAACCGAGAAAATTATTTTTATCTTGACGCTCGTCACACGATATTTCTATTAGGTTTTTCTCATGGTGGGTGTACTTTTCAATGAAGTGGTAGAAATAGAGACAAGTACTGAGTAAAAGGGAGGAAAATGATCAAATTGAACTAAAGCCTGCTTCGCTGATAATGAAACGAATGCATCAAATAATGGCATTTTAGGCTTATGCCAAACGACATTTCTTCAATTACTCCCGATTCATAATCATTGGAGCAGGACCTAATTAACATAAAAAATAACGCGGGAAAAAGTGCGATGAGAGACGCGCTCAAAGAACCCACAGTTGAACACTTAAAGATAAAAACTGGTACGTCGATAAGAATGAAAGCAAATGGTGAAAATAAACAATAAGGATTGACAATGAGAATGCAAGAAATGGCTTTCTCCAATGGCCGTATTTTTCTATTGTGTAACAATATTTTCAGTCTTTATGTGTGTTAGTGTGTGTGTGTGTTCCTATATGAATGTTATCTATCCGAGTGAAATTTATATGTTTTTTTTTTCTTTTCTCTCGGATTGTATCTCTTTGCATCTTCGTCGAATTTTGACCATTTTATTGTTTTATGAGTTTCGTTTGTCCTTTGTCTTGTTGTCATGAAACGTTTGCCTCTCGGTTGCTTTTTTTTCGTTAATTTTTTAACAGGACAACAGAAATTGTTTCATCTGTTTTTGTGACCGTTTTTTTACATTTTCACATTTAATATGCATACACACATGTACTAGAATTGGTGTCAAATATATATAAATGTGTATATATAGCTAAAGTTTGGTAAATGAACGCTTACCATTTGAGCGACTCTTGTTTGCCTGACAGATGTTTGAAACTCATAAAACTTTATTAAAATATATTTGTTTTTTTTTTCTCTCTGCTCTCTGTTCTCACTTACTCATTCGCTTCGCACGTTTGCAATATTGTTCTTTGGATGGTGAGTGTATTCGTGTAAGTGCAAATGATCCGCACTATTGTATTCGGTTTGGTTTAGCTCCGTATGAAATTTTTCATTTCGATATGCGTTACTTGACTAGGGCGATTGATTGCACACGTATTTGTTGCGATTGTGGCCTCAACATTTAGCGTTGTTTGAACGCTAGTGTTTATGCGTTTATTAGGATTTGTATGCTTGTTTGCAATTGAGAACCACGTCGGTTTTCTGTGGCTGATGTTGCTATTGCTTTTGCTCAGTATAAATTTCATTTATACATAAACAAAAAACCATCCAAACGTACAACGAATATATGTATAAATTAAAAGATTCGTTACAATACAGATAATATCATTCTGTTCCATTTAACATTTATATTCCATAAAAATGTGTTGAATGAATAGAAGAACCTTGCGTAAGAGGGTTTTGAATTGTGTGCATGTGCCACTTTTTAACGGCACCACGAGACGCCATCATTCACAACGTCATTGACGATGGCGATGATGATAAAAATACCAAGCCATATCCTGCACACGTTTTGCGATTTGAATACTTTTCATCAGCGCCCAGCAACCAAAAAGCCTACGAGACACGGCAATTCCTTTGGCGCCCAACAAAGATATCACGATTCACTCAAACATTCATTGCAAAATAACACCACCACCTTCAGCATCAAGAAAGCTTGTTATTACCAACCAACAAGCGAAGAGAAAAAAAAAAATATCATAATTACGTAAATTAAAATGCAAGCTCTTAAAGTGTAACAACATTCAATAAATTAAAAACGAAAAAAGCGAGGAAAAAAAACATGAGAATGTTTATTTGCGTTGATGTTCTCATCAAATGTCCTGGCCGGAGGAAATTTTCGTCTAATTTTCAATTCAATGAACATACACACTCAGCAATTGTGAGACATGCATATCAAAATTCGAATCAGCCAAAACCATTTGAATATATTACGAATAAAGTGGAATCTTTTTCGATGTGTTCGTGTGCACGAAAATTAGCCTCCAGATCCATTGTATATGTGCTCTCGATACAAGATGAATACTGTTTTTGGTACACCATTTTCTCTGTATATAATTTAACACAAATGGTAGTTGTTGTTGTGTGTATGTATTTGTGCGTTTCTATTTTTTTCTTTTTTGGAAAAATTATGTATCCGGCCGTTGAAGACCGCACATGAATTGATGTTGCTATCTGCAAAGCCATTTTCGTCGTAAGTTGACGATTTTTATGGCATATTTTTTCAGTAGATTCGCTTACAAGATATACGCATTGTGGGATAACAAAAACAGTTATTACTAGACTGCATAGATTACACTCGCTCTTTCTTCTTTCTCTGATATTCTCACTTTTGCTGATCACAATAGTATATGTGTGTGTATGTTTGTCGCTTTGTATGCGATGATGCTATACGATCGATATATAGTATTTGTGTGTGTATACTTTCTAGAAAGAATGAATTTTTTTTTTCTCTTTCCTCATCTGTTGGCAACCGTTTGCATGGTAAATCTCTTTGGCTCACCAACGTCTAATAATTTAGTTTGAAAATACTCTCGAACGGCGAAACGTTACGTTCATTCACTTATCATTTCATAAGCCGCTCGGCAGAACGAGCACGAAAAAGAGAGTATTAATGAAAGAAGCCCAGAAAAAAAAACGAGCAACTCCCGATAAAAAAAAACATCAACAAATAGCAGCCACCATAAAGAACACAACACCATTATATACAATACGCGTGCACACACAGATGTCGATGATATGTTAAAGGAAGTTTCAACCCTAAGCGAACAATACACTCACAAATACACACTCATTCGGTTCGTAATATTAGGCAAAAGTGCTCGTTATTGTTTGGCTTGGCATAAAGAAGGGGTGGCGAAATGACAAGCAACACTAAGAGCAGATGAAAAAGAGAACCAAAAACAACAACAACAACAAGAAACGACAGCAAACATGAACAAAAAAAAAAAAAAATATCCGAAAAGAATCAAATTGACAGACATTGATGGTGGTGAAAGTTGTGTGTACTTTCACTCTGGCTGAATTGATTCTGCCATTTGCGTTAGTATGTATTTTAAATGTCAGGCATTAAATCTATTGCCAATACACAAAATGAAAAAAAAGCGTAAATTCAGGGGAGCGAACACACAAGCAAATAGGCCATGTTTTATTCTTTGAATCCGAGATTTCCTTCACATTTTTAACTAAGCCTACATTTGAACAGAAGCAAAGTAGCCGTACGTCATGAATTGTGTAAAGTTGGCTGTGAACCTCTTCCGTGACATTTGGTAGTTGAATAGTTTTATTTTTAATTGGTTTAACTATGGGAAATTATACGAAAAAATTGTGTTTAAGCATTTGCAAATTGCAATTAAATTCATTTCATTTTTTCTACTTTTACTTACTCTTTAGCCGCATAACTAATGAATTTTTTTTTTTCTGTTCTTTTCATGCAGCATAAAATCTATTGTAGCTACAATCGTCGATTCATGTTCTACATCCACCCTGTAGATCCGAATTTGTTTGATTATTTATGCACGACAAATTCGGTTCTAGAGAGGTTTGTGTGGTGCATATGATGCAACAAAATATACAGTAACAGCAACAAGGACGACAAGATTTCAATTATGGCGCCGCACTGATGATTAAAATCGACGAATTTCTATAAGAGTTTATTTTTAAATTTTTATTTTTATTTTTTTTTTTTGTTCAATTTTGTTTTTTTGGTTGTTTAGGTCTGAAACATAGGAAAAAAACAAAATGAAATGGATTTTTGGCAACTATAGTAATATATTAAATCACATATGAAAAATGAACGAACAAATGCACTTTTATTACAATTTAAAAGCGATTTGCTTTACTAGATGAATAAAATAAAAATGTATGCATTTTTAACAATTTGAACAATAAAACAATGACAAAATTTTTGATGAACAAAACAATGTAGTTTTAATGTAATTTTTGTTTATTAGAACTGAAACATTTTCAGCTGCAATGCAACATTTGAAATGTTCATGTTTAGAACATTAAATTCAGAACTATTTCGTATATATTGAACGGTTAGCGATAATATCAATAGTAATATGTTGGCAAAATAGTTTTCGAATGATGTCAATTAATGCGGATGATTTGAATTTTAGTAAACAGAAACATGAGTACTGACACTTTGTATTGCTGTGCATAATGAGGACAAACGTAATTTGGGAAATATTGAAACAAGAAATAGGTTTGTGATAGCAATGATATAATAACAAAATGAAAAATCATCAATTAACCATTTCAATTTTCAAATTGCATTTATACGCTAAACTGGGCCAACACCATTCAAAACTATTTTCTCTCCAAACAACAACAACAATAATAATAATAATAACAACTATGCATACAAATTTAATTTAATTAAACATTTTATGTGAAACAAATGTAAATAAAATGTTGTTGTCGAAAACACTTTAAACGTACCTTTTGATGTGTTGATGGCGCATTGCCAATTTACTCATATTCTTAGCGTAATATTTGATATGGTTGAATGTGTTTTAATGTAAATGACTCTGTAAGCTTGGCAAGTAGTATCGGCAATAATATTGTACCATTTCGGGTATGGTCTATGATAAGAGCATCAACCGAATAGAATTTTCCGTCAAAATTACGTACAATTTTGAAAATGAAAAAAGTAAATCAACATAAATTTACTATATGATAATATGGCTTTCAAAAGTGCTCCCACATGAAACGAATTTTGATTGGGATAAAATTTAATTAAAGTTAGAAATAATGTCAAGAATGTGCCACAGAATAGCAATTACTATAAAAGCTTGCACGTATAAGTGGTAAAATGACTCATTCACAGAATCAAAATGAAATTGAAACGTCAAAAAGTTAAATGCTTTCATTTTTTTTTCTCAAAAAGTGCAAATTGAACAAAAGAAATGAAAAATTCTATCAAAACAATTGAAATGTCTACGAAAACGAAATGAAAGATTGTATTAATTTCTACGCATTGCATTAGGTTGAAACCAAAATGCAAACAAAAGAGACAGAGAAGCTTTTCATTTGTCATAGTTAAAATAAAGTCAGTGCCAAATGCCTTTCAAGTGACTCCGGATGAGAAAGCATAATTTACATTAGAGATTGAATTGTATGTGCTTGTTAAATACAGCAAAATGTATGTGCACGCATGGAAGATACATTGCCCTTTTATAATGTCTCCTAAATGTCTTTCATACTTGATTTTGAAAATAAATTTACCCTCGGAATTTGTGCGCTCAGCAACAACAATCACACATATTATTTGGAATTCGTACGCATTTTGACATAAAATGGAACGCATTAAAAATGAAAAACACGGTAAATCCTTTTCAAGCTTAATTAAACAATATTCAACACATTTGCGCTCTCATTTGAAATGTGCTCATGGGCGCACACACAGGAGCATATATGATTTTGGTCGCTTTTTTTCATCTTTAGATACTAGAGATTCAATGTGTGATACAAACACTATATCATCAGCATCAGTCGAAGAGCTGAGATTTAATGAATGCGCTTACGTGTATCATCTTCGAACGTGTTCAAAACCATTGAGACTAGCATCTCAGTGTGTGCGAGCGCATGTGTGTGTATTTGAGTTGGTGTTATTGTTGTTGTTGTTGTTGTTGTGCTAACAAACAAACCAGCACATTAATGTAAAGTACATTATTATACATATTAATTTAACATCATTGCCAGTTTCTAGGTTTAGAATGTAAACAAATAACGTGATATTAACAGAGATTAAAGTCACTTTGGAGCTAATTAGATTGGCGTTTAGTCAATTTATGCCTTCTTTCCGCCTGAATTAAGGATCTCCTTTTACTTCTATTTTCGTTCTCTTGCGTGAAATCTCAATTTCCTTTTTTGCTTTATTTTTTAGTGAACTGAGTATTAAGTTGTCATTTGTTCAAAGGTTATTGATTATGTATCTCAAGGACCAAATAAATTTAGTCATTTTATGACCTATTTAAGTAGTTTCTTTGTAAACTAAATTGAACGGTGCACGAATGACAATAAAAATTGGGTCTATGTAGAAGTTTAATTGGTAGGAATCTTTTTTGTCTTCAAATTATTTATCAAATATTTCATCGCATTATATTCAGGTGGAACGCTTGAGTTGCAAATTAGCGAAATAGTTTTTGAATATTCATTGTATTTACATGCTAAAAGGGAGAAGACATTTTTTTAGTACTAAAAAGGAAAAAAAACGCATCCATTGAACGAGCGAACAGAATTTGGTTTGTGTCTCAGATACCAAATATGTTCACATTTAGATGGCGCTGTAACAATGAAAGAAGAATTGGTGAACATTCATTCTCTATACGCTAATTTTACCTAAAACTAAGAGTTTTTTTTTAATTTGATTTATGTTTATTTACATATATTTTTATTTGTTAAACATCAACACAACTTTTAATTATTGATTTTATCGATTAAATTATTGATTTGGAATCGGCACGTCATGCCATTTAAAAGTTAATAAATCTTGTTTTTTTTTTTTGTATCCAAAATGCTTAATCATTCACGTGAAGTTAAGGAGGAATCGTGCTGTTGCACCGTACGTATTATGGCAGTCATAAAATGCATTTCTTTTGGAACCATACGAGTTTCAGTTTGTTTGCATGCACTTGACCTAAGCCATAAACTGTGCAGAATAAATCATTTACATAGTTGCCACTTTATACTTTTGTTTCCGATTTGTAGTAGCAACAAAAAACGGAACTTTAAATGCGGTCCGAAAGGGTTACAAATATGAACACAAAAGAGAGCAGCAAATAAAATATCCATAAAAATGTCATTTGTTTGGTTTTGAAGACCGTGCAGAATTTTTGCAATTTCTTTCACATTGTTTGCTTTGTTGGCCCATTTCACTCTTTTATTTAGTTCTTTGAAATGAACGAGCAAATTCATTCAAAATATACGAACACTTTTTGCACTCTTTTAACTGCATTCAAAACTAGTATAGCTATCGTTTTCAGCTGTACAAATCAAAGCGTGTGGGCTCTGTTTTGAACATTTTTTCATCACTCCATGCATGACTTTCGAATGTGATTTACATCAAAAGAATTCTTAAAGAGAAAAAAAAATGAAAGAACGACAAGCCTTTAAAACGAAAATTGGCATTGCATTTGTTCAGAAACAGCAATGAAGTCAGCGACATGCTGGCATACAAATAATTAATTATCCAATCGATTTTGAAAAGGACGCAAACACACAAAGCAAAAGGCTTGCAAATTGAATGCTTGAACGTTCTTTGTTTATATTCAATGAACAATATTCATGACATTTCATTCAATTTTGAATCACGAAATTTTGCATATAATTCCTTAAAAATGTCTTCTGTAATTGAATTAAACACAAAAACAAAACAAAACAAAACAAAACAAAACACATAACTCTAACAAATGTTAACACTACCACTGTATCAAATGCCTTAAAAATAAGACAAAAAACTATCCTCATAAAAGTATTTTCATTTAATCAATCCAAATACTGAATGATGTAAGAGCCTTCATCAAGTATTTGTCACCTTGTGTTCGTAATTAAACGGATTTCAAATGTATCCCCATGGTTGAGGTGATGAATACAAATTTAGTTTCAGCATTTAAGCCACTGGTCAAGAGTGTCTGTCAGTATTCATTTATCTGCGAGCATCCATTTCCCTGTATCATTTTATGTGGCTCTTGAATTTTAATCCCCCATATACACACATATACGTCATTATAAATAAGTGAAATTGTTGCCATTTTGGCATTGAATTTGATCAGCTGAAACAATGATGAGTGTTGTTGAATCGTTGATAGGGGACGATTAATAGATTAAATGAAGCTTCTGTTGATGATAGTATTGGTCGACCACATTGATATCATAAAATGGCTACTTAAAATCGTAATTGCTTTAGAATAATCATCAATTAAATTGTATCAACGAAAGTGAGAAATGAAAAATTCGTTGCTTTTATTGAAATCATCGAATCAAATGAGAAAAAAAAAATTCGCCATTGAGCATTAGAAGCTCACGTTGAATTTCCGCGGTATTAAAATCTAATCTTGATACTTTTCATGTATTTCGATGAAGCGTCAGAGATATTTTTGATTGATTTGATACAACTGAATACGCAACAGAAGTTATAATGGCTGGTATAAGAAAATATTCATATTTTTTGTTGTTGTTAATGTCGATGGAGCATCTTACCGTGAATGAAAAAGAAGAAGAAACGAATGCTATTGAATGTGTATCGACCAATCGAAACAGTTGAATTAAATAAAGGTTTTTTATGTTGATAGATTTCGCTTTTTTCCTCTCATTATGAAAAGATGATGTCAAAACCACCAACAGATGCGATCGCCGGCACACCATTAAAAAAAATACTGAAATAAACTTGAACTGACAGTCTTTTATTTACGCATCAAAATCAAAGAAATATACAAATGGAGTTGAAAATGTATTGATATTCTTTTCTGATTATTATTCAATGATTTTGTGCTCGTGTGGAGTGGTCAGATATCAAAATTCTTGAGTCTTTAAAGGCATGCAGAGAATTTTTGATTTTGAATGGACGCTACGCGTTAAACTGAGAATAAAAAGCAGCAACCTGCTTCAAAAGTTGACAGGTTTAATTCATTTCTGTTTTCCTGCGATGCGTTCACAGAAAAGACCTCATATCAAATTTGATAAATCCGATGTGAATAACAATGATCACAGCTTGTTTGATTCTTTGAACAACAAACAGTCCAGCCCATTCTTCATAAACTGCATTCTGAAAAATAAAATGTTTGAGATTTACTGAAATTTCCTCTAGCATTTCTTTTTGTATTTCTTCTTGGACTGAAACGACGCATTTTCATTCCAAATAAATCGTTTTTATTTACAGGAAAATCATTTCGCATCAGCTGCAATTCTGCCGACTAACAATTTATTTGAATCGTTGTGAAAACTATTAAATATTTCGTCTGTCAAACTCAAGTGTCAGATGGACGCAATCCCAATCCCGTATCGTATCACAAGCCATGATTTTTTTTTTCACATGCCGCACAAGGGAAATTGAAAAGGGAAGATGGTGAACATTTCATCCATTATGTTTATGTTTCGGCTGTATCGTTTGATATCAAGGTTCTGGTGCATTTTGGCATATATTATCTACTCCCTTTCGAAGAATCTTACTCTGTCTTTCTCTTTCTCTCTCTGAAAGAGAAGAAGTTATGGAAAATGTTAAGAAAGAACCAAACTGTCAATGGTCTTTTTGCATGGAACGATGAACACTAAACATGTATCTGAACTGTGTAATTTTCACATTTTGTGTGCCGTTGAATTGTATTTGCGCGTATGTGAAATTGTTTTGAAAAGAGATGATTTTCAGCGAAATTTCAAGATGAACACCATAACAACGGTACCACTGCACTGTCAAACTAGAATCAAAAAAAGAGAAAAAAGCAAGAAGAAAATATCAAATATGTGGAATACAGTATAAGTATATCGGATAAGTAGATTAGTCATAGATACTGTTGTTGTATTTTATGAAATCATTAATCAAATTGTGCAGAGTGCAGACATTGATGTTCGTTATTTTCTTCGCTCTTACATTGTATTTCGATTTCTATTTGGTCGGTTCTTGTTCTTGTCGCTTTTTCCATTCGATGCTTTATCGTTTTTCGAGCATTTTGTGAATTTATTTTTTTTCCTTTTTTTTCACCCAAATTCTCACTTTGTACTGCTGTTACTGCTGATGTTGCTGTTGTTGGTGATCATAGCAAATATATGTATATATATACAAACACATACCCGAATATTTCATAACAGGAAAATCTCTCTAATGGAATCGTCTTGAGCTGACAATTTCTTTTCAACCGTAAATGTTCGCTTCTTATTCATTCAATATATTGTTCAAGAAACAGCAGCAGCAGCAGGCAGACGACGATTGCCTGTCTCAGTTTCAGCATTCAAATTATGAAGTTCTTTTTGTCGCACCAAAACATGCGTTAAATGAAAATTAGAACCATGTCACAAATATACACAATCATCATTAATTTCATTTCTTTGTCAAACAAATATAACAAAGAAAAAACTGCAGAGCCAATTTGAAAAAAAAAGAGAAACATTGACATTTTGCGCATTGAATAATGCCAACGAACGAAACATTCAACAACGTATACGGAGTTTATCACATAATTATTTTCATCGACTCAGAACAATCGACGCCATTAAAGCGATTCCTCTCGAATATTGCCAATTGTGTTTTTATGATTTTATTATCCAAGAAATGTAAAATTAGCTCAATTATGTTATTTCAAATATTAAATCAGCTCATATTTCAAATCTGAACACGAATTTCGAATAGAAGAAATTCCAAAATTTCAAATTCAAACATTCTTATCTCCTCCTACTTTCATTCCAACCATTACATGATACAAATATTCAAACATTTTATTCTCATAAAAGGATGCGGTAAAGCTGAAATCGTTACTCGAGTGGGAAAAAAATAGCTTAAGTAAAATAAAAAGGCTGAGCCGTACTGATTTCGTTAAAATATTGGTATTTACCCAGGATCAATAGAAAAATATGCAAAAGTCAATGATGTTTGGTATTTTAAAGTTATTCATATTCTTGCGAAAACAGAGGATAAAAAATTGATATTTCAAAGTGAGAACCGATATTCCCAATGGTGATGATATGAAGAAGTTACTGTATGGTTATGAATTTTTACTTCCTGAAAAAATAAAGTAGAAAGAGTGCCACCGAAAAAGACTAAGCCGATTGTTCGCAAACAGGATAATAATTTTAAATTGTGCAGCTTATATACAGTAGTCAACATAGCAGTAACAGCATGCATTACGAATCGAAAGCGGCAGTCAAAAGATAAGAAAACCCTTTACAAAATTGCCGAAAAGAATTACAATGAATTTTATGCATACATTACCTCTGTTTTCGGCTTTTCTTTTATCCAATATTCGTAGATTTAGTAGGATTTCTTGTAATTTTCATATGTTTTCAAAAATGTCATGCGTCGTCCAAGATTTTTACAAATGGGATTATGCATTTTTAACACGACTTTTGCTAAGAATATTCACTTGACAATAGAATTTATGTTTTTTGTACATCGCTTACACTCTACAAGAAGAGGTTTCTTTTGAAAAAAAAACAAGACGCTACGCGCGCGTTGTATTCGCTTTGTCATATATTCTTAATTAAGATTTAATTTCATTGTTTTAGTTTGTTGTAAACAACAAACTAGTTTTTAGCACTACATGAAATGTAGAGTAAAAATACCTTTTATTAAAATGAATTTTCGAAAATGAAAACCGTGATTTGAAAATTTGAAAAAAAAAGTAAAAATTCCAACATTCTGTTATTATGAAATGAAAGTACTATTATAGCAGAGCAATACCCTAGTTGCGTTTTGAAAAGTTAGCTGGCATTTTTATTTTATGGACCATTGAAGTTTCTGTGATTCACTGAATTATGATATGAATAATATCATTGGAATTTTCATGCGAATTCAGGGACCAGAAAAACATGGGGATTCAATGATCATTGAACTAAAAATTTTATTGATTTTTTTGCAAAAATGCACTAAACTAATTAATGAAAATCAATTTTTTTTCAAATTTTTATTACCAGATTTAGAATCAGCATGCAAAATTACATAGAAAACGATGTGTCATACAAGAGTTCGAGAAAAAAATTTTTTTTTAAATTTTTGTGACTTTTTTTAAAAATATGGAAAAATTGAAAAAAAAAAAAAAAAATTCTCGAACTCTTGTATGACACATCGTAATAGCACTTTCATTTCATAATAACAAAATGTTGGAATTTTTTGGACTGTTGCACTGTGTAATTTTAACATATAAAAAAATAGAAGTTACGGCTTGTCCATAAAAATTTTAACTTTCAGATGATACACATACGAACTATTTCACCATCATGGTCTAACACAGTCTAAAACGATGTCCTTAGCATTCTACGAATGATTACCTTTCAAATGACACCCATATCGACTGTTTTACTAGGGGAATTTATCAAATCAGATGTGTTGCAGATATTGCAGATAGTTTGGATTTGCAGCAGATATTCTTCGTGATCATAGAGTGAATATCTGCTACAAATCCGCAAATATTCGTAGGCAACACTCAATATTTGATGTTTTAGTGCTAGAAAATTTGAGCAGATTTTTTGCAGATTTCTACGGATATTTATTCGATAAATTCCCCTAGTGTTTTACCACTTCACTATCATGGTCTAACACGGTTCAAGATGATCTAACATGATGGTTTTTGCATTCTACGAATGATTTCTCTTCAAATGACACCCATATCGACTGTTTTACCACTTCACCATCATGGTCTTACACGATTTAACATGATCTAAGATGATGGTTTTTGCATTCTACGAACACACAAAAAACGTTTGGGGTATGTTCATGATATTCATTGGTGACAATACATTTTTACCACAGTTGTATTTGACTCTACCACATGCAAAGTAATAAATGTGACATAGTTTTAGTTTGACAGCAATACTTTTTCACAATGAGTCTGTTCGACATGCGCACATATTTATAAAAACTTGCATGTGGTAGAATCAGATACAACTGTGGTAAACATATATTGTCACCAATGAATATCATGAACATACCCCAAATGTTTTTTGTGTGAATGATTTCCTTTCAAATGACACCCATATCGACTGTTTTACCACTTCACCATCATGGTCTAACACGGTTTAACATGATGGTTTTTGCATTCTACTGATGATTTCCTTTCAAATGACACCAATGTTAACTGTTTTACCACTTCACCATCATGGTCTAATATGGTTTAACATGGTCTAACACGATGTCCCATGCATTCTACGAATGATTTCCTTTCAAATGATACCCATATTGCTTATATTAACATTTTAACCACGATGACGAACCGTGATGGACCATGGATGTCAACCATCATGGCCAAGTGAACATTCTCCAGGCAAAATTTCATCAAAATCGGTCATCATGGCTCAAATTTATGACTTAAATGATTTTTCCCTAAAGACCTTTAACACCAAAAGTAGCAGATGAAGTGGTCCAAATTGGACCAAAATGGATGTCAGCCATCTTGGCCATGTAAACATTCTCCAGGCAACATTTCATAAAAATCGGTCATCATGGCTCTGAGTTATGGTGGCTTAATGAATTTTTATGGGAGAAAAAAAAAAAAAACAAATGCAATAGCCCTACATTTCATGTAGTGCTAAAAATAAATAAATAAACACAAAATACAATAAATGGGCCAAAATGGAGTTGTTATTTGATTTGAATGTAATCTCATGTTTATTTAGAATCTTATTTACAGTATTAATACATAATGGTAAAGTGTCACAATTAAATGTACATTCTTTGTATTTCTTCTTATTTTCTATACACTCAAAATAAGTAATAATGCTATCCAAAAATTAACTAAAAAATACACCGAAATAATTATTCGGTTTTTTGTTTTTATTTTGATGAAAATCGCCATTAGAGAGATAGTTGCTAAATTAAAACTTAAATGCAATCGAATGTCAATCAGAAAAAAAAACAATTATTTAAAAACTATTTTGTACAAATGGCAAATGTAATGCAAATAATCTATCAATAAGCCTAGTCTCTGTATCGCCCGAATGTCTCTTGTAAACTCTTATTCTGTTCATCAGAAGAGAATTCACCGGAAAGGGGAAAAAAATTCTAAAATAAAAATGTGAATTGTATAGAAATGAAACAAAAAACAAACTTAAAATTATGACTAAAGGCTAATATAATTTTTTAGGTGAATTTACATTGTGGCTGTTTAAAATTAGCTTATTATTATTTGTTCACACATCTATTTCTATTTCCACTTGAACATTATGGTATCGCTAAAATGCTTGGAATCTTTTTTAGACAATACAATCTTCTATTGCCAATTCATAAATCTTAATATTGTTGTTTCAACTATTTTTGTTGTGCTTAATGTATAAAACATTAATAAACGCAGAAATAAACGCAAAATTGTTTAATTCGCTAATTTTCTTCATTTTGTTATGACGTTTCCAAATGAGCCCATGTATGAGTTTGAAGTGAATCACAAATCAAAAAGTGCTTGCATTCCATCGTCCGAATCCTACAATGCCGTTAGACCATAATCAGTTTTTATGTTGATGGTTTGTTGTTGTTGTTGATGTGAATGGTTTGTTGGTGATTGTTGTTGTTGCGACGGATGCATTGCATCCATCGATAGTCCCATTAAATTGCCACCATTATTATTGTTCGTGTGATGATTCAGCATTTGCTGTGATTGCTGCGGTGGACCCTGTGCCATCATATCGGCTACATCTGATGCAGCCGGTATATACGGCATATTACCTAATGATGTCATGTCGGCCATACTTTCTAAGCTATCCGATCGAACGCACTGTATGGTAAATGAAAAGAAAGAGAAAATTAGACATGAAATCAATACAATGATTTAAATTGAGAGCGTATTCAAATGATTTCTAGTCAAATCATGATTTTTTTTTATTTTTTTTTTTTCAAATAACAGAAGCATTATATAAAACATTTCAAATCGATAATCAAGAACAGTAGGCATGAGAGTTTGCGCACGCGTGATCAAAACCTGATTTTCTAACAATGACTCTTCTTTAGTTACGCTACTTAAAAATGTGCACCAAACAAACGAGTAAATTGAATTTTAATTGAATGTTTATGTGTTCATCGAGTCGGCAAATAATAGAAAGAAGTTGAATAAAAAAAATAAATAAAAAAAAAATAACTCAATACGCCCGTGATGAATCAGTGAACGGATTGTAATTGCTTACGGTTAACTCAGCGCCGTAGCGTGGTAGATGCTAGAGCATGCGGAGCATGCCCTAGCACCTCCGGCGCATCCCCTGATCGCTGATCGAACCAAAAAAAAAAAAAAAAAAAATCATTCATTTTAACATAAGAAAAACACATCAAACAAATTAAATTTTGGCAATTTTATTCACAATTGTTCAAAAAAATTGAGTGAAAATACATGATACAATTGAAATAAAGTTGAGTTGAACATCTTTGAATAAATCTGAGAATGATGTTATTGATGATGTACGTAGGTTACTATTTATATTTTTTCAATAGGGACATTTTAGTGGTGTAGAACTGATTGTACTTGATACTTGATTTATTTCATTCTCTAAATCAAATTCAATATAATTGTTATCATAGTGAAGACATAACAAATTGTTAATGTTTATAATATTTTTGTGCAATAAACAAAGAGAGACATGTTCTTTTGTTTACTGCAAAAAGTATGATTCAGTAAATAATGCATGATTCATGAATGAATTGAAATATTGATGGTTCGATCTTTTTTTTTTTTTTTTTTGCTCTTCGGTGCTCAGCATGCCTGTCAGTCGGACCCACGCTACGGCACTGGGTTAACTTACATCGGATTGAACTGGAGCTTGTTGCTGTTGAGATTGCTTGTTTGATTTGGTCATTCGCTTTGGTTTTTTTCCTGTTGCTCCACCATTTCCATCGCCACCATTTTTCTTGCGTACATTTTTCGTATTTGGTAATTTATTATCCTTTTTGTATTTCATACGCCGATTTTGAAACCATATTTTAATTTGACGTTCCGATAATACTAACGTATGAGCAATTTCGATACGTCGTCGTCGTGTAAGATATTTATTGAAATGGAATTCTTTCTCTAATTCGAGTATTTGATGGCGTGTATATGCGGTGCGTTGTCTTTTTGGTTCCATGCCAGGTTGATATTGACCCTTTGCTACAATTGTTTTTTAAATGAAATGAAAAATAGATTTTTTCTATAAATATAAGATTTTGTAATGTTATAATTTTGATATTTCAATTGAATCAATTAGATAGACATTTAGATACATTTCAAATCAATTTCATGTGATTATTTAATAAATTTCATGTTTTCTTTTTCCTCCAAATTAAATTGTTACTTTAAACGATACAAATGGAATAAGTAATGATTTGTTAGCTTATGAAGCATTATTGTTTCCTATTGAATAAACGCAGGTTCCTTTTGATTATTCAAATAGATTAATTATCCAATATGAATGAGTTTTCAGTACACAATAGAATCACACTAGTGACAACTGGGTTTATTTACTTCAAGTAGCGTCATCACTTGACAAAAAATAGTATTCTTTATTCAATCACTTGCGATTTACAATTTTAAATTCATTCCATTCCATTCAATAAAACACATTCAGTTTTAAAGTATACATTTCTTTTCGTAATTTATTCATTTAATATCGTAGTGTCATATTTGAATTGATAGTTAAAAAAAATTTTTGAACTCCGTTTGACTTTATTGAAGCTTTGGCTAAACATTTTTTTTTCTGCATAGATATAATATATTATATACACAACAAAAAAGGAGAAAAAAGTTCACATCGTCGGAGAATCCAGTGTGAATTTCATGCCTAATTTCACAGTCTAGGTCAATTACTTTGAAAATTGCGTACACAAAACCGGAGATTGGCAACTACAAACAAAAAAGAAACATTAACAAAACACCTTCAGAATTGCAATCTGAGAACACCACATGCAAAATAAATACAATTCGAAAATTGTCTGTGGCAATAACACCACTATAATAATGAGATCGTGAATTGGCACTTTTCTTTAAGCTTGTAATGCATTTGGTGTTTATTATTTTCTATCCTTTTGAAACGTTTTATTTCGATACTTATTATGAACTTCGGTGTATTTTTTTTTTTCTTTTTTTGTTATTGTTGGTGCGCATAAATTTGATGGCGTGAAAAACAAGTTCAATCAACGCTTTTGAAGTACAGATGTCTGCACTCGTTATGGTTGAGTTGAATGAAATGAAATGCAATGAATATTTCTGACAAATAAACCATTTGTAGGTGGATGCATTAAAAATTTGATTCGGTATTATATTTAGTTAAAAAACAACGATAAATAAATTGAGTTTGGTTTCATGCAAACATCAAAATGAGCACACTTTTGATCGATTGCATTAAATAACCTTGAGCTGGTAATATTGAATCAAGTTCGTACAATATATTAGTTGCAATTTGAAGAGATCTCAGTTATACATAAATGAAAACATGGAAAAATAAAATAAAATAAAGAATATAAACAAACCGAATCGATTATTTGAAAAAGACGTGCATATGAAATGATGTAAGACACCAATTAGCAAGCAATTTTAGAAGCCACATTTTTTCTTGCATAAACTCATTTTCAGTATATTTCATTTACAAGTAATTTGCAAGTAAAACAGCAATCAATAGAAACGAGTGAGCCATATTCATTTTTTGTTTTGTTTTTGTTGTTGCGATAACCGTACATGGAACAAGAGTAGTACTCTCGATAGCAACGATGCTAAGCTTCAGTGTTATTCTCATATTTTGTATCGATCGAAAGGCACATTTCAAATATTCGATGCATGTCTGTGTGGCTAAAAACGCGCTTTCTCGCATGTATTGATGTTGATGAGTAAGCAGAATAATGAAAGTTGCAAGTCATTCGTAATGAATAGAATGTTTTGAAGCAAAATAAAATGAAAACGAACCGATGACGAGGAGTAAAAGAAGAAGAAATAGATGTAGTAGTAAAAAAATGAGAGAATTTATGCCAAGGTGCTATGTGAAAACTGGTAAGTCTGTTGTTGTTTGTTATTAGCCAGCTGAATAACAGAAGAAGAGCATTTTACAAGCATATCAGAATACAATAAAAATAGCCTTGCCAGTCACACGTTTGCCATCGGCGTGTATTTCGGTTTAACTAGCAAGCATTTCTCTTTCTCCCATTCCCTTTGCTTGGTGCTTTGATCAATTGCGATAACGAAGAGAAAAATAAACAGAAACAACGTATTCAATAAATAAGCAGTACGATTAGCTTTTTCCTTCTATTCAGAGTCGTTTGTGTGCGTCACTTCGAAATCAGGCCTAATCGAAAACTTTCGATGGAAAAAACAATACACAAAATTGAAAAAAAACGAAAAAAAACGAAACAAAAGAACTCGTTACAACAGATGAAACAAATGGGAAAAAGCAACAAACAATATCAAGATAGGACAAATGATGTTTTTCTATTAAAATTTAGGAGCCATCAAATGAAAGCTAGTTAGTCGCTTGTTAAACGAATATACAATCTCATATTTGTTTTATGTTTGCGGTCTTTTTTTCTGTTTTCTAAACAAATTTTTTTGATGAAACACGTACACAATTCAAAAACAAACCGACCAACCAATAAGTAACGCTTTTACAGCTGACGAATCTAATTTCGATTAAATTAGTTGATAAAACACTCACGTTATTGACCGTTTCAATTCAATAATTTAAGAGAATAAATAAACAATAACATCAAATGTGGAAAATGAGATCGAAGCTTAAAATGATGTTTATAGATGCAAGCAAATTTTTTAATCAAAACAATATTATACAAACAATATAGAATTCAATGATGGAAAAAGTAACAATGGTGAGAAATATAACACAACATATGCACGTACGATACGAAGCGAATTGAACTTTTTGTTCAAAATTATCGGGCCAATTTTAGTTCCGCGATATTGTCGATATTATTTACACAGCTAGAATTTAAAATCCGAAAATTTAAATAAAAGAATAATTAATAATCCGTTATAGATTTGACGCGGGTATACTTTGTTCAATGCCCTTTCATTTTACCGTTCAGTCGCGGTTAAATTTGTGAATGCCGTTCATCAGATGTTCTTTCAAAATCGTCAACATCTATTTGAAAGGGTTGATCGCTGTCACAAATTCGATTCAAACGCGCAAAACGGATCTCCTGCTTGGTTGAACGTTTGCATTTCACAATCCCTGGAGTTTTAACATTGCGTCAAAATATAACGGGACTGCTGCTGTTTTTCCTCAATTTGATGGATATTAATTGATAATATATTTTCTGCTTGCTTCGCAACGTCATACAAAAACTTTCCAAAATCAAGTTGTGGATACAAATTTTCATAAAGGAAATAATTTTATTTTTCTTAAGAATGAAATATTGTATTACGAAAGATGCAAAGTAGGCAATGGATGCAGCTGCTAGAAATGGCCAACGTCATTGCATGACATGGAATCTTGTTTGATTAAACTTTCTTTTCCATAAAAAGGGAACTTTGTATGGAAAAGAGAGAAAAAGGGTTTGAGGAAATGAGTTTATTTAAAAGTTTTGCCAGTGGCAAAATGTGATGAAATTGATACAATCGAAACTTTTATAAACTGAAAATATGAATAAAAATGGACATGATTGCATTTTTCGAACAATTTATCAAAAAAAAAAAAAAAAAAAAAAAAAAATTGTGTCAAGACGATAACCGAACTCAGCAGATAGTGCCACCGTGTCAAAACGAAAAAGAAATAACCAAACAAGATTTTGTCATTTTATCAGAATGTTGTTTTGTCTGTTTCGAATTTATCGGGAGGATGTTCGTTAAAATAAATTTCCATCGGTCATTTAAATATGCTAAAAATATTGGAGTTGAGCTACCAAACGAATGCTCCAAAACGGAAATCGTTAATTATATTTTGATTTGTTCGATATCAACAATTGTCTCCTCATCAAACACCCTTCACAAACACTGATGAAACGCGCACACTTGCTGCCAGAATGTGCTAAGAATCGATCAATGTCATTTTTAGGGTAAAAGTTTTGCTGGTTTCTCAAACTCAAGATAAATCGGCAAACATTTACCAGCAGATATATATATATATATATGTGTGTAAGCGCGAAATACCGTGTAATAAATAAGCGAATATAATTTTGATTGACTTTAACAACATCGAAAATATTTTAATTTTGAACAACTCGACTAGTGAGAACTCAAATATCAATGAAATGAGAAGAATGCAAAAAGAATGCGGTTGTTTCAAATTGAGAAATTGGTGATAATGTAAAATAAAGGAGATGAAGTTAAAAGTCGTTTTTAACATTGACAATTCAGGATTAAATTGAATGGAATCGATTTGAATTTATTTCATTTGAAAATAGTTCATTGACATTCATTCATATCTAAATTGAGAATTATTTGCGAACTCATTTTTATATTATTGACGAAATAATGATTAAAATCATTGACGAAATAAATTTTTTGGTATGAAATTTGAAAGAACAATACATTTTTAATAAATATAAACTGGCAATATGAAACCACAAGTAAAATATGAATATAGAAAATATGATTACTTAACCGAAAAAAGTGTTAAGCGCCGCATTAATTAATAATATCTAAAAATCATACTGAACGATTTGATGTTCATAGACCACACCAAACCACATTTAAAATTCAAATTGATAATAATTTTCGATTGTCACATTAATTGAATTGAATTAATCCAAATAAAAGGCATGTAATCAAAAGTAGAGCTACGGTTCTGAAGATAATCAGGATTATTTTGATAAAACAACATTACATCAGACTATAGTCTACCTTAAAAAATAATGATACATTCGATGAAATCACATCCAAATACTTAGATTCCAACTCATATGGATTATTAATCAATTTGGCTTTGCACGTTGTGTGTGTCTTTTGTTAATCTTTCATCAAATACTTTTAACATTATATCGAATGGAAATGAAATAACAACACGAAAATAAACTTCAGCACAGCTACCAATTCATCATGCTCAAGAGCGGATATGTAAGCTAAAATCAATGGTCATAACAGTATCAATTGGAGAACGTCGCGACAAAAGAATAAAGTGTCAAAGAGAATGTGATAATGTGACACGTAGTATGTGTATACGATACAACCGATGCTCGATCATGAAAACGGATTTTAAGTCAAACAACAGTCGTACAAAAATGGCTTAAGAAATGGTGAGCTACACCGAAAAACAATCGACAAAAAGAAATGCTTCATTAAAACAGCGAATATATATATATCGAGCATATTCACTTAACATTATATATAATCCGCATATGTTGAAGCACATCATTTTCGAAAATATGGACAAAATAACAACAATTATCGAAAAAAAAATATGACAACAACATTGAATCAAAAACGTCGATCGGACTTGCGATGCTTCTTGTTTTTATGGTTTTATATTTTTCATGTTTTTGTTTTCACTCTAAAACACTGTAAAGGTAACAACGATCTGGCAGCAGAAGCAGCAGCATCAACAGCAGAAAGTGCAAAGCAACTTACAGAAATATGTTTATTTTGTGTGGGACGAAAGCATATATAAAACAAGTTCTTGTCACAAGTAAAATTGGATTCTTCTAATCATATCGTTTCATGCTCACGTATGTTTAATATTGCTTCTCCCTCTTTACATGCTTAAAAATACTGGTATGAGGTGACCAGCGATTGTCATTATTATGAAATAAAAGAAAATACAAATATCTAAATATCTCATACTCATATGAACAAACTGAATTGTATTATTAGCAACGAATATTCATAATAAGAATATAATTTTACGATGGTAATTGCAAAATCCAGTCAAATGATTTTTTTTTTTCTGGTTTAAGTTTCAAACGAAGACGCACAATGGAATATCGGCCAAATCAAAAGGCAAGATTGTATTTTTTTATATTGAGGCGATGCGTCTGGTCATCGATTGCTGAACTATTGACGGTCATAGACAAGTCAGTCTATTGACTCGCGACGAATATAACAAATTGGCGTCATTTGTTAACTATGAAAGCGAAACGGTAAAGTCATTAGTTTCCTTTCAAAATATTTTCGTTTCACATGATTTTGATCGATTTCCACACTGTGTTTGTAAAGGGAATATGTTTTTTTTTCGTCGGCATTTTAGCATCATAAAAGTGATTAACAAAATCTTCTTTTGGTGCAATGTGCAAAGTCAGTGATGAGTGTTTGAGTGTTGGCATAAATAAATTTAAATCGATTTTCAATTGTACTCTTGAGCTAGTCAATGATTTCTATGGCCACAAATCAATGGTTGATGAATGTGCGAACATCAAATGGTCTGCTTTAAACTGAGAGAAAAATGAGCATCCCAACAAAATGCAGCCGTTCCTAATGTGAAACATGAATTTATTTGGTTTTTGAGTAAATTGCTGGATTTCAAATCTTCTAAATCAAGGGAGTAGGATAGAGTGAGAAAGAGGAAAGGCAATTTTTCAAAGCACAAAAGCAGCAATATTTAACACTTTAGATCAAACAAAATGTCGAAGAAATCAATGTCGGATGAGTGCCTTTTTGGTATTCAATTTTCTTGACGAATTGACGAGACTTCAAACACACCAGCTCTATACGTACAAATTGCCCTCACCATACCTCTCATCTATCACATGTAAAATTGTTGAATCGACAAGGTCACATTATGTCAATGATGGATATTTGTAAATCTTCAAAACGAGATTTATTTGATTTTTTCCTTCCTTCTTAAAAACTTTTATCTCTTCTAGCTCGGTTTTTTTGTGAGTTTCTATTACCTTTATATGTTTTGTAATGTTGTTGTTGTTGTTGTTATTGTTGTGGTTGTGGCTGCCCTCGAAACATAAAAAGACAAACCAAAACAAACTCGCATTTAGATAAAAGAACGTTTGATGCGATTTTTCACTATTGTTTAACTCCAAGTAAATCTCTTTTCTAATACTCTTTAATATTTTTCGCATTTGAATTAAAAACATTCAAAACACACACGAACGGCAATAGCTGGATTTTTTGTGTGTCTCCAGTTTCATACACTCACTTGATTGCTTTGACTGGCTCAAAGTACTTGTCGGTATAAACCGAGACCTATGATTCTCTCATAGACTACACTGTACGGCTTTTTTGATAAATTAGAACTCATTAATTTCATTTTGGTTTGTCTATTTCGGTTTGTCGTTGTTATATTACATCTCTGCTTTGCCGCCTCTCTTTCTCACTCTGTCACTCTTTTTATTGGTCTCTCGTGAGACTGTTCTTTGCATCGATACGTGTAGATTACTTGATACACGAATAAATGTAAATACACCGAAATATATTTATAATGTCACATCAAATCAAATACGCATTTACAATTACCAAAAGAATGATGAAAAAACCACCGAAATACAGAAAATCTTATGCCACTTTACTAAAGTGTATTACACTAATGTTGGCCATTATACAGCTGTAGCAGGCTAACATTCGCACAGGTAAACTGGTTATTCTTCGACTGTAATTTAATATGTTTCAGCGACAACATGAAAACGAAAAAATGAAAAATTAGACACAATAAATATGATCGATGATGTGTTTATTCTCATGTATCCGACTGTCGTGCGATACGGTTAACTAATGGATTTTTTTCTTCTTCTTTGGTACTTAGTTTTTAAACTTGATTAAAAAACTACGATGTAAGTGACACACTATGTGGAAATGCAAATTTTTTTCCTTCTTTTTTGCTTGTTTTTTGGGTGGTTTGTGTTGGCGATTTTATGACTACTGATTCAAAAATCGATGTTCAAGCCAACGTGTTGGTTCGGATTTTGTGTAATTTTTTATAACCATCTTTTGCATATATTAACATTCTTTCGTCCTACGTAGGAATGAAAACTATAAAATCTTCATTTTTGAAAACATAGCAATTCAAATGTGAAAAGAAAAAGAATTCAAGTGAAAATGGAAAACATTTTCTAAGCTGAAATAACCACATTGACCATAGAGAATTCCAAAGAAAAATCTGAAATTGATTTGCTTGAAAATGACTTACCAACGCCAGCCACATGAATCTTTTTCATCCATGGATAAATGACTCGTTCACCATCAGTGGTTGTTTCATTTGCATCATCATCCAAATCCGAATCAGAACCACACAGATCGTCCATGTCATTACCATGCGAACCCATTTCATCTGGTGAACGGTCCAACATTAGCCGATCTTCATCGAGTATGTCATCCTATTTTGCAATTGAAAATAAATAGTAAAAAATAATAAATACTTACAAAATTGAAAAAGAATATTATCGACAATAGCGATATTATTATTGTAAAAAAAAAATTGTTTACAACCAAAATCCAATCAAAGTGAAATAATTTATTTTTTATTTTTTTTTTTTTTCATTTTAAAATGTTATATTTTTGAAC
Organism: Resseliella maxima; assembly: GCA_029041755.1. Classification (NCBI taxonomy): domain Eukaryota; kingdom Metazoa; phylum Arthropoda; class Insecta; order Diptera; family Cecidomyiidae; genus Resseliella; species Resseliella maxima. The sequence goes on from JAQOWM010000563.1 coordinate 705,249, forward strand.
TAAGCGAAGATCATCTAAAAACTCATAAATTACAATTAGTGTATTGAATTTGACAGATAGCAAGAACTTTTCACGTACATATAGACAATTAATTATTATTTAGATACGATTTGTGTGTAATAGCTTTTTTCTAGTTGTCAAAAATCTTATTCCGGCTGGAGGATGATTGCGCTGGAGTGATAAGACAAAATCATTACGATGAAAACGCAAACATAAATCCAATCATAAATCGCTTTTATATTCACCTCATTTGCATTTTATAATGATATGTTTATGAAAGATGGGACGCGTCGATGTGAGAATCAATATATGATTGATGTGAAAATAATTACAATCAACAAAAGAGTCCGCGAAATGTGTATGTTTATTAGACGCCATGAGCAAACATATTCCACTCATTAACTTGTGTGCATGAAATTTAGATGACCAATATATATGATTAATGCAAGCTTCTTTCTTAAACACGTGCCCAAATAAAGCGATTACTGGAAAATTATACATTTTTCATCAACAAAAAAACATTTAACAATTTCCGATGGAAAATCTTAAGCCAAAATACATACATTCAAGAAACTGTCGAAAAAATTATAGCGACAAAAATTAAAAAAAAAAAAAAACAATTGGATTTTGGTTTCAAGAAAAGAAGCATTCAAAGCCACCCACAAATCATTTCATGATTTTAATTGTCAGCAAAAGATATGTAAACGATTTCAAAAATTTGGTTTTCACACACGGTAGTCGTGTAAATAATTTATTTGGTTGACGTGAACGATGCAGTCAATTATGACAGACAATTTTAACTAAATATTTGATGGAATGAACCACGCATTTTTAGCTTTGAATAATAGTTAAACTACTCGAATGTTGTTGTATATGATTTGGGGTCTAATTAGTGGGCAGAAACATGGTTTTTATTTAAGTTTTGAAATCAATCGTTGTTTGTAGTTTAACAAGTATACGCCAATGAATAGAATGTGACAAATAAACTAGAAGCTAGTTTATTACTTCTGTTTTTTTCTATTTTGAATACAAACATTTGTACTTAATTGATAGTGTCGTCAAAGGAAATAAATTGAGTATGAAACAAATAAATTGATGACTAAAAATCAAAGTAGTAACAATACAATAAATGGAAAATACTTACATTTTCTGAACCAGAATCATCACATCGTAATCGCATGCCAAGTTCTTGCAATTGTTGACCCGCCGGCACTGCTTCTTCTATCCGTTTTTCCAGTCTTAACCCTAATTTTCACATAAATTGTTAGTTGTTTTCATGACACAAAAAGAACAAAATTGCTGGTTGTTCGATATTGTTGGATATTTTGTTATATTTGATTTGTATTGTTTTTATTACGAGTAAGTGAATTCTCAAACTGAAACTCATTCTTTGCACCTACCCAATTCTTGTAATCCGAGGACGGTATTTGTTGGTTCTATATTCGGGCATTGCAATGGCATATCCATCATTTGATGACTATTATTTGATCCATAATATGATCCATAGTATCCATTTGAGGTGTAAGAATTGTTTGCAGGTGGCGGAGGTGCAGGCACATGATGCATTTGAGAATTGTAGCTTTGTTGATAGAAGTGACCGCTAATCGTGGGCGGATAATTGTAGTTGCTTGTTGAATTTGTATGCATGCCATTTGAAACAGCCTGATGATGCATTCCATTGGGATAATCATTATTTGATTGCAATGATGGCATATTATTAGCCATTGAATTTGAATTATTGTGACCATAACCATTGTGATGCAAATGATTATGATGATGATGTGTATGATAATCATCGGTATTTGGTGGAAATTTTGGATCGATGGATGAGCCACCGTGCATTGGACTCTGAATATGATGTGGATAGCCCATTAGAAATGAACTCATTATTCACTAAAATTCGTATTTAAATGCGCCGAAAAGCGCGTTTTTCCAAATTAAATTCTAAATAAAATTTCACAATTGAATTTCTTTTTGAAATTTTTCTCCGCTTATTTAATTCACTGCATCAGAGTATTTTACATTATGTATTAAAATGACACAAATTTAATTTCTTTTCTATTTTCAAATAGGTTTTTTTTAGATTATTCAATATAAAAAATTGTTGTATTGAGCAACTGCACCAGTCATTAAATATAATGAAATAATTAAAATAACTTCTTATTCTGGTACAAAATAACAATTTATTTAAAATTGCGAACGTTTTCGAGCATCTGTGTGCTCATCATTAGGCATTCAATAGAACTGATTTACATTTGTAATTTTATGTCAAGTGGTTACTAATATTATTATTATTATTATTATTATTATTCTTCGGCACCATACAGCGTTCCTTCGCCAAAGGTGGTTTATTTATAATATTTACATATTAATTTACAAATTATGATTAATTTAATATTTGCACCGGTTCAATAATCTATTGCCAATCCTGATGATTTCGAAGCAAGTCACTGCGATTATCAACTGCAATATTAAATCCAATAGAATCAAGTACAATAATGATTAATTTTACAATATCTTAAATAATTCATTAAGCTTCTTTTTAGTTACATCCGAGCTAACATGAAAGTCAATAACAAACTGATTCTGAATAGGAGTTCTTTCATTATAACAACAGTTAAAAGTATCAATCATAAAATTCAATGGCATAAACTTTTGATAACTATTGTTAACAATATGGACTTTTAAGAATTGAATATTTCTAACAGAGTGATATGAAATTCTGAATTGAATTTTCTCTAAAAGAGCATCCGAACATATTTCACCCTTGATCAGTTTTAGTATAAACATCACTTGTGCAATCTTCCTACGATTCTCCAGAGAGATCATTTGAAGCAATAGCAATCTATGTTCATACCGCGGAAGTTGAAATCCATTACTCCATCTGAATCTCCTCAATGCATATAACAGAAATTGCTTTTGGATAGATTCAATTCTTCTTGTCTGTCCCAAGTTGTGAGTGTTCCATACTTGAGATCCATCCTTTAATTGTATATGGGTATTAAATTCTCTGGCAAAACGTTTGATCCAAGCCAATCTAGACTTTGCTTTGGCTACCATAAATTCAATATGAGCTTTGAAATTAAGTTTCTCATCCAAAATTACACCTAGATCTTTTATTTGGTCAACTCTTTCAATTACTGAGCCATCAATAGTGTAATTGTAATCAATAACATTTCCAAAGCTATGAAAAATTATACTTTTTGTCTTATTAACATTCAGTTTTAATTGATTCAATTCAAAGTATTTAACCACATTGTTCAAACTTTCTTGGAGAATAAAACAATCATTTATTGAAGTTTTCCATTGCATTTAATTGTCTTTGATTTGTCACTTGTTTCAACAATCGAAAACCGGCAAGTTTGTGTTTGTTTTTAATGAAATGATCCGCTGCTGTAGATTTACCCATTTCACCTCGATGTAATGGTGTATAATGTTCGTAACATCAAACATCGTTTGTTTTGTAACATCATTATTACCTATAAAACAATCGGATGAGGATATAATTTGTGCATATACTGGTGGTATTTTTGTAAATAAATTAACAAGAACATTTTCAAAAATTTTTAGTGAACGCAATATTAAATTGTCACCAAATAGTACGGTACATAAATTGAAGACTTTATTTGGAAATGCCAAAGACAAGTTACATAATTTGGAAAAATCTGGAATTTACTCTGTATTGTGTAGCGATTGTAATAATGTTTACATTGGCCAATGTAGAAGAGCGGTTAATATTCGTTTTGGCGAACATTATACACCATTACATCGAGGTGAAATGGGTAAATCTACAGCAGCGGATCATTTCATTAAAAACAAACACAAACTTGCCGGTTTTCGATTGTTGAAACAAGTGACAAATCAAAGACAATTAAATGCAATGGAAAACTTGTAAACTTTACATTCATAAAACAAGAAATAACAGCATGAACATACAGAATACAGGGTTTCAATCAACACTATTCGAGTTAACATCGAATCTTGAAACAGCTGATATTTTTAAACTAGATTTGTAACGCATATTTTCGTGACGGTGTCTATCACATATCCATTGTTTTTTCAATGAATATATTTTGACTGCTTCAAATAATTACATTTTAATATTAGTAACCACTTGACATAAAATTACAAATGTAAATCAGTTCTATTGAATGCCTGATTATGAGCACACAGATGCTCGAAAACGTTCGCAATTTTAAATAAATTGTTATTTTGTACTAGAATAAGAAGTTATTTTAATTATTTCATTATATTTAGGTTTTTTTTCTCTAATTATTCAAACACACCATCATGCAAAATTAAATTCTAGATTTCAACACAATTTATAATAAAATTTATATGCGCAAATGCATTTGACAAAGAATGAACTGTTGCACACTGCAATTATCACTCAATTTAAATTCACTTTAATCCAGTTTATTGGCACAATCAGCGGCACAATGAAGGCAGACAAAATGGATGCACAAATGAAAAGAATTTAAATGAAATTCACGCGTCCATAATTTTTAATTCACTTCATATCTCACTGGTATCACACACAATTGAATGAAATGCGCACGATTGAATAAAAACGAAATAAATAAAGTTTTATTTAAACGACAATTCCACGTCCGAACGTGATGAGATTTTCTTTTGTTATGAACGACAAATATCTAATTCATGCGTTTGCCAGTGTGATAAATCACAACGCTACGATCGTTGCATGTGTTTGTCATCGTTGAGAGAATGAATAAAAAAACATACAGAAAAATACGAATGAGAATGCAAAAAGAATGAAGAAAAAAAGAGAGATGTTACAACGCGAATTCTTTTATAGTGTTTGTAAGCTGTTTCAAGTATATACAGAAAGAGAAAGAGGAGAGAGAGAGAGAGAGAGTGAATGTGTGTTCTAAGTTTCAAAGACGAATTTGTGCATACAGTCAATTTACTTCATGCATTTGTATAATATTAACAATCGAATTGAAGCTCCGCCCAATCGTCGGTTGTTTTGAATTATGGCCATCCCCACACACAAAAAATACATGCATACTTCAGCTATACAAACTGTGTAGCAAATCAATGTGTATGTAAAATTAGTATGGACTTCACACAAACGCTACACATAATACATACACATCTGTATGTACAAAGTGTAGCGTTTGTGTGTAGTCCATACTAATTTTACATACACATTGATTTGCTACACAGTTTGTATAGCTGAAGTATGCATGTATTTTTTGTGTGCAATTGGAAATTGTATGCACACAATTTTGCCAATGATTATTTCATAACAGGAAAATCTCTCTAATGGAATCGTCTTGAGCTGACAATTTCTTTTCAACCGTAAATGTTCACTTCTTATTCATTCAATATATTGTTCAAGAAGCAGCAGCAGCAGCAGGCAGACGACGATTGCCTGTCTCAGTTTCAGCATTCAAATTATGAAGTTCTTTTTGTCGCACCAAAACATGCGTTAAATGAAAATTAGAACCATGTCACAAATATACACAATCATCATTAATTTCATTTCTTTGTCAAACAAATATAACAAAGAAAAAACTGCAGAGCCAATTTGAAAAAAAAAGAGAAACATTGACATTTTGCGCATTGAATAATGCCAACGAACGAAACATTCAACAACGTATACGGAGTTTATCACATAATTATTTTCATCGACTCAGAACAATCGACGCCATTAAAGCGATTCCTCTCGAATATTGCCAATTGGGTTTTTATGATTTTATTATCCAAGAAATGTAAAATTAGCTCAATTATGTTATTTCAAATATTAAATCAGCTCATATTTCAAATCTGAACACGAATTTCGAATAGAAGAAATTCCAAAATTTCAAATTCAAACATTCTTATCTCCTCCTACTTTCATTCCAACCATTACATGATACAAATATTCAAACATTTTATTCTCATAAAAGGATGCGGTAAAGCTGAAATCGTTACTCGAGTGGGAAAAAAAATAGCTTAAGTAAAATAAAAAGGCTGAGCCGTACTTTTGATTTCGTTAAAATATTGGTATTTACCCAGGATCAATAGAAAAATATGCAAAAGTCAATGATATTTGGTATTTTAAAGTTATTCATATTCTTGCGAAAACAGAGGATAAAAAATTGATATTTCAAAGTGAGAACCGATATTCCCAATGGTGATGATATGAAGAAGTTACTGTATAGTTATGAATTTTTACTTCCTGAAAAAATAAAGTAGAAAGAGTGCCACCGAAAAAGACTAAGCCGATTGTTCGCAAACAGGATAATAATTTTAAATTGTGCAGCTTATATACAGTAGTCAACATAGCAGTAACAGCATGCATTACGAATCGAAAGCGGCAGTCAAAAGATAAGAAAACCCTTTACAAAATTGCCAAAAAGAATTACAATGAATTTTATGCATACATTACCTCTGTTTTCGGCTTTTCTTTTATCCAATATTCGTAGATTTAGTAGGATTTCTTGTAATTTTCATATGTTTTCAAAAATGTCATGCGTCGTCCAAGATTTTTGCAAATGGGATTATGCATTTTTAACACGACTTTTGCTAAGAATATTCACTTGACAATAGAATTTATGTTTTTTGTACATCGCTTACACTCTACAAGAAGAGGTTTCTTTTGAAAAAAAAAAAAAATAAATAAATAAACACAAAATGCAATAAATGGGCCAAAATGGAGTTGTTATTTGATTTGAATGTAATCTCATGTTTATTTAGAAACTTATTTACAGTATTAATACATAATGGTAAAGTGTCACAATTAAATGTACATTCTTTGTATTTCTTCTTATTTTCTATACACTCAAAATAAGTAATAATGCTATCCAAAAATTAACTAAAAAATACACCGAAATAATATATGTTTTTATGACATCGAGTCGGCAAATAGTAGAAAGAAGTTGAATAAAAAAAAATAAATAAAAAAAAAAATAACTCAATACGCCCGTGATGAATCAGTGAACGGATTGTAATTGCTTACGGTTAACTTACATCGGATTGAACTGGAGCTTGTTGCTGTTGAGATTGCTTGTTTGATTTGGTCATTCGCTTTGGTTTTTTTCCTGTTGCTCCACCATTTCCATCGCCACCATTTTTCTTGCGTACATTTTTCGTATTTGGTAATTTATTATCCTTTTTGTATTTCATACGCCGATTTTGAAACCATATTTTAATTTGACGTTCCGATAATACTAACGTATGAGCAATTTCGATACGTCGTCGTCGTGTAAGATATTTATTGAAATGGAATTCTTTCTCTAATTCGAGTATTTGATGGCGTGTATATGCGGTGCGTTGTCTTTTTGGTTCCATGCCAGGTTGATATTGACCCTTTGCTACAATTGTTTTTTAAATGAAATGAAAAATAGATTTTTTCTTTAAATATAAGATTTTGTAATGTTATAATTTTGATATTTCAATTGAATCAATTAGATAGACATTTAGATACATTTATTCAAGTCAATTTCATGTGATTATTTAATAAATTTCATGTTTTCTTTTTCCTCCAAATTAAATTGTTACTTTAAACGTTACAAATGGAATAAGTAATGATTTGTTAGCTTATGAAGCATTATTGTTTCCTATTGAATAAACGCAGGTTCCTTTTGATTATTCAAATAGATTAATTATCCAATATGAATGAGTTTTCAGTACACAATAGAATCACACTAGTGACAACTGGGTTTATTTACTTCAAGTAGCGTCATCACTTGACAAAAAATAGTGTTCTTTATTCAATCACTTGCGATTTACAATTTTAAATTCATTCCATTCCATTCAATAAAACACATTCAGTTTTAAAGTATACATTTCTTTTCGTAATTTATTCATTTAATATCGTAGTGTCATATTTGAATTGATAGTTAAAAAAAATTTTTGAACTCCGTTTGACTTTATTGAAGCTTTGGCTAAACATTTTTTTTTCTGCATAGATATAATATATTATATACACAACAAAAAAGGAGAAAAAAGTTCACATCGTCGGAGAATCCAATGTGAATTTCATGCCTAATTTCACAGTCTCAGGTCAATTACTTTGAAAATTGCGTACACAAAACCGGAGATTGGCAACTACAAACAAAAAAGAAACATTAACAAAACACCTTCAGAATTGCAATCTGAGAACACCACATGCAAAATAAATACAATTCGAAAATTGTCTGTGGCAATAACACCACTATAATAATGAGATCGTGAATTGGCACTTTTCTTTAAGCTTGTGATGCATTTTATTATTATTATTATTATTTATTATTATTTCTGCACCAAACAGCGTTTCTTCGCCAAAGGTGGTTTATTTAAATTATTTAAAAGATTTACAATTAATTAACATAAAAAGGTTGATTCAATAATTGTATCGAATCAACAATTCGTTGCCAATCCTAACGATTTCGGAGCAAGTCTCTGTGATTGTTGAACTACAAAATGAATCAAAAAGAAACAAACTGTTGGTTAATCCATTGGTTTTTTAAACAATTCAATTAATCTTTTCTTAACTACTTCTGAGCTGATACTAAAGTCTATTACAAACTCATTCAAAAATTTTTCATTATAATATTTGTTGAATGTTTCAATTAAAATATTTAAAGGCATATTCTTTTGATAGCCATGATTAACAACATGAATTCTCAAGAATTCAATATTTCTGACAGAATGACATGGAATTCTAAATTGTATCTTTTCCAAAAGAGACTCCGAACGTATTTCACCCTTGATCAGCTTCAGGATAAACATTATTTGAGCAACACTTCTGCCCTTTTTTCAGAGTAATCATTTGTAACAGCATCAATCTATGTTCATACTTTGGGAGGTGAAATCGATGACTCCATTTGAATCTTCTTAAAGCATACAGCAAAAATTGCTTCTGAACAGATTCAATTCGTCTTTCTTGTCCCAGGTTGTGGGTATTCCAAACATTAGAACCAAAATCTAAAATAGGAATAACGAAACTAAAAAACAAAATTTTAATTGTATATGGGTCATTAAAATCTCTAGCAAAACGCTTGATCCAAGCCAGTCTTGATCTAGCTTTTGCTATTATGTATTCAATATGAGCTTTGAAATTAAGTTTCTCATCCAAAATCACACCAAGATCCTTAATTTGATCAACTCTTTCAATTCTTGAATCACCAATGGTATAATTGAAATCAATCACGTTACCAAAGCGATGAAAAATCATCATTTTTGTTTTTTTAACATTTGACCTTAATTGATTCATATTAAAATAGTCAACTAAATTGTCCAAACTTTTTTGAAGAATTAAGCAATCATCAATTGAAGCAATGTTACGGGAAAGTCTAACATCATCAGAAAACGAAAGAACTGATGAGTTACCACTAAATTTTGGTAGATCAGCAATGAACAATATAAACAATGTTGCAGCAATGGGATAACCCTGACCCGTTCCCGAAAAAACTTCAATAGGATCTGATTCACAATCATTAACTTTAATAATTTGTCTTCTACCATTCATATAAGAAGTTATCCAATTCAAAAGCTGATAATTCAATCCCATGATATTCAATTTATGTATCAAAAGGTCAACATTCACAGAGTCAAATGCTTTCGCAACATCAATGTAAATTGCATCTGTTTGATTATGTGGCTTTAACTCATTTAACGTTTGAGAAGTAAACTCAACCAGATTCGTAATAGTTGATCTTCCCTTAACAAAACCATGCTGGCTCGTATCGACTATGTTCTTAATATGAAAATTCAGGTGTTTTGTAACAATTGAATCCAACATTTTTGGAATCACATTCTGTAAAGCAACACCCCTGTAATTTTCAATATTATTCTTCGAACCATTTTTAAATATCGGTTTCACGAAAGACCATTTCCACAAACTAGGAACATGACCAAATTTGAGTGATTTATTTAATAAGACAAAAATTGGTTTACTCAAGGAACCAATACATTTTTTAATAAACAAATTAGGCAACCGATCAGGGCCAGATATCAAATTATTTGGTAATTCAAGTATCTTCTGAATAATATCATTTTCATCAATAATCAATTTGGGAATATTTTGACATAAATTCTCAACCGCCTCAAATCTTCCGATATTATATATATCAGATAAGCTAAAATTATGTCGAGTATAAGCAGAAGCGAAAAATTCAGCAAAAAGATTTGCAATTTCCCTATCTTTGCACGACTTCCGATCATTAAAATGCATTGCATTCGGTAAATCATTGGTAGTTTTCCTTATCGCATTAACATACTTGAAAAATTCCATCGAATCATCGACAATCAATCTCTCCATTTTCAGCTTATAGTTATTATAAGCAATACGTGAATATCTATTATATTCTGTGCGAGCAACTTTAAAATAATTGTCATCTTCCAATGATTGATGCCTTTTTTTACGCAATTTATTCAATTTATTTTTTAAATTAATCATAGTTGAATCAAACCACTTTGGATGTGTGGAAACCATTTTTTTCTTCAATTTAACGTGAGAATCTATTGCATTATTAACACGAGAATAAAAATTGTTTAAATTTTCATCAAGTGAGTCATCAGAAAATAACAAATCCCAATCAAACAATTGCAAAAACATTGTTGAAACAATCATTTATAATATTATAATCAGCATTTCTAAAATCAAGATAAAAACAATGATTGAAATTATTAATATTATTCTGATTTCCATAAATGACAATCTCAATGGATTTGTGATGAACCTCAGACTTTACCAAGAAAATATCACTATTTATGCAATACAACAAGTCTGGGTCATTTGTCCAGATCAAATCCAACATTTTACCATTATCATTTGAAAAACTATTTATTTGTGATAACCCAAACTCATGAAAGGAATCCACAACAAATCAGGCAAATTGAAATCACCTGATACAATAATTGAATCTTTGTGAACTGATTTCGATAATAAGAAAATCATTGCATTAACTATATTCTCAAAAACTTTGAATGGCGAATTTGGTCTAATATACAATTCAACCAAATAAAACTTTCGTAATTTAATGTTAATACTGATACAAATAATTTCTGCACCATATAATTCACCATCAAATATTAACTGACCATTTTAAGACTTGTGAGTGGCAATCAAAACACCACCACCATTTGTCTTCTTAATAGTCTGATCCCTTTCAGTATGATCCGATCGATCACAACGAAACACATCAAAATTATTTGGAAAAATTTCATTGTTATTGATGGTGCAATCCAAATGTGTTTCACATAACATATAAACTTTGAACTCATTAATCAATAAATTTGAAAAAAATTCAGGTATTTTAGTCTTTAATCCGTTGATATTGCACGGATAAATGTAGCTCTTTGTGTCAACAACATTGTTATGAATATTCAATAACGGAAAATGGGTTGGTTCATTTTGTGTGTTGTTGGGAAAATTGTTAAGATGAATGAAATTTCCCATGATTTTGATGTTTTCGTTGTGTGATAATTAAACTGAGAAGGATAAATAACAAAAAGCTATGGGGTGGCGTTTAATTGCTACTATAATATTGAATGGAGTTTTTTTGTGGGATTTTTTGGTGAGAGTTTTGTGTGGATTAGTTTATTCGAAGTTTTTTGTGATGTTTTGCAAATTCCCGTTTAGATTTTGTAAATTGTTTGATGATTTTGTTGAAGAAAGGTGGCGGGTTTTGTTTGTGGTTGATGATGTGTAAAGTTTCTTGGGGAAGGATGTTGGTTTATGGTGGGAAATTGGATATAATGGAAAGGGTTTGTGGACGAATGAAGCGTTTTGTAATGGTTTTTGGGAATTGGTGATTGTATTGAAATTGTGGTTTTGTTTTTTTTGTTGTGCATTTTGTGGAGGGGTTTGTTTTAGGCTTGAGAATTAAAGTGGTGTGATGTTAGTGTTGGAGGATTTTATTTGGTTGTTGAAATGTGTTGAAAAGGTTGGGCTGGAATGGTGATTTGTTTGGTTGTTTTTTGGTAATGGGATGTGTGGAATGGGTTTATGTGTGGATTGTTAGATGTGAGGAATGTTTGTTTTTTTATTTTTTGCTTGTTGATTGAATTTTTTGATGTTTGGAATTTGATATTGTTTTTTTGTTATTGTTGTTTGTGTGATTGTAATTGTTGTTCTTAGGAAGGTAGGTTTCCATTGCTGCAACACTATTTTTTGTTTTGCTGTTTCCTAAATTAGGGAAAATAACGATTTTTATTTGCAGATGATGTTAGACTTTTCATCACATAAATTAATTGATGACTGTCATACTTTAAGAGAGTTTAAATAGTGTTGTTAGTTTTTTTGAATTAAATTATTAAAATTGAATGTTAAAAAAAAAAATGATAATATTTATGTTTGGTAATGTGACTGATTTTAATTACAGTATTGGTGATTCGTAATTGAAAGAGTTTATAAATTAAGGATCTTGGTGTTATTTTGGACGAGAAACTTAATTTAAAGCTCATATTGAATCCGTGATAGAAGAGCTAGATAAGACTGGTTGGATTAAGCGTTTTGCACGTGAATTTAATGACCTTATACAATAAAAATATTATTTTTTAGTTTCGTTGTTCCTATTTTAGAATATGGATCTCAGGTATGGAATTCACACAATATAGGACAGTCGAAACGAATTGAATCTGTTAAAAAAATTTTTGCTGTATGCTCTGAGAAGATTAAATGGGGCGATGGATTTCATCTTCCGAAGTATGAACATAGATTGCTTCTACTACAAATGATTACTTTGGAAAATCGCAGAAGTGTTGCTCAAATAATGTTCATCCTGAAGCTGATCAAGGGTGAAATATGTTCAGAGTCTCTTTTGGAAAAGATACAATTTAGAATTCCATATCATTCTGTCAGAAATATTGAATTCTTGAGAATTCATCTTGTTAATCATAGCTATCAAAAGAATATGCCTTTGAATATTTCAATTAAGACATTCAACAAATATTATAATGAAAAATTGTTGAATGAATTTGTAATAGACTTTAATATCAGCTCGGAAGTAGTTAAGAAAAGATTGATTGAATTGTTTAAAAAACCAATGGATTAACCAATAATTGTTTGTTTCTTTTTGATTCATTTTGTAGTTCAGCAATCACAGAGACTTGCTCCGAAATCGTTAGGATTGGCAACGGATTGTTGATTCGATACAATTACTGAATCAACTATTTTATGTTAATTAATTGTAAATCTTTTAAAATAATTTAAATAAACCACCTTTGGCGAAGAAGCGCTGTTTGGTGCAGTAATAATAATAATAATAATAATTTGAAAGGGAACAAAATTTTGATGAAATTGAGCCGGATTCATATATTGAGGATACTGAATTGGATTCATGAAAGGAACCGGATACATTTGATTCCAAAAAGGAAGTTGCTGATATTGATTATAACGTGGTTGTTGCAAATGATGAGGATGTTGCCAATCAACATGCCGTTGATACTGCTGTGATGATTGCTGTTGTTGTTGTTGTTGTTGTTCCGGCTGTCGTCGTTGCTGATTTTTAATATTTACATAATTTGAACGATGATCATTTCGAACATAGTTATGAAATTTCTGGCGTGAATCAGCAAAATAATTACGATTATGATTCGAAATAATATGACCACGACTATTCCGGTTATTATTTTTTTTTCAAAATTTATTTTTTTTTCGACAAAATTGTTTCGATGCTCAGACAAACCACTTTTGTGAGAATTTTTCTTTTTCATATTTGATTTCTGATTTGTTCCAATTATTTGTGATTTGTTCTTATTCCCATTTAATGGAATTTTTCTCTTTTCCATAACAAAAGGTTTCACACTAAAATCAGGATTCCAAATCTTAGGATCACAAATTATTTTGGAACATTCTTCTGTTAATGTGGAAACTTTACAAGAAACAAATTTACCAACATTTTTACTGCGTCTATGAAAATTGAGTATCTCAACAGAAAAAGAATTTCTATGTAGTTTGGTCTTTTCAATAATAATTTTCTTAATATCATCAGGTTTTGTACCAAATTCAAACCTTGAAATGTGAATCAAATATACTCCATTAATTGGTTTTGGATAAATATTCAAGTTTCTCAAAACTTTGATTCGAGATGATAAATTTTTGAATAAAACGACATCATCCAGATTCAAATCAACATGTTTTTCAGACTGTTCAATGTTCGGAACACTGTCATCAACTAATTCATTATATGTGTCATGAAACTGTTCTGAATTCAATTCAATATAATTTTTTCCCTTTTCAAATAATTTTTGATCACAGATTTCACATGATACTGCAAAAGGTGAATTTTCATTGAAAATATGACAGAAAAATCTCAAATTTTCATCATTATCATCATTCGGTTTTACAATTAGCCATGATCCGTCTTCAAGCTTCTTGGCTAATCCAAAACATTCAAGTAGTTGTTTAACCTTTTCCTCTTTTTGTCTCATACATTGAATAAATATTCTATTTTTACAAAATTTGCATCTCAAAAAAAGACCACCATATGTTAAACCTTTGCATTTGTTAGCAACACAATAATGTAATACTGTTTCTGACATATTATAAAAAATTTCACTTGTACAAAATTTCACTTGACTGAAAATCCAAAAAAATCACAATTAAACTCACTTTAATAAATAAACTTTAAAAATTCCGTATGGATTAGAATATTAACTTTGATGAAATTCAAATTAAAGTTAAAAAAAAATATCATTTAATTATTTACAATCCAGAAAAATAATGCAATTAAAAAAACGATGTACACATAAATGACAGTGAACATAACCTTTTTCACCACATGCAAAATTTGGTGTTTATTATTTTCTATCCTTTTGAAACGTTTTATTTCGATACTTATTATGAACTTCGGTGTATTTTTTTTTTTTTTTTCGTTTTTTGTTATTGTTGGTGCGCATAAATTTGATGGCGTGAAAAACAAGTTCAATCAACGCTTTTGAAGTACAGATGTCTGCACTCGTTATGGTTGAGTTGAATGTAATGAAATGCAATGAATATTTCTGACAAATAAACCATTTGTAGGTGGATGCATTAAAAATTTGATTCGGTATTATATTTAGTTAAAAAACAACGATTAATAAATTGAGTTTGGTTTCATGCAAACATCAAAATGAGCACACTTTTGATCGATTGCAATAAATAACCTTGAGCTGGTAATATTGAATCAAGTTCGTACAATATATTAGTTGCAATTTGAAGAGATCTCAGTTATACATAAATGAAAACATGGAAAAATAAAATAAAATAAAGAATATAAACAAACCGAATCGATTATTTGAAAAAGACGTGCATATGAAATGATGTAAGACACCAATTAGCAAGCAATTTTAGAAGCCACATTTTTTCTTGCATAAACTCATTTTCAGATCTCTATCAAGCTGCCATCTCTATTGAGTATTTGATTCTTCTTTAGCAGCCAAACAAAGCCCATTCGTTCACTACGAATACCCCCTGTTTAAACATCATGCGCAAACATATTCAATGGAAACATTCAAAATCGTTTGTTTGTACTGGTGAAGCAACCGCCCCGAATGTATAACGTAAGCTATTGGTAGAACAGAGAGCTCAATAGGAAATCACTATAGACTTCTCTTTCTTTTTATACATTTGACTCATATTACAGCTCAGAGTGTATTTACCATTTTCACTCATTTTTTGTTGCACTCTGGGAATCACAATAGCGAATGCGGAAAAACAAATATTATTGACATAATTTGATGGAAGAATATTATTAAACTTAAAATTGAATTCAATGACAGAGTATGATTGAATTTTTAAAGGCGCTACAATCACATGATGCAACATGAAATAAAAATAAATGTGTTCATTCGGAGTGATTACTAAAAGCTATTTTATGCAATTTGATCATAATCTCAGCGGGTCATGAATGCAAGCAATTTGAATTTTATTTGAAATCATCGACAACAAGATCAGGTGACAACAAGAGGAGTAAATAAATGCACTGCATAATTGATTGATAGTCATGGGATACAGTATCCAGTAAGTATTCACGTAGTAAACCTAATTATTTATAGAGGTGTTTGAGAACTGACGATATTCATGGCGTGTATATACATGTATTTGTGTTGGTGCGTCATCTTGTCAGGAATCGGCGCATATGTGATTCAAATCGAATGAAAAATCATCAATCATTCGTCACGTAACTGAAGAGTGTGCACATTCACACAGCCTTTTGATCGTTGGTTATCATGAAAATGTAGATTTGTTATCAATGCGTTTGTGTGGCCGAAGTTTCCGTAGTCATATTCAAATCGAACGATATTTTTAATGAGAATAAATAACCAATTTTGTTTGTTGATTGGGAATGCTTTGACCGAATCAACTGTAAATAAAAAAAAAATAAATAATTATTGTTTTATTTTTAGTTTCAAATAGTAATCCGATTTCGATAAACAAGTTCTTATCGCGTGTGTATACACGGATTGGCCATTGTTCATATACAACTAGAGGAAAATGTCTTAATTGGGCATTAATCGTTTAATAATACACTTTAGTAAACAGCATGTAATCATGCCATAATAATCGTTATTTTATATAAATGTAAAAATGCTGTTTATCAAAATGAATAATTTATAAATGGCCGAGAGGATTTTCCATGCAATGACACATAGTGCTTCTGTAACTCACTCTACTCAAAATGCTTGCTCATTACGCATGCCATTGCAAGTTTGCTGCTCGGAAAACCGTGTGATTACACATTCATACTTTCAATCATGATGATGATGATGACGACTTCAATTATATTCCGTAACAAATTAAACGATTTACGTGTTCGGTTTCTTTTTTCTTCTAAGCTCATTTGTGTCAGCAACAGTTTAGCATTCGCGTGCTTCAGCATTTCGTGAAAACTGGTCAACTGATTGTTAATCATTCAAAATGATGAGAGGGCAAAATAGCAAAAGAGAGTGAGAGAGAAAGAGTCGCGGAATCATAACTTAAAATCAATGCAACATAATTTACACATCATTTTCACCCATTTCTTATTTTCTGTAGGTTTGTACCAGCGATTCGTGCACTTTGATACTTTACGCTTAACGTAAATTACTATTATGCTCTATTATCTTGTCTTAAGATCTCGTTTAGTATCATCACGATGGAGAAATATTCTATGCCATCATATAATGATGAGTAGACGGTTGTATTTAGAATTTAATTGAAAAATCGGCTTCTTAATTCACCTCATCAGCTACGTTCACATGTTTTCAAAATAACATACATCGTTTTTTTATTTATTGTACAGTGTACACTTAATATCATTACTTATATATCCCTTTATTTAATTTTGAGTGCCACACAACGATCGTCTGGAAATAAGCAGCTACAACACGCTGCCTGTTGCAGTGATTATGATTTTTTTGTTATTATTCTTTCACATTGAAGTCAATATTTTTCACTCATAATTGAATTATTCATATAGAATTCAATGGCTGTATTTCGTCATTAGAAATGACTCAACACAAATTTCTACAACATATTTGTAGACTGAATGAGACAACCTCAAGACCACAAGCATAAAAATGAAAATTTCAGCGTGAACTTTTCAAAGCTAGAGTTTATATTTCAATAAATAAATTCAGCATATTTTTTTTTGGTAAAGTTTTAATTAAAGCCATGAAAAATTCAGTATGTGGCTTACTGTCTACACAATCGAATTCTCAGCAACCAAACAAATACAAGCCAAAATTCTCAGCGTCCCAAATAATCGAATGTGTTTCTTTGGGCATTTGAGAAAATGAATTCTTTTTGCGTATCCCAAAAAAACTGTATGATAATAGAAGAAAAAGAACTTGATACAGATGAAAAAAAAAAAAAAAATGCTCGTCGATTACAAGAAAAGAAAGCGTATATAAAAAAAAGAATCGGCTGAATGTTCAAAGAATCTAAGTTAAATACTTTTCAGATCTTTTGTGTAGATGTGTGTCTTATAGCAAAACGAAAATCATTAATCAAACTCAGTTGTTGTATTGTACTCTCCGGTCTCAACTGCAAATCTCTTATTTTACGAACGGCGACGCTGTTATGTGCTCACTCAGTAATTTTAAGTTTGTATCATGTGTATTTCGAATTGTGTTATGCATTTTATTCTTCCTTTCTCGCTCTCATTGCCCTTTGTGTTCATTTGATGCCTGTGAAATGCGTTTCAAATACCATTCAGATGATGTCCCCGCATAAATTGTTACATTTCGGTCATTTGAAAATTAAACGAATATTGTGATGTTTTCTGTAGATTGTTCTGCAAAACGTTAAGGGTTAGAGAAATAAAATGGTGATAGTCACTTAAAGGAGATTGATATATTCTTTGATTGTAGCTATTCATATGTATTTAGCAAAAGTAGAAGCAGTTTTGCTTTCATGAAAATCACTAGAAAAACTTTTTACCTTCTGAAATTTGAATCGCCATGGAGTTTAATACATAGTAATATGTTTCCTCATTTTTGCTAAGAAATAAACAGAAAATCCATTTCAAAACACTAATAGAAAATAGTTTGATCAATTTTATTTCAAATAGAAAATCTCCACCTGATTTGAATACAATAATTGGCTTTTTGTTTCTTTATGCCTTTGACTTACAGTATTAAAAATGAATAAAATTAGAATTCTAAAGCAGCAATGTTCCATTCCTCTATCAAGCTGCATTAAAAAATGTTATTAACAAATATTATTAACACGTAAACGTGAAATGAATAATGATCTTCGCGCGGTAGACAGTTATTCATGTCAGGATCACATTTTATAAACCCACAATTTTCCTTTTTCTTACGACCAACGCGTTTATTTTGCTTACAATTTCCATTTTGTTTAATTTCCGGAGCACAAGCATCCAATATTTTTCTCTCTATAATTTCAGATTCAAGGTTCTGGCATGTCTATCAACTGACATAATCAACGTAGTAACGTTCACCTCCATTTCTTTGGAGGATTCATTCTCATTTTGATAAATTTTGAGGAAAAAAATCGACAGAGATGAAGGAAATTTTTTTTCAATCGACTTTACTAAGACTTCTTTTTGAATATAAATTTAGACACCGTTTTGATTTTTTATCCAGCCATCAATGAAAATTCATTCATTTATGTACGTCATGAGAAATTGCATTGATTTCAGGTCCTAGCGTTAGTCCTGATTGAAAACTGAAATGTACTAAAACTCCCGTTATTTATAACTCTTTCCATAACGAATAATTAAGAAAAAGTCATTTCACGCTCTTTTCAGTTGATCAATAAAAAAGATTATCATATTACAAGGAGTAGCTGCCAAGGCGTATTGTTAATCATTGCATTCTAATTTGTAGTTGTTGTAAGTGAAATAACAGTACAAAAAAGAAATGATTTATCACTTTTTAATAACTCAATATTATTGTTCATTATTTATGAAAACACATTTTTATAAAGCCAACTTTCCATATTGCTTTTGCACCATTGGTTCTTCGAACACATGTATACTTATATATTAATTTTCAATGTGTATTATTTCATGTCTACTGTTTCGCTTCATTTTATTCATTTCGACTTAATTCATATTCTGAATGTTTTGACGGATTGAAACAAATTGGAAACGGCCATAGTGCTTCACTACCGAATAGTTTGACCACAATCAGAATACCGGATTTTTTTTCTCATCCAATATTGTTGTTTTTTTCCATACTTTTTCTTTTAATATTCATTTATGTCAAATATCCATTTTTTGTCTTATTTTTTTTCGTAAGTTTCAATATTTTGGCGTGTATTATTGTTTTCGTAGTCGACGATCGTCTTTCGTTGAATGATTAATAGCCTTTTGATGATAGTTTTCTGGCATTTTTTCAATCCGTTCTTAATGAACACAATACAATATATCGCATTCATTATGCGTGTGTGAACGATAAACTTCTCTTTTTATTTTTACTTGATTATAATGAAAACATTGGTTTTTCTCTTTCTCTTCCTAATAATGTAGCTTCGTGTTTTTAAGTTGTCAGCTGTCTGATGTTTCATTGAATAAATTACAAGTTTGATGACCGTAACGACCAATGAATTTTAAAATTTAGCAAAATACCATACTTTTTTTTTTTTCTTGATAATAATCTAACAAGTTTTTTTGTATCTCTTAATAACTATTCTTTGATTTGAGTGATTGATTTTCATAAAAAGTCAATCCAAACAATTTACTCGGGTTTTTGAAAGTAAATCAATTTTGTCAAAATAAAAATTCGTAACACCTTTTCTAATTACGGTTGAATATCGAAATATGAGCAAATCAAAATTGATCTCAGGAGACGATTGTTTTGCTTATTTTGATAATCATTCGTTACAGTCGTCTACATTTTTATTGAGTTTTAATATTTTTTAACAATATTTTTATGATGTTTGCTTTGTGATGGTGCGAAAAGTAAAAAGAAATCACTAGAAATCAGTATATAATCCTTTTGGTCTCTAAGGATTTCATCGGTTTGGTTAATATTGTACGAAGACCAGTGGCAGTTGCTTTCATGCACGTTGAACAATGTGTCTCCAAGGAGTGATCAATAAGAATATTTTTGACAGAATTTGGTTTTACTTTGCGTTCACTTAAATATTTTAAATCAATCCATGAAAAATTAAAAAAAAATTCTTCATTTATGAATATTATATTAAATGAAGAATTTTTTTTAATTTTTCATGTATTTTTAAACATCTATCTGTAATTTGACATTTAACTGACAATTGGCGCTCATTCTACTGATGTCGTTCTCTGTGTGTAGATAAGTGAATATTGTTGGTAAATTAATGTAGAGATGTCAACGAACACAAACATTGTTCGTCTGTTCGTTCGATAGGTGATAAAAAAGAAACGAACGTTCGTTCTTTTGTTCGAAAATTTTTATGAAAAATCTAAAAAAGTGTTATTTTTGTGCTAAAAATCATACTTTCATATAAAAATGACATTGAATTGGGCTAAAAACGTGATTAGCCCGGGTTTTTTTTATGGAACAAACGAAAGCACGTTCTTTTCTTTTTTATTTCCTATCGAACAAACGAATAAAATTGGACTTTCGTTTACAACTCTACTTTCAATAGACTAGTTTTTATTGTTTCAGTTTTCCCACAGCTTTAAAGAACCCTGGAGGTGCCCAACCAACATTATCTAAGCATCCATGGTACAGATTCTAATGCAAAAAGAAAAGAACGGTCATCATTTAGACTGTGCTTTTATACTATTGTGCTTCTAAGGACTATATCACTAAACTCTGAAAAAACAAATGTGGGGTTATGGTCAATATTTTGTGATGATTTCTGGTACTAAATATATTTTTATTTTGCCGTTAAAAGTACAGAAGTGAAAAAAGTCAAACATATATTTAGTACCAGAAATCACCACAGATATTTTAAATTCTTGAAATGTTTGTGGTTAAATGAAATGTCAACACAAAATTTTGACCATAATCCCACATTTGTTTTTTCAGAGTATGAGATTTATATGGTCACTTTGATGGCGCTAGTATAGAATAATAGATAATATAAAGTCGACGATCGTTCTTCAATTTCATTCAATTTTGCGCATAATATAGCATCTTAAATAACTTCGACGCCAACAGAAAGGTCTACTTACAATAGAAAAAAGTGTGTTTTCGCATGTATGCAACATGTTTTTAATACATTTTTCTTTCTAAAGGGTACGGACAATCATCAAGCGATCGTTCAAGTTGGGGTTTCGTTGCAATCTTTCTTATTTATGTTGATTATAACGGCCTTTGCTTACCGCACTCTAATAACCGTCAATCCACTTTACCGTTGGCAGTCGCGATAATGGGTACAAATACCGAGACAGGGTTTTTTCTGTAACAACAATACTGTGGTCACTGAACAAATTTGCACAATGTATATTATGAATTATGTTCCTTCATTCCTCATTGTTGCTAAAATAAACTTTCGAATAAACAAAATTTTATTCAATTTTACTTAACATCTTAGATTTTTTTTTCATTTACATCAATTCACTGGAAAAATCTCTGATGTTAAATTAAATTGTTTCTGTAACAATGTTACGTTCCATACCACTCTGTTATTTACACATAGATATACTATTCAAACATTATTCAAAATGTTTGCAATTCGAAATAATTTTTTAATCGATCATTTGAATGCGAATGTGCTTAAATGTTCTAATTTATGTTTCTAATTCATGAGATGATAATGCAATATATATATAAAGTAATGTTCTTCTACATCATTTTATTGCATTCTTTTATTTTACTTTTTTTGTCGCAATTTCTTAAATTAAATACAATTTCTTAAATTAAATTCAATAAATTTAAACCAAAAGTTCCAGCGGTGCTAATATCGTATGAAAACATTTTTGTTAGAATAAATCTTATTTACAAGAAACATTTGCAATTTCAGAAATGACCATCAAAGTTATCAGTCCAAAATTCGGACGTGGAAGCAAGTAAGTAACCGAGTAGATCTCCGAATTCAAAATAATGCTATTGTGTGCCTGTGCAAATCTATCGCATCTTTTCTTCTTCTTGTTTTACTTTGTTCTTTATGAACCAATGTCAGAGCATATTATTTAAATTGAATGGCTCCAAATATAAAGTGCCAAAAACAGTCAATATTTAAAAGTAACGAATCAAAACTTCCTTTAAGAGTTTTACTCAATTTCAAATGGATATGGAACCAGTAACACTTCTAATCCAAAATGACTCCAACCGCTGTGAACAAATTGTTATATTCACATGTTCATTTTTTTGGTGCGTTATCATAGCCTATTGTGAAATATGGGAATGGCAAAAGAAAGCAACATACTGTATATTAGATTCAATGCGACAACATTTTCGGGATATGATTTTTTTCTCCAAATCGTCGACAAGAGAATAAAATCGCAAGACAGGCGTACACAATGAATGTTTTGCTGTTCAGTGACACAACGTTACACTTCAACTATAAAACTTCTCAAACAAAATCCCAAAGAAAAATTCGAAATCGACAAAAACGGCAAGAGAAAAAAAAAATATAATAATATAAAGTATGTCATATTATATTGGATTTGGTTTTCAACTCAACTCTACTTCAGTGTGTATATTAACGCTGCTGACAGTTATAAATGATATGTCACTCGTTCATTCTATGTTACAGCTTTAACACAGTGTTTTTGATATTTTTCTTCGTCTATTTTTGATCTTGCTTTTGTGTCAGTGTACGCAATATGTGTGTGTTTACGCTTCAAGTTGAATATTTTTTTTTTTTATTTATCATGGGTTTATCTACAAAAAGTTGAGTTCTATTGTTGATTTTCGATAAAATTTATCGAAAAATCTTCCATAACATTGATTAACAGGATGGAGTGGGAAAAAATCTGAGTTACAATCCTTTCTTGATATGCTGTCAATTGCCACCCAACCGATGGGATTCAATGAACGACCATATTAATAGACATTCTCAGCCCGCAGCTTTGTCTGATTGTTCAATAAATGAAATGGAAGTTTTGTAAATTGCTTTTAATGAGCAGCATATTCAATAACGATTGAATTTTCTGCATTTATAGAATAATTTCAAGCATTCATCGATTAACGTGAAGATGATGGTTTGATGTGTATAAATGTCTGCGAACAATAGTACAAACCGATTAGCTTATCACTTGGCTACACGCTTTATATTATACGAATATTAAAATAATTAAAAATAAGTAACCAAGTGCACGCAATATGTTGTTACTACAGCGAGTCGGCCATTTTAAATTGCTCCTCCCTAAAAACAGAACGTGCATTTTGCATGGAAGACGTTAGCAACAATAACAAAAGATAAACAACAACGCAAGAGGGTCGATTTAAAAGCACATAAAGACGAGAGAGTGAAAAAAACACACAACAATAGAGAGAAAAAAATGCATGTTAAAGTAACATCAACATGCTGTCGCCGCGTTGAATTTTCATTTTTATCTCCTTCATAACGTTTATTCAACGAATTTATTCATAAAAGCATTTTGGCGTTGACTACAAAAAAACATGGTTTCCACACAATACACACGCATGATTTCCTTCGAAAATGTAGTGCGTGTGCAATCAACCCTCATCATTTTTATGACGGAATAGAGAAAAAAAAAAACGAAGAACAAAGTATGAAGAAAAATCAAATGGTGAACAGACCGAAAATGGAATGTAAAAAATCAGGCCAAAGTTTAGATTGTTTTAATTTCCAAGAATCAACTTTTCGGTTGTCGTTTTGAATGAAAGAAGAGAAGAGAAAAAAGAATGAAAACTTGTTAGATCAAGATGTTCCAGCCCAATATTCCAGAACAAAAACCAAACTCATTCCGCATATTCGGATCAAGTTTTTTTCATAAATTTCCTGCCGAATTTTTAGCTCAAAAGAGCAAATAAAAAAAGTGCACACAAACTTTTGCTAAGGTGTTCGGCGTTCCATTGTCGGTTTATTTCAAAATATACAATTGTATTCACTCGAGAGAACAACACAACATGATTTGTGAATAAATTGTAGAAAAATTTGTCAGCATTCCGGACCATGCTGCGTATGCACTGAACAAACTAATTTTCGATGACTTGCAAATTTGCCTAGCTCAATGTAAACAATCAGTTTTGCGCCAGAAGGAATTGGTTAGTATACTACGGAGAGAAAAGAAGAAAAAAAAAGGAAAAAAACGTTTGTGATGCACAGCAAAAAAAGACAAATGCCGTCATTCCAGCTAGTTTCAATGTATGTTTTCTTAATTGTTGAAATTGAATCCAGAACAAATCGTGAAAAGATGATATCGGTTGAAAGTGATTAACGTTTAATCCTAGCGCATAAATGTTACGCAAACTTTCGATTTCATTATTTCCTCTCGGTTAAAATTGAAAATTCATTTCTAATTAGTTTGGAAATAAAATGATTGAACATTTTTGGATGTCTTCATTGGATTTGATTCGTTTAATGAGAAGTTTTCTCTGAATATCTCTGTTCAAGATCCCATTGAATAACTCATTCCCCTGACATTTGTTTTTTTTATTCTCAGTTCAGATGACATAAAATATTACAAAAATATTATTCGATTGCTACAGCAGCTCTCGAATGTTTGTGGGCTTGTACGAAGGGAGATTGGAAAAACTATTCACATTGTATGCCATGTAATTTAAATGGGGTGCTTTGTGGAAAAGAAAATGGTGGATTTGATGCAATAAATTGTGCAAATAAATCGCAATCTAAACTACATCATTTTGAGTTACTTACGCGAGCAATTCAGAACATTTTCAATGAGAGTACCACACACTATTTTTCTCTGTTGAATAAAATAGACGCATGTGTCTGTCGACTGACGTCAAAGCATACACTTACTCAATGCATTCATATCAAAGAGAGAAATGATTTTTTTTTTTCATCTAGTTTTCTAAACATTTCTTCCTTTGTTGTTACTGTTTCCATTGCTGTTGTTCACAGCACATTGTTGGTGTGTGCATGTGTGTGTGTGTGTGCGTGTGTGTGTGCGTGTGTGTGTGTGTATGAAAGAGCACTCGGTTTTCTTCAATTCTTCTGTCTCGAGCATAATGTGATGTACGGTGTTGTTTGTTAAGATACGAACCCCATGTTATAATTTCAGCGATGTGAAACTTCCAGCCGGTGATGTATCATTAATCAAAATGACTTGTAAAGAACCAATATCAGCGCGCGTAGCGGCTTAATGCTATGTGTTTGTGATTTTTCTGTTCTTTAGTTGCTTACACTGGCTTTGCTCTCTCCGTCTCGTTTGAATGTGTTTGTTTGTGCTGCCTTTCTTCTTGTTGTCAATTCTTCGTTCTTTTTTTGCCCTTTTTTCTATTTCCATTTTTTTTTTTTTTTTGTTCATTGAAGCTTCTTCTTTCTTTTCATTTTCCAAGTATTTCTTGGCCACGCTAAATTTATTTATTTTCCATTAAATATATAGACGATGAGGAAAAAAAAACGCTCAATAAAATCCAAATTGCAATTTTACAAGAAAAATTGAAACAAGATCTAATGCAATATTGCACCAATATATTACTATCATCACACTGGCTGATGTATATATTTTTTTATTCATTTAAATGACCTGAATCATCTGATAAAACAGCATGAAGAAATTTCAACCACATGCAGTTGTCACAGCTTGTAATGCGAAAATCAAATTTTCATTTCGATTAATTTCAGTTTAATTAACTTTTTCTATCGATGCAAACAATGTTATTGTGTTCATTCCATTTGCATTCATGTTGAACAAATATATAACAAATCAACATACAAATAAAATATTCCAACTGCAACATAATCCATACATTCAACTTTTTTATTTCTTCGTACAAGCGTGAGTGCCATCTATTTGTCAATTTGGATTAGTGAAGACACATACATTCTTTTCTTCATAGCCTATGCATAAACATAGTTATGTGATGAACCCGAACATTTTTATGTTCTAAATTATTTTAATTTAGCCAATAATGAAATGCAATGTACAGCGTGAACATGTATTTTTGTATTTCTCAAATGTTCATTATCTAAATACAGTCTATTAATCTTTCAAGAAAGCTTCCAAAAGCATTTCGTCAACTTCGATTGCTGAAATAATCGTGAATCTATTTTCAAATAAAGTTTCCAATGAATATTTCAATAAATCTTTCGAAATGCTTTCAAATGAACTAAAATTTTGCTCTGATAATAAGTAGCGAATTTTTCATATAAATCCAATCTGAATGAGTAATTGCGATTTGACCCTAATGAGAAGGAAGACATGATCACTTACAAAATAATGCTCTCAATTCAATTGATTAATTATATTAGTGACAATATCGTGAAACCTTTAATCGTCTTTGATTTTATTGAATGAAACAACACACAAGAATCTTTGTAATTTACATTTATTTGATTGAACATTTTTTATAACCATATATAAAATGTTTTAATTGAAATATAAAAGTTATATAATTAATTTCTCAAAATAACAGATTAAAATTGAAATTACAAAACAACCATCGATGATTTCTTCTACCCTGTGAGATACCTGTAGAGACGAGCTTCTGATAGGAAATAAATTTTCTGTGAAACAACAAAAGCCCGGAACTACAGGGTAGGTCACGCAGGAGTGTGTGTTATGTTGTTAGATGTTAAATTTATTCCATTCTAACCAGTTGTAACAATGAAATTCAATAAAAATGAAAATGAAAATGCAAATTGCCATTTCAGTTACAGTCCCCAGTCCGAAGTTTGCCATCGAAAATCCACAAAAAAGCTGTTGAAAAGTAATTTGCATATTGCTATTATTATTATTAATGGTGACAATAAATTGTGTGTTCGTGGTAAGAGACTGCAAACAGAATCCCATTTATCGTAGTGTGTGTAAAGCTTGCTGTTCAAAAGGATACGTAAAAAAAAGTGAGTGAGTGAGAGAGACAGAAGAGAGAGAGAGAGAGAGAGAGAGAGAGAGAGAGAGAGAGAGAGAGAGAGAGAGAGAGAGATCAAAATGTTTAGGAAATTATCAATTCTATGAGACAAATAATGAACGTGCAAATCCGTAAAGTATCATCAGATGTAAAATTCACTCAAGGGAATTCCAAACAGATAAACAATCGATTGATGGAATTGCATGCAACATTTTCAAAATAAACAAGTGTAAACTTTTGCACTCAATCAATTTCATTTATCCATTTTCAATTGTAGCGTGTTTTGTGCGTCTGCATAATTTATGATGTGGTTTCGATACTCTATTCGTGTACAACACGTTGGTTGTTTATCTTTTTGTCCCTCAGTTGTTACTGCTTTGGCAAAAGTTAAATTATTAAATGTTAACGAATCAAACTATCACATCAAATCAGCACTCAAACTTTGAAATACTTTCATATTGATGAAAGAAGTCAAAAGATTGAGTATATAATCTTTTAGATATTTGTTGTTTGAATAGAAAAAGAAAATCTTATAAAAATGGCATAAAATTAAGATTTATCAAAATGAAAAAACAATCCATGCACACTTTGATGATTCAATGCTTGTGATTTGAAAATTAATAACGCTAATTAAAGTGTAATGCAACTCGAGATTGATAAGAACGAGTAATCCGCAACAAATGAATATAATTAATTAGAATCATTCTATTCTATTTTATTTAAGTTTAACGGTAAATATACGGGCAAAGTTGCAAATGTATTTGGGCCTGGTTGTGGGTTGATTGTGAGTTGGTGGCTGATGTGCGAGCCTAATGAAACCGACAAAACAAATGAAACATATAAATAATGGGCATTAATTAATTAAATATGATAAGCCGTAGCCTTTTTGCGTACAGATTCAATTGTTGTTGATAGATGAATGCTTGTTCGCTCGACCAAATAAACGAAGAGTTCGTTGAATTAACAAACGCAAATCGATTAAGACATAAACATTGAACGGAAAAGAAGTAAAAATCAGGAAAATCACAATTTCGTTTTGTTTTTCCAAAAAAATATTAATATTTTTCGACATTAAATATCGGTTCATGTATCACAGCAAGCAACATCATTGTTACCGATTATTGATTGTTATTAAATGCTACATTTTCAACACATTTTATGGGAAACAACAATATCGAAATAGCCGTCTACAATGCCACTCAATACACTGTGAACAATCAAGAATGTTTTGTATCTATTTTATGTGCCATGGTGGTGGTTTGGGTATTGAATTAATGTGTGATATTTCCAGAGAAAATTGCCTTTTGCTGCAAAATTTCACAGTGTGAATTTTTCTATTTCCATGTCTATTGCGGCCATAAGATAGAGCGATGAAGGCCGATGCTTAATACGATCAAATGCGAAATTATATACAACATTTCCTTTAAGTTTGCCGAGAGCACAAACGCAACCACCAAATGTTGAACAATGTACTAAATACATGCCAGCTCATTCTCACTCGTTTACTCCTTTTACACTCACTCCTTCTATACCATTTCACGGATAAATATTTGAACTGGCAATGTTCAATGCTTTTCGCCATAAATATATACTACGAACAATGGTACAACGAACCTTTT
This sequence comes from Resseliella maxima, assembly GCA_029041755.1. Lineage (NCBI taxonomy): Eukaryota > Metazoa > Arthropoda > Insecta > Diptera > Cecidomyiidae > Resseliella > Resseliella maxima. The sequence goes on from JAQOWM010000563.1 coordinate 734,165, forward strand.
CCTGTCGTTTTCATCGTATTTGTGTCGCGCGAAAATTTTGCTGGCTCTGCTACTGTTAATTCCGTGTTTGTATTGAGATCGTGTTTTTGGGATGGCTGCGCTTCGCATGTTTTTTGTTGCTACTTCTGCTGCCGCTGCTGCTTCTGCTTCTACTGTTATACACATACGATTGTTCTCTCCCTCTCTTTCTATCTTAGCACAAAATATTTGTAACTTGTGTAAAGTGTTCCTTTCATCGTCTCGCACAAAGATGAGTTGGGGTGCGGTTTTTCCCGTGCACTAGTATCAACACAACAACGGCACATTTCTCACGTCTGCTATTCCCTATTGCGTTCATTTTGCCAATTTAAAAATAATCGAAAAATGGATTTGATTCGGCTCGTCAGCTCTCAAGACATCAATAAATAATGTCATTAGAATATATGTGAATGTCACTGAGAACAGCCGTGATGATGGCAATGATTAATTTTTTCTTTGTTTTTTTCTTTTTCTCTCCTTCCCGCGATTCGCTCTCTTTTCCATTGTATTCTATTTTGTTTGCGGTGTTGTTGCGTGCTGAGATAATCTCGTCTCCTTTATATTTGTTGATATCTTGTTGAAGTAAATTTATTGCACGAATCAGTTGATTGTTAGCATCAAACAAACTTTGGCTCTAATTCATTGTATTTATTTAGTATTTTGCTGTGTCGATACCATTGATAGTAACCTCATCAAAGCAAATAAATAAATAAAATAACACTTCTTGCTGCCAATACCACAAATACATAATATGGAATCAATGGTCGTGCACCGTGGACGTTCAGGCTGTCAATGTAAAATCCCATTTGAAAAGCACTAGATGCGTATGTTTATATTGGCAAGTGTTTGTTGCTACCGTTGTCAATGATTTTTTTTCCTCCAAAATGCCAAACATCGTTATCGAAACCTTGTCGGTTGGCTACAAGTTCCGTTTTCAAGTTGTGAAGTAACTTAAAAAAAAAGTATTTTAATAACGGCGTTTTCCGTTTTTCGTTGCCAATCAAAATAAATTTTATTTATATTTTTGTTCCGTTTTCTCACAAACACCGCAGCTACAGCGATAGCACAACATTGATGTAACGATGATGCTGTGCGACTGAATTGAAATCGTCTGTTCTGTTCTGTTATTTGTTTCGTGCCCAACTGAAGCGCTGCATAGCACTGGCACTGGCACTCTCTACTCTTGTGCTTCTCAGTTCAGCTGCGTTTGATTATTCGAAAAAAAAATGAGAATATATATTTTTTCGGCATACTACTATCCTCTTACACACGACACTCTCGGCTTGCTTCTCTCATGTACCATTGCGTCGTTTGTACATACCATTTTTGGCGTCTGGGTCAAAAATATAACTTATATATAAATATATAGCATTCACATGCGCTCGGCAAATAAACGATTTATACGAAATTTATCCCAATGCATTTAGATTGGAGCATTCTACGTACCACTACACTTGATATGGTTGTGCCGTGAGTGTTTCTACTGATGATGTTCTTGTTGTTGTTGTTGTTGTTGTTGGTGGTGATGGTGGTGGTGGTGGTAGTATTGTTATTGCTGCTGCTGCTGCCACAGTCATTTATATACAATCAAGCAGCAGAGCATCCTTGTGTATGGTTCCTTTTATGGTGTGGATTATGTATTAACGAGAAAAGAACTATAAGCTCAAATCGTATGGCAATCACAATCGCAATCAAAGCAAGTCAAGTGTGTGACTACGATTAGTGAGTTGAGGAAAACCCGTATTTTATCCATTCTCATGATTGTAATATGAATGAAAGAAAGCTGGAAACTACACTGCAACACATTTCGATATTTCAATTTCCGTCGAAATTGTTCAAACTTTATGTCGTTTTACGCTTTTCGGCAGCCGTTGTTTTTACATTATTTTCAATTTTCAGAGCTTACCGTGATTTTTTTTCTCCATGAAAAAGTCTATATTAATTTCATCGACATGAAACATCACCTAAATTCTCTCTGAATGCAATAAATTGATTCGATTAATGGAGTGTGTGTGTGTATTTTTGTATTCACCCACTCATCGGATGACTGCACATTTCAACATAACCATTTCGCTAACTGTTAACTGCAAACGATGGAACTTTTAATCACAATTTTTTTCCGTATGGAACAAAAACTTATACATTCTATTAAATGTTTCCATTTTGAATATTTAATGGAAACCAAAATTAAAATGCACAAAGGACTCTCACTCGTCCTCTTGCATCCACAGTTTTTTTCTCATTTTTAGTGACCAAATATGTTCTATGCATATAAAAAGTGCACAGAGCGAACCACATTTCACCCGAGCATTATAAATAAATTCAACATGAAATGAAATAAATGGTCGAAATGAATTCGTCCATCGTATTGCATTTTCTCATTTAAATGTTGGTAAACTTCAGTTGGTTGTGACCGTAATTACCGAGATTATTTTTCATGACAAGGCGATACTCGGACACTGCGCAAATTTATTTAAATATGCAAATTGATTATTATTATTTGTAATATATTTGAACTGGAAATGGTCAGGTAGGATCTGAGTGGTCGCGCGCACATTTGCCACAAACCTAAATAAATAAAATACACATAACAATGACAATGCTGATGGCTACGAGATAATAATAAATGGATGCTTGGGTTTCATGTTGATTGTACTTTAATTTTCTCACACACTTAAAGTTAATCGGTTGACGTATCACATCATACAACCAAGCTAAGTGACCAAATAACTGTGGTTCTTGCCATTCGTATATTTGTTTGAAACTTGCACGAACATCTTTCTACACAGTGAATACGTAAGTTATACCATGCCAATCGCTTCCAACTTCCTAACTCTCTCTCTCTCTCTCACTCTCTGTTGGGCTACCTTAGACCACAGCGATATCAAAAAATAATTGAAATAAATCTTTGTGTGCAGTCATCATCACAAAAAGCTTTACACAAAATGGAGAGCAAGCCAACGTTTTTGGACAAAATCTACTGAAGTGTAATATCATGCACTAGTTATGCGAACATGAACATAGGCTCGCTTTTATAGATAAAAAAAAAAACAACAACAAAAAATATATAGAAGAAATTCCCAGCTTAAGTAGAAAGAAATATAAAAACTATTCGTTCGTTGCAAAAGTTTCGGAAATTATGCGTCTAAGGGATGGAACATAATGAAAATCTGTAGACTGCTGAAAGAACTGGAAAGAAAAGACATAGTCAGTTGAAAAATATTATATGAAGCAAAAAGCCAATGCTTAAACGGCAAAATTATTCAATATTAGATAAAAATCAGAATGCAATGGCTCGGGGAATAAGAAGATATGTACATAAACTGTTAGCTCTCTTTCAACATTCGATTGAAACAGAACTAAACCGAACCGATCCGATCCGAGGCAAGAGCAAACGCAGTGGTTAACTTTTGTCGAATGTGTATTTAACGTATTTAATTTTATTATTATTTTTATGGATATATATGGCGTGTATGTGTGTGTGCAATGCCGAATTCGGAATACCGGAATGGGGCCACAACCGGATGAAAAATGCCGCACAAAATTCAAATAACAAACAAAACGTTTCGTTAATCATGTCGTAATATATCAGCATATCGTTCATACTTCTCCATCCCCTTTTCCTTCACCTTCTCATGTTTTTCACTAGAATAAAAACACCATATCCAATGGATCTCTGGACAGCGAACAGGATTTGGTGCCCATCTATGTGGTCATTCGCATTTTCTGACAATCCATTTTGAATTCCACTGATAAACAATAACAATCATAACAGCAACAAAACAATTTAACCAAATACATAGCCATAAATTAAATGCCTTTACACAAAAGATATGATAACCGGCCTAACAATTGCTAGAATAAATTTCATAATTACAGTTCATCGCAATCAGCATTCAGAATGGACAATGTCGCAATTCATGCGATACACACACACATTCTCATGTGCAAAATATTTTTTAATCAACATTTTCAATTCGGTTTTTCAACTTAAACAAATATCCACAAAAATTTCCATCGCAATCGATATTACATACCAAAAGGAAAAACAACGCTTTTGCACCGATGAGTCCAAGTTATTTTTATTGCTCTTGTTGCTCAATGACAGAGTGTGCACAGCGCACAGGGTGTTCTCCTCATGACTCAGACAGTAGTTTGCTTTTTTTTTATTTTTTTACTCAGGAAAGGACAATTTTAACCGTCAGCAGAAAAAACTGAGAGAGAAAAAAAAGAAACACGCAGAAAGTTATTTAATTTAAACCTCAAACATAACCAACCGCGATCTTTTGGCAAAGGCTCTATTCCGCTTTGCATTAACTGTTACGGAAAGCATTTAATTTTAATTTGTATTTTGGAGGACTCGATAAAAAGCCTGGCTCAATGTTTGCAAACATTGTTTATGTACACCTACTATTAATGATATGACGGTTTGAATGTGTCGAAACCATTTCTATCTGAATGCGTATGACTGCATAATGTACACGCGATTTACATTTAAAATCCGGATCCCATTCACCGAAAATACAAAAGCAAATTCAAACAAAAGCAAAAGATTTCGTTTCAACAATTTATGTTGTTCGCCGTTTGTTTTGCTTTTCTTTCGGCATGTTCATAGTTGGTTGGTTGCTCGCTTGTTGGTTCGTCGTTCTTTTTTTTATCTATATCGAATGTGTCTTTTTTATTTCCTTCTTTTTCTCTCTCTCTCTCTCTCTCTCTCTTCCCCTTTCTCTCTCGTTCTCTCGCAATCTCTCATCGTGTTTGGGAATAGTGTGGTCGCTTAATGTGTTTTTCTATGCATAACATGAGACTCATTTCAACATATTTTTGGTGTTGTTGCTGCCGACAACAGCACACAGAAATTCGTTTTTGTTCCAGCAACAGACAAAGAAATCATCATTTTACGATGCAAATCTTCAATGTGAATTTCTGCGCACGCGTTTGACGGAACAAAAACCAAATTTCAATTGTGGCCCATGTTATACATTCAATAACACGATTTGAACGCAAGGCACGTTGTGTTAGTAACATGGTAACTGAAGTGAACTGAATTGAAAATCGCCGCATCAACAGCAGCAATATCCTTGATGCCAATACGTATGCAAAAGATTCACGCAAACAACCAAAGCAATCACAGTTTTCGGCGGAATATCTAAAGGCACCCAAATCTGTTGAATGAAATAACACTATATAACTCACAGAGGATGAAACAAGACAAAGAAGGTATGAAATGTGGTTGTATGCGTTCGAAGCATCATCGTACGCATGTGTCGAAACCCCAATGCAAAAACTAAACTAAAAGCAAGTAGAAAAAAAATCTAACGACAAGCATATGAACTGTAGCTATGGATGGTGAATTACAAACATGTGATTGTAGTTGTGACCCCTTCCAATTGGCGTACTAACAACAGCCATATTTGTTCACTGATGAAAGAGGGAAAAATCAGCATACAAACTCACACGCACATACATACACACTTCGACGCATCAATTTATTCAATTATGAATATTTGCATGCACATCGAACGGCATCGGAAATGAATGAGAGATCTGGTGATTGAAAGAGTGAGTGAGGAAAAGAGAGAGAGAGTGAGAGAGAGAGTTAGTGTGAGTGCTTGGTAACGACGAGTACATATCTCTTTATATACGCACCAGATGTGTTGATTGTTTGTGTATGTCTGCATTTGTAGTGCAAACGTCACCAATTCGATGCATGATTTTATATTTTAAACTTGGCTGAAGAAAAACGAATCTCATTCGAAATGTATATATGAGATGCTAATATATGTATTTTATAAATGCAGCGCAGGCGATAGAGAGAAGTATCTACAATCGACTGGTGATGAAGTAACGTGTTAGGGGAACGAGCAAAATTACTGCATTAAAACTAACACTAGTTTGAAATTAAACGTGTATTACATACATGGAATGAACAACATAAAAAAGGACACAAATAAGTTGAAACGTTGTATAAAACTTTTGTGTCTTGATGGCCAAAATTACACTTGCTGTGTTCTTCGAGTTTATGTTGTAGCGACAAATTCGTAGTCTGGAACTATTTAAGTGCATCCATTGCCATTGTTTCCGGCACTGCACTGCTTCCATTCTAAATGCATTCCATAAAAAAACATCAAACAATATTTCCTAATATTCTCTTAAATTCAAACACATTGCAGCGACGAAAACTTTGGCTGGGTTTCATGCCGCTGCTGCAATAAGGAAATTCACCGTTTGATTTCATTTTTTTTTTTTGTTCTTTGCTTATGCATCGAAGTGAACAAATACATGAACCGCGAACGATATTAAAATGAGAAGCAATTTATTAGCATGTTTTTTAATTGGATTTTTGTTGATACTTATTCCTTTTTTTCGTATTTCACTCCAATTATTCTGCTCTGCGGCAACAACAATTAACAGTGTAAAACCAACAAAATAGTTATGCTTTTGGCACAAACGGAAAAACAAGGTGTACAAAAAAAGTATGACATTTCTATGAATTCGACATTGTACTTTGTACGAATTGCAGGTACAGCGTACACAAACCATGTGAATATTTTACAAATATAAATCCTTGACCTACCATTTAACGCGATTTGTACAAACCATTTTTGTTGAACTTGAATTACAGTTCATTCAAATTAATTTGGCGAATAACTAAGGCAACCACCATTGAAAAATACTTTTAGATATTCGATGGTTTGCATCGATATCACACCAGGTCTAATCGATTCTACGCTCAAACTGTTATAGAATTTTGTGTTTTTTTTTTCAACTTTGTTTCCTTTTATAAAAACCATTTGCTTCATGCGCACGTACAATATACCGAAAAATTGAAGTGAAGTATGTAGTAGCTGTTGCGTCCAATATATCAATGAAACTTCTGTCTCGCTCACACTGATAGTCCTGTATATCTTGTGAATGAAAAACAGTCACTTGGTGTAAATTGGTTGAATTATTCTGAAATCAAAAAATGTGCGGCAAATGCCTAACATACAACTCTACTGAACAGTTCAAGATGATTGATTGCTTTTTATATTGTTTGTCTGCCCCAAAAATGTTATACCGTATTTAACATGCCCAATACAAAAACAATATACTACAGCCGGCGCACACATAGAGTTACATAGGCAACAGTTTTACCGATGCTCTTTCTTTTCACTCGATTTTAACACTCTCAGTACTTTTCCTTTTGCTTCATCGGTACTCGTTTCCATACAAGGCCAAATTAAACTTTTTATTATTGTGTAATGTGCTACGTGAATTTTCGACCGCAATTAGTTTACTCTCTTAATCTCAATAAATTGTCGCACATGATTTTAATACCAATTTGTTTGAAATTGAAAATGAAAATGGAAAAGCAATGGTGGCAAATGTTTTTAAAATAAGGTAATCGTTAGTTTTCAGAAATAAATTTATTCATAAATTCAATTGGAATGAGATGCATATTGACCACACGACAAAAAAAGCGTCTGCATAATGGCAAGCTATTGTCCAATTCAATTAAAATCATACAAACTGCACCTGCGAATTCGAACGAGATCAATCGAACGAATTTGAATCATTCGTTCGATGTCGTCTACCGTTACTAACATTCCATGAATAGCCGCATAAATGGTGATTAAATTCAATGAAACACAAATGAAAGCAAATTTAATTTTTTTTCCTTAAAAAAATGAAAAACTGAAGAACTCAAACACATTCTTTCGTGTTGTGTTTCGCATTGCAAATGAAGTGATAACGTTGACTTTAACAATTCATAATGTCATGAATCCACTGAGAATTCCATTGCTATTTGCATCTAAAGTGATTTTTATGTATCTGTAGTCTGTACGAAGTAAAAGAATGCATTCGTTAATGCTTGGCTGAATTGCTTGTGTGAGAAGATTTCAAGCCATAAACTGTATGTATTTGTACTGTGCAGTGTACACCAAACATGATAAATAAAAAGACCAACGGCACATTTAGAATGGCAAACAGAAGAGACAAAATATAAAAGTGAAACACAAAGAATAATTCATATTGTGACTGAACTGAACAAAAGTACAAAACAAAAGCCCTATGAAAATAAACGAACGGAACTGGTTGAAATGTCAAAAAACATAATTTATTACTTTTTATTTGTTTGTGTGCACATCTTGCATCCCCTTTCAGTTTGTATTTTGCCGATGCTCTTAGGCTCTTTCGTTGCTTGCTGTTACTGTTATTGCTGTGGTTGCTATATGAGCATATCGACTATTCCATTTCATTTTGTGTGTTTTTCTGGCTAGGAGAACGATTGTATTCCGACCACCAAAAAAAAAAAAAAAAAAAAAAAAAAAAAAATAGAATCATCCAAGAGAAATGAAATGTTCGTCTATTTACTACTATACTTTGGCAGAAGACACAAGAACATTTGAAACGTCTGCAAAAATGTATATGCAAAATCAAGCTGTGATTTTTACGAAAGCCAGCGAAAAAAAGAGAAAAATAATATTATATTGATGTGGACTCTGGTAAAAGTTGATTGAATAAAATAACCCACGAGTTAGCGGGATGCTCAAATTCCATTTCAATTAAACATCGATATTTATGCAGCGCGTTTATTTCATAAAAGGATCTATCTGTCTGATTTGTGATATGCTGCAATTGACGCAAAACACATTGTTTGTTTAATCTGGCCGAAAAGTAATCAGTAGATCCTTCAATAGATTTGTATAGTCTTTAATTTATGCTCGAATTCAGCTCTGCAATACTTTCGCATTACTTCTGCTCTTGACGCTATCAATTCATTTTGCCAAGTCGGTGGTCGAATGGTCAAATCAACCAGACAACACTGGTACTTTGCTTTATTAATGAACAAACGAAAGGAATACTCAAGAAAATTTTTATTTCAATATATATAATATGTTTTTTTTTTCTTCGGATAATTTGCATTAAAGCATTGCGAATCGATTGAGTGACTGCAATTAAATGAATATACAATATATAAATGGTTTTGAGTTCTCATCGTTTTTCTCTTTTTACCAACTAGACGCATAAATCTTTGCAAAAATTTACACTTTATCCACTTTCACATGTTATGCGCATTATTCATGCTATTGAAAACAGATATAATACATCTGTATGAAAGCTTCAACGCAATACATAAAATTTATACAAAATGAATCCTTGCTGCATCATTTTAAAGTAGTCAAATTCAAGAGCAAACAAAATAGTATGCTTCGTTAACTGTTCTAAAAAGCATGTCCAGCATAAAAGCTCTGAACAATATTAAACACAACATGAACTTTCTACTTCCACTAATATTGCCTTTAGATGTCTCTGACTAAACATGGAAGAAAACACCGCTTTTGCTTTCAAAGACACAGTACATATGAATGTGTTAAAACAACACAAGTGATTGTAATAATGTTTAGGTTGAAGTTGACGGCAAAAATTTACTAATTTTATTTGAAATCCAAGTAATTGTTGTTGCACTGAATTTTTTCATCAGACCGAAAGTAAACAATCAGGACAAATCAGATATTTTATTAGTTACTCATTCAGAAGCTGACCACAATAAACGAAGAAATAATTATATCATACAGAGATATAGAAAAAAATCTTCACAAAATATTTTCCAAACTTTTTTCATAGCTGCCAATGAAACTAGGGGGAAATAACCAAAAAATTTTCATTCAAATCTCAAATAGTTTCTTGAAATTCAAATAAATTGACAGAAATCGACAAATCATTACAGAATATTACGAATCCAGTGTCAAATCCAGCAGATTATAATCATATTATGTTGCAATTGTATGAGTGAAGTTTTGATATTATACCCATTAGGAGTAAACCAATACATGTTTATTCCAATACGGAATGGAAAGAAAATTATTCCCCTCTGGAACAAACGTCATACACATTAAACAGATACTTCTATCTGTGTATGAGAAAGAATTACTGCTTTATCAAAGCGAGTAACAGTCGATAGAAGTGAAGTTATATGATACTCAATAAAATGAAGCAATTTGAACAGATATTCTATTATTACGAAGTCACTGAATGTATGACAACAGGTAAATCGATTGAAGGAACGCTTCTTCACTGGACAATTCAATTCATTGTTGCTTGTTTCCGGATTATCTATGTAATATGCCGTCAGAATAATTTTGTGCACGAGTCTATCAAAGATATGTATGTAATTACTACTGTCGTCTGTCCTATTTTATTCCGAAAGTAATGTTAAATTACCATTAAGTCGTGTGCGACCACAAATATTGTAAACATGAACATTGCATATTCGGCAGTTGATTTTTCATATGTTTCATCATTTCAAAGAACTTATAACAAACTTACATTTGCAAAATATTCGATGATAAAAATGGTTCGACGCGTCTTGTCGTAGGATTTGTCCGACAGACCTGGCGAACTCAAATTCATTATATTATGGGCACATTTGTATTTACTTTGTAACGATTTACCAAGTGAATAGAATTTTGTTTACTTACATGGTTTTTCAGAAAAATAAGAAACTAAAAGATTTGAGTGCTTCAATGATTTACATGTATCCTCTGGGCCGATGTATTTTTGCAACATATGAATTTGTGTATACATTTCTATAGAATTACTAAAATGTAGCAAAAATCTTCTTTTCATTTCCATAAGGAACAAAGAAGAACAAATCGAACGAAATCAAGGAAAAACATTTAACAAAACCGGAAACACATTTATTACAAAGGAAATGAAAATATGCAAACGAATTGTTTTTGTTGCACACTGTGGCCAAGAAAAGAAAACAAAAAGGCAAAAAGGCAATAAAACAACATAGCAGTTCCAACAAAAATGTATACAACACTCATAGAAAATGTGGTTTCATTTCATGTAATACTGTCAGCATAGATATTCTGGTATATTATTGTTATATTTTTATTTTTATTTTTATTTGTTTACAAAAATATAACCCTTTAGTTTAAAAAACAGTACTTCACCATTTATGCTCTTCGTTTAATTTACACGATTGATATCGTAATAAAACTGTATTTAAAATTATTTTGAATGGTTTTCAACAAATAGAAAGTCATCTAAATCCAAACTCTATAATTCTCTTTCGAAAATCGAACTTGGGCAGAAAATGTTGGAACAGATAAGCAAATACCTAACTGTGTAATATGATAACAAGTCGAGAACGAAAGCCAGCGAATGTATGTCAAATGAATAGAATGGACATGGACACATCGCAAAAAAAAAAATTACTTTATTGAGTAGACACTGAATTTTTACTGAAGAAATAATGCCAATAGTCAACCTAACTTTCATATTGACTACGCAATGTCCTGTCAAAAACTAAATGATTCTGTGCATGTGTACAATATCGATGGTGTATCGTCGTTCGATAGCAAGTGCATTAATTTCACAACAATGACGCCAGTCTTATTCTATTTCGAACCTAATGTAAATTGACCCTTAAATTGCCATTAAGACGTGTGCGTCGTGATGGTCAACACGAATATAGCATATTCTGCGCTAACATTTTCTTATATGTCTCGTTATTTCAAAGAACTTATTATCTGCAAAATATTTTAGTTGCAAAAAGTTCAACGATAAAAATGGTTCGACGCGTCTTGTGATACGATTTGGCCGACAGACCAGGCGAACACTAACTCATTAATTCATGCGTCACACATGCAATTTTCCAGGCTATAGCTTGGTTTTCCACCTGTACATAACTCTGTTTACATACATGGTACTTTAAAACAAATAGGAAAATCAAAAATACTACTGTTGGCACGCGCACCTAAATTTCGAAACTAAATTAAAATGAACATGAAAATGTGGAAACACATTACCTGATTTTATCAATATCGGCTCGTGCGGATCAATACACGTTTCAAGTCGAAACGACAAAATATTATTGAAATATCGAATGATAAAAACAATATGCGACAATAATTGTCGAATGACTTGAGGTTTGTTCACTGTTAATTCTTCACTGTAAGCAGGTAACGTTTACCGCTGACGTCGATAGATGTTACTTTTAGTACATGTGAGCACAATTATGTCTATTATATTGTGTAATTTATATGTTTGCATGGAAATGTGTTCTTTTACTTCGTTGTTTTAAACGTCTGATGATCGATATCAAAATCGGTCAGTCTAACACGAGCTTCGATCCTAACAGAGGTAAATGATCTTTGGTTTTTATGTTATCAGCACCTGGATTATTTTGGCTTGTAAGCAATGAATTGAAAAAATGTTTATCAGAGAATTTTTGACGCTGAATTCTTGTTTTTACTTTGGAATAAAGTCTTTGTGGGGCTCTTTTGATATAAAATTAGTATTTGTTGCAACGATAAATGGTATTATCAAAGCGTGATTAGTATTTTTGTTGCTTGTTTTATGACATCGCTTCCAGTGTCCAATGAACCATCAAACAATCACTATTAAAAGTAAACAACGAAAAAATATAACCAAAATGTGTGCGATTCTGACAAGTAAAATATACAAATTTATTATTTTGATATACAGTGCTCGCAAAAAGTTTGGGTACAATGCATGTTTTTCATACAAATTGACGTTTTTTGTTTCTCAAAAAGTATATACGTTTGGCGTCAAACATTCCATTGTAACAATTGTCAAACAACAAATTGATGCTAAAGCATCTAGGGAACTAAAGTCCATCTGCATTCTCAATCATAAAAATTTGTGGCTATTGTTCTCCTTTTGTCTTTTAACATATATGCCAAATAAGAAACTAAATCCCTTGCCATGCAAAACTTCGAAGTGGTTTTGGTTTTTGTAAAAGCAAGTGGTATATAAAAAACAAGAGATTGAACATAAAAAAATACCTAACATTTATGATGTTTTGAACAGTTCTCTTTAACTTAGTGCTGTGAAGTTTACTGTGCCCAAGAATCAAGTCTCCTCATGGTGACTGTCTATCATTATTTGTAGATTTTTTCTCAGCCAGTAATAAATTTGCAGAAAAACACCTTTATTTTTCAGTCGTCGTTATTTGAAAATCATACAATTATTATTTGCAGTTATCAAAGTACTGTATGTCTTCGATGATATATGTCACAATTGCATTGTAGATTTACTTTTCTGTTTTCGATTTACCAACAAAAGCAAACAATACAATATACAAGAAGAAGGTTTTGAAAAAGAAATGCCAAATAGAAATGTGTCGTCCACTCTTTACGCCGTATTTTAAGTTAATCTAACCCACAAATGAGTTAGTATGCAAATGCCTGAGATAACTACCTGACATGATTTTTTGCTTTTCTCTTTCTTGCAGAATTTGTTGTATGCGTGTGTTAGTTATTCGTATTCCTGTAATATATATGTTCGCCAAAAATAGTATAAATATCACAGTAAGAGGTCAGAATGTTATATTCGTCGAGTGTATTCGAAAGAGTGAACAACTTATTAAAAATATTCAATTTTAACAAAAAACATTTTACTTGTGCCCGGAAAATGTCTCTACAAAATCAACAAACTCCATCGTTCAACGTTCTTTCATTTCAGTCACAAGTAAGTTTTTTTTTTTTTTTTTTTTTTTTTTTTTTACGTTTTCTTATATTATACCAACAATGAATCGTTTTCTTAAATTTTAAATTTCCTCAATCTAACGATTTTTTATTTATTTTATTTCAGCAAAACTGGATCCCTGACAATTACAACCATCACTTCGATCAACAATATATACAGTTCAGTCCTCAAGTTCAGTTGGAGAATAAAATTCAAATGGAAAAACTCGGTAAAAATGGTCGACCAAAACGTTTTCGAACAAACTTTACCAGCGATCAATTGAGCGAAATGGAAAAAACATTCAAAATTAACCGGTTCCTGAAACGTGCGGAGCGTATCGAAATTTCGAAGAAGTTGAACTTGAACGAACGTCAAGTTAAAATATGGTTCCAGAATCGCCGCATGAAGGAGAAACGCGAAAAAGAAAAGGAATGTTCATCGCAATCAATTCATTCATATGGATCCACACCATCGCATCACTCCGAATCACCGGTGGAATCAAATCAGGAGATAATGGAACTTATGAGTTACGTATATCCAAAAGACGGAAATGATTCCTTCGATCCAGTTGAATTAATTGATCCAGTACGAGAAGAAGGGACATCAACCGAAATCTTAAATCAACATCAGGATCAAGAATTTTTGATTTCATACGATGAAGCGATGCAGCAAGATGAAAATACAGCATTCTACAACTATCAAGAGCCAAATGAATATGTCAACGATTTTTCTGATTTGTTGGCATCTTCCAAATGTCTTGGATAACAACAATTCAATGTACTGTCTATATAGTGAACTAAATGAATCAACCGATTTATTAGAATTATAAATTATAATAATTATTCTTCATTCTTCTTGTTGCCTTGAATTCATTATTACAAATAAATAGTTTAACCGAAAATGTAAAACAAAAAGCAAAAAGCAAAAACAAACAAAAAAAAATAAAAATAAAAATAAAATAATTTGTAAAATGTAAATATCTTCACTTTTTAGTTGTATTTTTATTCATTTCTGTTCACAGCGAAAACAAAGAATTTCTTTATATAATTTTTGGTGGAATAAAAAAGAGGTAAAATTATATATTTTACTCGCATATTTTTGTATGAAAATCTGTGGACTTCATAGCAATTTATCAACTCAAATAAATGATGAAGTAATGTGTATTGTGTAGTTACTCGTGTATTGTATCAAAATGATCGAAAAAGAATACAATTCGTATCGTTTTAAATATGCATTGCTGCATGGTGTATGTGCGACTCAATACAAATATTTCGTAAGTCTCGATGCTGTTCGCTTGAATTTCTTTCAACAAAATAAAACAGACATAATGTTTTCTCATTATTTTTTTCATAGCTGCTAGGGGGAAATAACCAAAAAATTTTCATTCAAATCTCAAATAGTTTTTTGAAATTCAAATAAATTGACAGAAATCACAAATCATTGCAGAATATTACGAATCCAGTGTCAAATCAAGCAGATTATAATCATATGATGTTGCAATTGTATGAGTGAAGTTTTGATATTATACCCATTAGGAGTAAACCAATACATGTTTATTCCAATACGGAATGGAAAGAAAATTATTCCCCTCTGGAACAAACGTCATACACATTAAACAGATACTTCTATCTGTGTATGAGAAAGAATTACTGCTTTATCAAAGCGAGTAACAGTCGATAGAAGTGAAGTTATATGATACTCAATAAAATGAAGCAATTTGAACAGATATTCTATTATTACGAAGTCACTGAATGTATGACAACAGGTAAATCGATTGAAGGAACGCTTCTTCACTGGACAATTCAATTCATTGTTGCTTGTTTCCGGATTATCTATGTAATATGCCGTCAGAATAATTTTGTGCACGAGTCTATCAAAGATATGTATGTAATTACTACTGTCGTCTGTCCTATTTTATTCCGAAAGTAATGTTAAATTACCATTAAGTCGTGTGCGACCACAAATATTGTAAACGTGAACATTGCATATTCGGCAGTTGACTTTTCATATGTTTCATCATTTCAAAGAACTTATAACAAACTTACATTTGCAAAATATTCGATGATAAAAATGGTTCGACGCGTCTTGTCGTAGGATTTGACCGACAGACCTGGCGAACTCAAATTCATTATATTATGGGCACATTTGTATTTACTTTGTAACGATTTACCAAGTGAATAGAATTTTGTTTACTTACATGGTTTTTCAGAAAAATAAGAAACTAAAAGATTTGACTGCTTCAATGATTTACATGTATCCTCTGGGCCGATGTATTTTTGCAACATATGAATTTGTGTATACATTTCTATAGAATTATTAAAATGTAGCAAAAATCTTCTTTTCATTTCCATAAGGAACAAAGAAGAACAAATCGAACGAAATCAAGGAAAAACATTTAACAAAACCGGAAACACATTTATTACAAAGGAAATGAAAATATGCAAACGAATTGTTTTTGTTGCACACTGTGGCCAAGAAAAGAAAACAAAAAGGCAAAAAGGCAATAAAACAACACAGCAGTTCCAACAAAAATGTATACAACACTCATAGAAAAAGTGGTTTCATTTCATTTAATACTGTCAGCATAGATATTCTGGTATATTATTGTTAATTTTTATTTTTATTTGTTTACAAAAATATAACCCTTTAGTTTAAAAAACAGTACTTCACCATTTATGCTCTTCGTTTAATTTACACGATTGATATCGTAATAAAACTGTATTTATAATTATTTTGAATGGTTTTCAACAAATAGAAAGTCATCTAAATCCAAACTCTATAATTCTCTTTCGAAAATCGAACTTGGGCAGAAAATGTTGGAGCAGATAAGCAAATACCTATCTGTGTAATATAATCATCAGAGCAAGGGAAAATATACACGAAAGAATTGATTTTAAGCGCTCAAGTATGCTCTCAAAATTGACAAAACATGCACGTAAAAATGACAATATGCATTAAAAACTCGAAAATATGACCAAATATGTAGAATAAAACCAAAAAAATTGAACAATTTATGATGAAAAAACCAAAGTTTTATTGAAGACATATTGATAATAATTTCAAAACAAAATTTCATATCAATTTTTCAAGTGAGAAGAAATGAACCAGCAAATGGTGTTTGAAACTTTTAAATAGGAAGTAATTAAAAGGAATTGCAATTAACAATTAAGTGTTGTTTGAGGTTCACGAATAAAAATCTACTCCCATATTGAGTAAATATGATTTTCCGCATTCTGACCCATCTGCATCCATAATACCAAAAACAAAATTGACCACCATTCGCTGTTCAAAATCAGTTGCTTCGTCAATCGAAACCCAAATATTCTTTTCTTTTGCCAATGCTCGTAACTTTTCAATTGTTTCTTCATTTAACATTGGAACATATTTTTCGCAAAGTGTCTTCTCACTTGGTATTGGATGGCTAATGTACATAGTTTTTCAAAAAATCCACTGCACTTGGATGGTACACTTTAAACAATGGTATATTCGTATCAAGAAAAAACATGCACAAGTCTTTGTCAAACTGATTGAATTTTTGTGATTGTTGATATTCTGTCAAAAGCGATTGGAATGATGCTATCGATGATTTTTGTTTCGACGCTTTTTCATGTGTTGTTGTTTAACATTAAACAATTTTCCGCCGGTTAATGAGCAAACACAATAATTACAATAAAAATTTGTATCACCTTCAATGTATTTGCTAAAAACGCCGGGAAATTGTTCTCGCATACGATTATTAAATTCATGAGTGGTTTCTTTCAATTTCGGCATCATAAAACCTCGAGAATTAACGACTTGACAAAATGATCATGCGATTGGAAATGATGAATTTCAATAACGACCAGATTGTTCTATTGATGTAAATGTCACACAAAAACCAACAAGAAATTGATATGCTTGTCTTACTAACACCAACGAATATAAAAGCGTGTGACATCGTAGTACATTGTGCAATGTAAGGTAGTGTTCCCGGGTATGGGAAGGGTTTTGAAATCAATCCATAAAATTCCACTGGTTGAACCAAAACCAGTGTTCTATATACCCTAGGGGGTAGACACCGGTCAAAAATGAACAATCCAATACAAAATTAAGAATCTAATGAATCGCACAAATCACATGTAATCTCACTATAAAATAAAAATCCAATGTGAAATTTGAATCTTACAAATCTTGTGAATCTTACGAATCATATGAACACAGGCGTACGCTGTTATGCGAGAAGATAACAAAAAAGAATAAAAAACAATAATCGAACATCTCTGTGTGAGTATTTTGTATATACAACAATTCACTCTTCACTGTAAAATGTATAAACTTGTGTTTGTAGCAGAGTCGTAAATGCGTAGACCGTAAAGTCGATAGCCGGCCCATGGATCGGTCGATCCATCCATGAACGGTATGGACTTTTGACGCTTCGCATAGACTGAGAACAATGCGCCTGTGGTATCTGCACACATTTTATAGCTTGTTCGTATACGCCGCACACGCAGCCGTATCGAAACACAATACTATACGTTACGCAAAGTCAATCCATACAATGGATCGACGTCTATCCATTGGTCCATGATATAGACCATGGACCAAGTCTCTGGTTTGTAGTTTACGTAACGGTCCTATTTGGCGCTCTCACACTAGTCAATCTAGTATACGTTGTCTCTGTGTATAGGCTTGCAAACCATGAATCTGTACGAATCGGCGAATCATTACGAATCCGAGAATCTATAAGAATCATGCAAATCAATCTTCAAAACGTGAATTGATTCTCGTGTGTCTACCCCCTAGTATATACCGTTGAAAAGGTAATTTCCATACGCAACTTTTATTCTAAATGAGCACGTGGATTCATTTAACGAACAAAAATTTAGGTTCAATTTTCTGAGGATGTGATTTTTTGGATGGGACACTTTGGACAATCCAGTTTCAATTTAGAAATATGAAGTAAAAACACCAGTAATTACTAAAATAAATCAAATCATATTTATTTCGATAAAAAAACCAAATTGTTATCCATCATATTCGTTTTCATCATCATCATCTTCCTCATCCAACTCGTTGTCGCAATGCTTGCAAGTGAAAAAACTTGTACGCATATCAGCACACTTCAAATGAACAGGCCTCTTTCATGTGTTGCATTTGATAGAGTTGGCAACGGACAACTTGGTGGGCAACAACTGCAAACATCATATTTGATAGTTGCAATGTCAACAAAATTTGTCTTCACTTTCGCCACATGGCGTTACAATGAGCTCTTATGAAGACCATATTCACGGGCAGCCGATCGTATTCCTTTCTTTTCTAGCAAACAAACTTTAATGGCTTTCAATAGCGCATTAAATTTGTTTTCTTGCGTTGTGATGGTGTTTTTTGGAGATGACATAACTAAAAACAAAAAAAAAAATATTCAAAACATAAATTAAGTGATATTTAAATACTTAATACTAGTATAAATGACAATATTTGGCACTCTTAGACTACTTTGATTTGAAACATGAAGCATCCCATACCCGACATAATGTGTCCCATACCCAGAAATTGACGGAGACAATTTTTTTTTTTCCAGTCATATATCGGCATAATCCAACATTGAACCACAAAATATAATTAAAATACTGCATTTTTATGTAAGTCACTCACCTTTTTAAGATGATTGGCCCAAAAAATATTCACTTTTAAAAAAAATTGATTTTTGATTTTTTGTCGATTTTCAACGCAATGTTCAGAGCTAACACAAGCAATGCGTGTATCCACTTCGGTGTATGCACAAAAACTAGCTCATGTCAAAACGAGACTTTGACACTAGTCAGTGGCGCCATATCGATATTGTATGACGGAAAAAATCTACTGTTCCATACCTGGAGCTGTCCCATACCCGGGAACATACCCTTATTTAAATGATGTCCTGTTCTGTTAAAATTAAACACCATACAGATAAACAATGTTTTCATAAACAAAACTTTGTTCATCGTGCGAACTGTTCACGGACATTCAGAGGTTCCTATATTGAAATACGAATTGAATATCTATTTACTATATGCGTTGAATTATTTGATTGTTTATTTTCTTTTTATCTCGTTGAATAGTATGTATGTTCAGAATGATTTTACATTATTTCATCCAATTTCTTTGAAGAAAAATAAATTATAAATGAAAAAATAATCGAAATATGCATTTATAAGCAAAAAAAATAAATATGCTCAATGAGTCAAAATATGCAAAATAAGCGAGCAATATGTAAATACATATTTTCCCTTGCTCTGATGATCATATAATCAAATCGAGAACGAAAGCCAGCGAATGTATGTCAAATGAATTGAATGGAATTGGACACTTTGCAGAAAAAATTACTTTATTGAGTAGACACTGAATTTTTACTGAAGAAATAATGCCAATAGTCAACCTAACTTTCATATTGACTATGCAATGTCCCGTCAAAAACAAAATGATTCTGTGCATGTGTACAATATCGAAGGTGTATCGTCATCCGATAGCAAGTGCATTCATTTCACAACAATGGCGCCAGTCTTATTCTATTTGGTCAACACGAATATAGCATATTCTGCGCTAACATTTTCTTATATGTCTCGTTATTTCAAAGAACTTATTAACTGCAAAATATTTTAGTTGCAAAAAGTTCAACGATAAAAATGGTTCGACGCGTCTTGTGATACGATTTGGCCGACAGACCAGGCGAACACTAACTCATTAATTCATGCGTCACACATGCAATTTTCCAGGCTATAGCTTGATTTTCCACCTGTACATAACTCTGTTTACATACATGGTACTTTAAAACAATAGGAAAATCAAAAAGACTACTGTTGGCACGCGCACCTAAATTTCGAAACTAAATTAAAATGAACATGAAAATGTGGAAACACATTACCTGATTTTATCAATATCGGTTCTTGCGAATCAATACACTTTTGATTGAACACAAGAGATTGAACATAAAATATACCTAACATTTATGATGTTTTGAACCGTTCTCTTTAACTTAGTGCTGTGAAGTTTACTGTGCCTCATGAATCAAGTCTCCTCATGTTGACTGTCTATCATTATTTGTAGATTTTTTCTCAGCCAGTAATAAATTTGCAGAAAAACACCTTTATTTTTCAGTCGTCGTTATTTGAAAATCATACAATTATTATTTGCAGTTATCAAAGTACTGTATGTCTTCGATGATATATGTCACAATTGCATTGTAGATTTACTTTTCTGTTTTCGATTTACCAACAAAAGCAAACAATACAATATACAAGAAGAAGGTTTTTAAAAAGAAATGCCAAATAGAAATGTGTCGTCCACTCTTTACGCCGTATTTTAAGTTAAACTAACCCACAAATAAATTAGTATGCAAATGCCTGAGATAATTACCTGACATGGTTTTTTACTTTTCTCTTTCTTGCAGAATTTGTTGTATGCGTGTGTTAGTTATTCGTATTCCTGTAATATATATGTTCGCCAAAAATAGTATAAATATCACAGTAAGAGGTCAGAATGTTATATTCGTCGAGTGTATTCGAAAGAGTGAACAACTTATTAAAAATATTCAATTTTAACAAAAAACATTTTACTTGTGCCCGGAAAATGTCGCTACAAAATCAACAAACTCCAACGTTCAACGTTCTTACATTTCAGTCACAAGTAAGTTTTTTTTTTTTTTTTTTTTTTTTTTTTACGTTTTCTTATATTATACCAACAATGAATCGTTTTCTTAAATTTTAAATTTCCTCAATCTAACGATTTTTTATTTATTTTATTTCAGCAAAACTGGATCCCTGACAATTACAACCATCACTTCGATCAACAATATATACAGTTCAGTCCTCAATTGGAGAATAAAATTCAAATGGAAAAACTCGGTAAAAATGGTCGACCAAAACGTTTTCGAACAAACTTTACCAGCGATCAATTGAGCGAAATGGAAAAAACATTCAAAATTAACCGGTTCCTGAAACGTGCGGAGCGTATCGAAATTTCGAAGAAGTTGAACTTGAACGAACGTCAAGTTAAAATATGGTTCCAGAATCGCCGCATGAAGGAGAAACGCGAAAAAGAAAAGGAATGTTCATCGCAATCAATTCATTCATATGGATCCACACCATCGCATCACTCCGAATCACCGGTGGAATCAAATCAGGAGATAATTGAACTTATGAGTTTAGCATATCCAAAAGACGGAAATGATTCCTTCGATCCAGTTGAATTAATTGATCCAGTACGAGAAGAAGGGACATCAACCGAAATCTTAAATCAACATCAGGATCAAGAATTTTTGATTTCATACGATGAAGCGATGCAGCAAGATGAAAATACAGCATTCCACAACTATCAAGAGCCAAATGAATATGTCAACGATTTTTCTAATTTGTTGGCATTTCCAAATGTCTTGGATAATAATAATTCAATGTACTGTCTATATAGTGAACTAAATGAATCAACCGATTTATTAGAATTATAAACTATAATAATTATTCTTCATTCTTCTTGTTGCCTTGAATTCGTTATTACAAATAAATAGTTTAACCGAAAATGTAAAACAAAAAGCAAAAAGCAAAAACAAACAAAAAAATAAAAATAAAATAATTTGCAAAATGTAAATATTTTGACTTTTTAGTTGTATTTTTATTCATTTCTGTTCACAGCGAAAACAGAGAATTTCTTTATATAGTTTTTGGTACACATTTACCGGCATTACAATTGTAATAGCATTACTGGTAATGCCTTTATTATTATTGTATCATATTATTCAACGTTACCGGTAACGTTAGAAAAAAAATTGTGGATTTCAGGCCAAATCCTGTGAATTCATGGATCAACTTGGGCAAGTGCTACCTCTATCAATAGGTCTCAAATATTTGCTCCCCATAACTTAGGGCTAAAATTCATTTATTTTTCCATTTTTCCGATCGGAAAAGCGTGAAAAATCGATCGGTAGGTTTTTCCTTCTTTGAAATGCTGTTTTCATTTGAAATGTCACAATTGTTTTTCTAACGTTACCTGTAACGTTGAGTAATATGATACAATAATAACAAAGGCATTACTGGTAAAACTATTATATAATATGCTAAATTCCAACATGACAATTGTAATAGCATTACTATAATGCTTTGTTACAATAATAATACGATACTGCAAAATCTAAATCTGTAATTTTTGGATGGAATAAAAAAAAAGGTAAAATTATATATTTTACTCGCATATTTTTGTATGAAAATCTGTGGACTTCATAGCAATTTATCAACTCAAATAAATGATGAAGTAATGTGTATTGTGTAGTTACTCGTGTATTGCATCAAAATGATCGAAAAAGAATACAATTCGTATCGTTTTAAATATGTATTGCTGCATTGGTGTATGTGCGACTCAATACAAATATTTCGTAAGTCTCGATGCTGTTCGCTTGAATTTCTTTCAAAAATAAAACAGACATAAAAAGAAAAAAAAAAAGAAAGAAAAAAAAAAAAAAATTAAAAAAAAAAAAAAAAAAAAAAAAAAAAAAAAAAAAAAAAAAAAAAAAAAATTTTTTTACCAAGGGGAAAAGTACTAGAAAAAGCAATCCATTCTAGTACAAAAAAAATCCCGAAAAATCCCATCAAATCACATTTAATATTGTCTTACTAAAATAAAATACACATACATTGCTCTTGACACATTATGACTTGTCAAACTCCCAATATAGTGAGATATTTTTGTATTTAAATATGATTTGTGTTTGTTGTGTTCCATTCAATTTCAGAAACAAATTTGAAAAATATTGATGATTCAATTTTATTTCCATGTTAATTTTCAAATCTTTTTCTGAAATTAAATGGAACACATCAAACAAAAATGACATTTAAATATAATTCACTATACTGGGATTTTGACAAAATTGATGACTCTTGACTCAAGAGTAATATATATGTGTATTTTATTTTAGTAAGACAATATTGAATGTGATTTGATGGGATTTATCGGGATTTATTTAGTACTAGATTGGATTGCTCTTTCTAGTACTTTTCCCCTTGATAATTACACTTGGGACTTTTTGCTATCTTACTAGTTTTATTACTATCTTATGATTTAATAAGATTGTACTATATTACTACTTAATAAATTTATCGAGTAGTAAAATATTCAATAAGTATAGTTACTAGAATGTTATTAAAAGCAAATTTAATAAGATCCGATTTATTTTACTAATATATTTTCTCGGCTATATTATTTATTTTCAAAACAAATTCACTGTACAAAACCACTAAAATATTTCTCAATTCCATATTGTTGATTGAAATCGGTGCATTGTTATGAATTTTGTTCTTTTTAAATTGAACTGATTCAAATTGACTATTCTTTCATATGTTATTTTTCGAATTTATTTGAAAAAACACAATATTGTGCAAATAAACAAAATAATAATTTTAATGTACAATTAAGCAGCTTTATAGTGCTTATGAACGTTCGAATGTTACAAACTGTCAAACTGACTGCGTGTTCACATTACACTTAGCTTAGTTGAACTGTCATAACAAATTTGCATGACGCGCAAACAATGTGATCCGAATACATTTTTAGTGCTATCGAATATTGTTTAAATTAAGTTTTTTTTGTCACGAAAATAAGTGAAAATGTGGGAGACACAAATAACGCAGATGATGAAATAGTTCTCGAAATTTAAAGCAATAATGATGATGATGATGATGCTGATTTGGACTATACACTTGTTCCGATTCCAGTTAAGAATAAAAAGAGTAGGCGATTGCCTTCAAAGCAAGGAATAATTCATAAAAATGCAAAAATCAAGCGCCGGGTGGCTTTAAAAAAAAAGATCTCAAGTGGAAAAGGAATGACGCTTGTGAATGCAAGACACAAAGTCAATGAGTTAACAGAAAAGTTAACCAGGTTCAAACATGGATTCGAAATCCCTGCAACAATATTGAAGAAAGTAAAGCAACGACGTCTGAGTCAATGGACTGATGAAAATGTAGAGCTCGATATAGAAAATATGGATGTTGTATTTGCCGATGACCAAAATATTGTGGAGGATT
Organism: Resseliella maxima; assembly: GCA_029041755.1. Classification (NCBI taxonomy): domain Eukaryota; kingdom Metazoa; phylum Arthropoda; class Insecta; order Diptera; family Cecidomyiidae; genus Resseliella; species Resseliella maxima. Next base: position 758,698 of record JAQOWM010000563.1, read on the forward strand.
TACCAAATGAATTTGTTGTGAATCTAAATGCAAATCAAATGAAGCGACAAAGGAAAAAAAATACCGTTTACAAGAAAAAATCAAAGCAAAAAATGAAATTTACAAATGCATAAGCCGGAGGAAGCGCTCGTAAATTCTGAAAAAAACACAGTCAATATTTTGACAATACTTTTACGTGTGATTTAAATGAACAACTCACATTTTGGAATGTCAAAGGAAATTCGATTAGCACATTCCTTTTCAAATATTATGAAGTGAAATCACAAATGGGCTCAAAACTTCAAGTAAAATGTAAATTATGTCCACCGGAGAAAGAATTTCTCTCTTGTGTCACTGGCAACAATTCAAATCTGAAGTCTCATCTCGAATCGGTGAATATTTAGTCATTACTTTTTTATTAGTTTTAAACATAAAATAATAATCAATCAATTTACAGAAACATAAAGAAGCATACAAAGAAGCAATGGAATCATTCCATTTGTCAAAATTTTCTTCTCGTAGTTTTGAGAAGAAAAAACTGTCGAAATCTGCCCTACTTGATGAAATTTTGCGATTCATCATTAAAGACAATATTCCTGTATCAAAAGTAGAAAGTCCACATTTAAAACGTTTATTAGAAGATAATTTTTTCAAGATATTTCACAATTTTTTGTGATAAAATTTATTTATTTTTTAATTTATTCTCTTAATAGGCATGTTTTGGTGACAAATTTAAGTTTGAAGACGACCTTTCAAACCAGGAAAACAATAATGGAGAGAATCACAATTCTAAATGTCTTTTCTCTAATAAGACTGCTGGACAACGCGTACTTGTATGTATTTCGAATATTTTATTGATATGAATATTATTATTGTACTAATAATTGTGTATATTGTTGCACTTTTACAGAAGTTGCGAGAAATTCATGTGAATGAATTGAAACATCATTTCCAATCGATTCGGTATTTTAGTGCGACATGTGACATTTGGTCGCGAAACAATCGTTCGTATATTGGTGTTAATTTGCATTACATAGACGAATGCAATGGTGAAGTAAAAACTGTTTTAATTGCATGTGAAAGATTTCATGGATGCCATAATAATGAAGCCGTTGCTCGAAAGCTAAAAGAGATTTTTGCATGATTTGCTGTTTTACAAAAACTTGTTGCGATCACTACAGATAATGCAGGAGAATTTCAATGTGCACTATCCCGTTTCGGTACAAATTATGAAGAATTCGAAAAAACTACAATCGATCGTGTGGATGAATGGATCTGGTTGCCAGATTTGTCAATATGTGATGATGATGGAATTGATACTGAGTATGCAAGGAGTAGTTATTTGACCGATACCAGTGGCATTATTTCTTCAATGACAAACCAAAATGAACCTGAATTTGTCATACATGACTTGTCTTTACCAAATATGGATGTTGATAGCGTTGAAACCGATGAAGTACTCCTTCCGAGCCAAATAAAATGTTCTGCACACACACTGAATTTATTAGGCAAAAGAGATTCATTCAATGCATTGTTGGATGAAAAGTATTGTGATATATACGGTGTCGTATTAACAAAATTAAATGTAATTTGGTCTAAGTCAACATCAAGCCGTCAAAATAGTGATTTGGTTGAAAAATACCTTAAAAGAAAAATTCTTAAACCACACCGAATACGATGGAATCGTATATATGATGCCGTGAGTTTTTTCTTACATTGAAGTTAGTTAATTTTTTTCTAAATTACTAATGCTTTGTGTGCTCTATCTTTCAGATTACGAACATTTTGTCATTTGATCGACCACAACTGGCCGCTTTATGTTTGGCATTAAATATTTGTGTTTTGGATGATAGCGATTATATGTTTCTCAAAGAATTCAAAATTATAATGCGTCCAATAGCCGATGGCCTAACTGCTTTAGAAGGAGATGTTTGCTTTGGTGCTTATTTACCGCACTTATTTGGGATCCGGTCACAGCTCAACACTTTAAAGACCAAAAAATTTCGATTTTGTACTCCACTTCTAAATGCAATTGATGAAGGATTTAACGAAAAATTTAAAGATGTTATGGACCCTTACAATGTAAAGTCAGTTCCGTTGTATTTGGCAACAATGACTAATCCAAAATATAAAATGAACTACATTGGCGACCTGAGCCCAACAATTTTGACAAAACTTAAGAATTTGTTACTCACAGCAGCTGAAGAAATGTTGAAAGAAGAAGAAAAAGGAGCATGTACTAATGCGAATGAAGACATTGTTCAAGATAATATTGAAAACGAAGATGAAGGTATATAAACTAAAAACTTATGTACATTAATTCAGATTGAAAGACGCTTGAATTTTTTGTGATCGAATGTTTGAATTTGTTTGACAAAACACAAATGCTGTAGATATTATGTTCATTATCGTTTTACGTTCGACAATATTTCCATCTATTAAATCGTTGCGATCATATGAATTTGTCATTTGTGAAAGTATACTTAATTCTATTCCTTTCCATGGACATTTTTTTTTCAAACAGTTTCTCTGTTACGTGAGTATAATTACAAAACGTTATTAGAAAACGAATTTGGTGGGTCACCAATAATCGCAGTTGAAATAGCAAATTATTTGAAGCAACCAACAAATAAAGATTGGCGATGCTTAGAAAATTTCCCTACTATCAAAAAACTTTATTTGAAATACAACTGTATTTCATGTAACGAAGCAGATGTCGAAAGAATTTTCTCGTTTGCAGGTATACTCCTTCACATATCAGAAGGTGGAAGGTTTTAGTTGATTGCAAATATTTTGTGTTTAATTTGGGCTCAACTTCTATTGCGATTGGTGGTGTTGTATTTATGTTTGTAACATTTTAATATGTTGTGCTGTATGTGTGTCTGTTACATCGCTGTTAAGAATCATTTCTAATTAGTAATAATGTATTTGAAAATTTCGCAGGAATCATATTTTCGGCAAAGCGACGTCAAATTAGCGACGAGATGTTCGAATCCATGCTTCTACTCAAAACGAATGATTTCTGAACTTTGAATTATACTGAAAATTCGAAGGAAATGAGAGTGTATAATTTGTTTATTCATTCTAAATAACACAATAAAACAATAAAAGAATATATTCTGTTAACCGAATAAATTGTTTTTTTCTTTCCATGTCAATTAACGAAAAGTCTTTCTGAAATAATTTTATTAGAGTTTTACTGGGTTGGCTTGAATTTCAGAAAAAATATATTTAATTCCAAAAATTGTAAATATTTTGTTAGTCATAATAAAGCAAAGCATAAGTTTATCACAACAAACAGAAATCAATAACATGTTTGGTTGCTTCCAAAAGAAAAGTCAAGTCAAGTAAAAACTGAATCTAATATATTTTCGATTTCACTAAATTTCAATATGAAATATAAAACATAGTAATAAGATGGAGCATCTTATTAAATTTCATTTTAATAACATTCTAGTAACTATACTTATTACGAATCTTACTGGTTTATTGAGATGCCACTATATTACTAGTTATTAGAAAATGTTAATAATAAATAGTAAATACTTTACTATTTCATTTTATCAGTCCCAAGTGTAGACATAATGTTTTCTCATTTTCAAGGATCATGAAAAACGTTCATTCGATGCATCATTTGGCAAACCTGTTGCTTTCAAACTATAATTGTGCATTCCCCCATATGATCAGTAATGTTGAATTTGTGCTTCTTCATGTTGTTGAAGCTTTTTCAGTTTATTGCATTTTTAACAAACAATTTTGAGCTACAATATTTTGAGAAAGAAACTTCAGAAATATATTTTGTGTTGATATTCTTGCTCTATGATCTCGATTATCCGTAAAACGTTCTTTCATGAATCCTTTGTTTCTGCACTGAATTTTTTCATCAGGCCGAAAGTAAACAATCAGGACAAATCAGATATTTTATTAATCACTCATTCAGAAGTTGACCACAATAAACGAAGAGATAATTATATCATACAGAGATATAGAGAAAAATCTTCACAAAATATTTTGAAATCTTTTTTCATAGCTGCCAATAAAACTAGGCGGAAATAACCAAAAAATTTTCATTCAAATCTCAAGAATTACTGCTTTATCAAAGCGAGTAACAGTCGATAGAAGTGAAGTTATATGATACTCAATAAAATGAAGCAATTTGAACAGATATTCTATTATTACGAAGTCACTGAATGTATGACAACAGGTAAATCGATTGAAGGAACGCTTCTTCACTGGACAATTCAATTCATTGTTGCTTGTTTCCGGATTATCTATGTAATATGCCGTCAGAATAATTTTGTGCACGAGTCTATCAAAGATATGTATGTAATTACTACTGTCGTCTGTCCTATTTTATTCCGAAAGTAATGTTAAATTACCATTAAGTCGTGTGCGACCACAAATATTGTAAACATGAACATTGCATATTCGGCAGTTGACTTTTCATATGTTTCATCATTTCAAAGAACTTATAACAAACTTACATTTGCAAAATATTCGATGATAAAAATGGTTCGACGCGTCTTGTCGTAGGATTTGTCCGACAGACCTGGCGAACTCAAATTCATTATATTATGGGCACATTTGTATTTACTTTGTAACGATTTACCAAGTGAATAGAATTTTGTTTACTTACATGGTTTTTCAGAAAAATAAGAAACTAAAAGATTTGAGTGCTTCAATGATTTACATGTATCCTCTGGGCCGATGTATTTTTGCAACATATGAATTTGTGTATACATTTCTATAGAATTACTAAAATGTAGCAAAAATCTTCTTTTCATTTCCATAAGGAACAAAGAAGAACAAATCGAAAGAAATCAAGGAAAAACATTTAACAAAACCGGAAACACATTTATTACAAAGGAAATGAAAATATGCAAACGAATTGTTTTTGTTGCACACTGTGGCCAAGAAAAGAAAACAAAAAGGCAAAAAGGCAATAAAACAACATAGCAGTTCCAACAAAAATGTATACAACACTCATAGAAAATGTGGTTTCATTTCATGTAATACTGTCAGCATAGATATTCTGGTATATTATTGTTAATTTTTATTTTTATTTTTATTTGTTTACAAAAATATAACCCTTTAGTTTAAAAAACAGTACTTCACCATTTATGCTCTTCGTTTAATTTACACGATTGATATCGTAATAAAACTGTATTTATAATTATTTTGAATGGTTTTCAACAAATAGAAAGTCATCTAAATCCAAACTCTATAATTCTCTTTCGAAAATCGAACTTGGGCAGAAAATGTTGGAACAGATAAGCAAGTACCTAACTGTGTAATATAATCATCAGAGCAAGGGAAAATATACACGAAAGAATTGATTTTAAGCGCTCAAGTATGCTCTCAAAATTGACAAAACATGCACGTAAAAATGACAATATGCATTAAAAACTCGAAAATATGACCAAATATGTAGAATAAAACCAAAAAAATTGAACAATTTATGATGAAAAAACCAAAGTTTTATTGAAGACATATTGATAATAATTTCAAAACAAAATTTCATATCAATTTTTCAAGTGAGAAGAAATGAACCAGCAAATGGTGTTTGAAACTTTTAAATAGGAAGTAATTAAAAGGAATTGCAATTAACAATTAAGTGTTGTTTGAGGTTCACGAATAAAAATCTACTCCCATATTGAGTAAATATGATTTTCCGCGTTCTGACCCATCTGCATCCATAATACCAAAAACAAAATTGACCACCATTCGCTGTTCAAAATCAGTTGCTTCGTCAATCGAAACCCAAATATTCTTTTCTTTTGCCAATGCTCGTAACATTTCAATTGTTTCTTCATATAACATTGGAACATATTTTTCGCAAAGTGTCTTCTCACTTGGTATTGGATGGCTAATGTACATAGTTTTTCAAAAAATCCACTGCACTTGGATGATACACTTTAAACAATGGTATATTCGTATCAAGAAAAAACATGCACAAGTCTTTGTCAAACTGATTGAATTTTTGTGATTGTTGATATTCTGTCAAAAGCGATTGGAATGATGCTATCGATGATTTTTGTTTCGACGCTTTTTCATGTGTTGTTGTTTTAATGTGTTGTTTAACATTAAACAATTTTCCGCCGGTTAATGAGCAACCACAATAATTACAATACAAATTTGTATCACCTTCAATGTATTTGCAATCACATGTATATGCGCTAAAAATTGATGTTTCAGGTTTCTTTAGCAATGCTTCGGTATTTGCATATATGATGAACGGGATTTTCAGTTCCTTTTTATAATTTTTAAATGTTTCATACTTTTCTTCTTCAGGAGGTCATTTGTTGTGACATGATTTAAACATCGATCACATATTGGTGTATTATGTATGTCCGTGTTTAGATATTTGAGCACCAACTAATTTGCTCAAATTTTTAATCCAACAATAATGAGAATTTACACTCACATCAAGTTCTGCTTTATTTGGGTTATGTGTTGACTTCGTGAGCATAAGTAAATGCACATATTGATGGTGAAAATCTTTCGAAGCTAAAAAGAGTGGACACACTTTTTTTCCTTCCTCATCAAAATAATATACGTTAATGGCTATCAGTTCACTTTGAGTTATAAATTTTTCGATTTGATTTAGACGAACAGGGAAATCAATTCCATCGAAATTCAATTCAATTATCCACTCTTGATAGCTTATGGAATCATTTGCTTTATTCTTATTTCTTTTATATACTTCATCATAATGTAATGCTGCTAAAATCGACCACTTGAAACACATGTTACCAGTGTTTTTCAAATTTATAATGGCCTTCTTGTTTTTCATTGTTTTTGAAAGTTCAATAAACCTGGATCCGCCCAACGGTTGATGTTTGAAAATTTGCGTGCACAACTGTTTGATTTCACTCAATGTAAATCCAGAACCTTCAACCATCACCTCTTCAACTCTTCTCACAATGTAATCAATAACATCATTTTGAAAATGGTTTCTTATATCGGTGACAGAATGAATTTCACGCATTTTAGTTGGAACATGAATCATTTGTTTTTCGAGTAATGGATCGCTATCTTCACTTGTTTGAATTGATCGTTCGAATTCTGCACTAAAATACGACATTGTTTTTATAAAATCAAACTGTAACACTGCTTCCCTTATTTGAATTTCATAGAAATTGAATGCATTAAGTAAAAATTCTTCTATACATTTATGATGTTGATGATAAAGGATTCCAATGGTTTTTGTAATAAAACACAACTTGCACTTATGATGATTGAGAGAAGAAGAACGAAAAATTTATTCAAATCATTGACATTCAATTTGACACTTTCAATGAATGCATTCAATGCAACATCTCCCCTGAATCAATTTTTCAAATTTATTCTTCTTTATTATTTCATATGTGGACAATTATTGGGAAAACCACACAAAAACCCATTTTCAATTTTCGTTATAATATTTTCTATCTTTACAAAAATCACTTAGGAATAAATAACAATTTAACTTAACTATTCTTTCATTCCAAAACTATTCAAAAAACTTAACAATTTTGGTTTGGCTACGGGTTTTGTTAAAATATCTGCAGGCATTTTGTCTGTTGATACTTGTTTGATAATTACATGTTTTTCTCTAGCTGACTGAACAATATATTTTGCTTTAATATCAATATGTTTTGTTCTAGCTGAATAGTTATTGTTTAACGCTAAATCTATTGCACCGCGATTGTCGCAATGAATTACAATGGAATTATTTTCATTGGGAATCAATTCAGCTCTGAGAAAATTTAGCCATTTTGCCTCTTGAATTGCCTCAGTCATTGGCATAAATTCGGGTTCTGTTGTCGATAATGCAATGGTTTGTTGTTTCCTGGTGCGCCAAGAAATTGCGCCACTTTGCATTGTAAAAACATAACCAGTAGTTGAGTTGCGATTATCGAGATCACTTGCCCAATCGGAATCGCAAAAACCATGTAATTGTGTGAACGACTTTGTGTATGTGATTCCCCTATTCAATGTGCCTTTTAGGTATCTAAGCACACGCTTTATGGCGATCCAATGAGGTTTGCCGGGATTCTCAGTGTACCTGCTGAGTAAATTAATGGTATAATTAATATCAGGTCGAGTTACCTGTGCAGCAAATTATAAACTTCCGACTGCTTCTCTATATGGAATGTTGCGCATCTCGTATTGCTCAGAATCAGTTTTTGGACACAATTCTTTACTCAATTTTTGATTCGGATCCAAAGGTGTAAGTGTTGGATTTGCATTTTTCATATCAAATCGGTCGATGATTTCACTAATGTATTGCGATTGATCGATTTTAATTGAACCATCTAATTTATTTCCTGTCACTCTAATTCCAAGTATCGATGAGGTTTCTCCGAGATCTTTCATTTTAAAATGTTTGCTCAATTCTTCCTTCAACTTTTTTTCTTGTTGTGAATTGTTGAACAATATTAACAGATCATCAACGTATATTGCAACTACTAATGTGTTTTCATTGGCCGTCGAGTAAAAAATGCATTGGTCAACTTTTGATTGCTTGAGACCAAAACTCACCAAAACGTTTGATAGTGCAATATTCCATAGACGACTAGACTGTTTCAAACCATAGATGGATTTCTCCAGTCTACAATATTTATTTGAACCATCATCGAACAGTTCCGGTTGATGCATATAAATTTCGGTGTCCAATTTTCCGTGCAAGAAGGCAGTCACTACGTCCATTTGTGTCACTTTCAAATTGAACTTCACTGCCATCGCCAATAGAAACCTTATTGATGTATACCGAATAACAGGCGAAAAAGTTTCATTGTAGTCTACGCCTGCAATTTGTGTGAAGCCTTTTGCAACCAGTCTAGCTTTGTATCTTACAATGTCTCCAATGTTGTTGCGTTTGGATTTGAACACCCATTTACATTTCACGGGTTTTTTTCCACTTGGCAAATCGGCTAATTTCCAAGTTTTGTTTTCGTCCAACGAGTTCATCTCTTCACTCATTGCTAATTTCCAATGTTTACTGTCTTTGCTCGACAAAGCTTCTTCAACAGTTGACGGATCACTATCAAATTTAGCAAGACAAACATAATTCGGTCTCGGTTTACCTGCAATACGAGATGACGGTTCACGTTGAGCATTGTTTTCATTTAAAGTTGACCGTTCGGCACTTGTTAATAATTCATTATTCGGATTAAATGTGGCATCCAAATGTTCAGCACTATGAAATGACTCCTCAGTTCGGTGATCGATTCATCTTGTGGTCTCCCAAGCTCCACAGACTCAGCTTCTTCTGGTTGAGTATCGATGATTGTTTCGACTGAAGAATCACTCGACTCACTTTGCTCAACCGAATCATCAGTGATTGACGAATTATTCGAGCCCAATTCCTCCCCTGATTCAAAATCACTGCCTTCCTCTATATAAAAAGGAACAACGACTTGATTAGAGTTATTTATTTGCACATCATTTACCTTATTTAATGAATTATTTTCTATGAACGTGACATCCCTGCTCACAATGACTTCATTCGACGCTTTACGGTACAATCGATATGCCTTTTGATCGTTTGCATTACCTATGAAAATACATTCAAATGATTTGTCATCCAGTTTTTGTCGTTTTACATCCGGTATGTGTGCAAATGCTTTACAGCCAAATACTTTCAGCATGCTTAAATCTGGTGACTTTCCACTCCATGCTTGTTCTGGAATTCTTCCTTTACTTCTACATGGCACACAATTGATGACTTTCACTGCCGCCATTAATGCTTCAGCCCAAAACTGTTTTGGCAACGATGAATCAATGAGCATACATCTTACACGGTCTAGTAACGTCCTATTCATACGTTCCGCTGTTCCATTTTGTTGTGGTGTGTATGTTGTTGATGTTCGATGTACAATTCCGTTTACTGTGAAAAAATTACTAAATTTTTTGTTTATAAATTCAGTGCCATTATCACTTCTGAAAATTTTTATCTTAAAACCAGTTTGTTTTTCTTGTTTTTCAACACATACACAAACACTTTCCTTGTGTAATCGTCTATAAACGTGACAAAATAACGGCATCCACTCATTGAATTCGTATCTACTTGGCAAACATCCGAATGCACCAACTCTAAACTAACATGACCAAGGCGACGATGCCATAAGAGCATTTCTGTTTCACTCTTCATCTTTGAAATTTTACTGTTATCATTTTCCGCTAAAAATGATTCATTTTTCGGTACATCGAGTTTAAACATATCGTCGACCAAAGTTCCCGTGGCTACAACCACTCCACAACTATTTGTCACCCTGCAACCGTGACTGTTGAATGTTACCTCGTTGCCTTTTTTAGCAATTCTACTGACTGATATTAGATTTGTACAAATATTCGGAATGTGTTGTACGCCACTGAAAACAATATCGCTAATTATACCGTTTTTAACAATCTTTTGTTCTATATCACCAGCTTTCTCTACTAACATTTTCTCACCATTCGCACATGTCACTCTAATACCGTTTGGTTTTGTTACATTTCTCATTTCTGTATCGCTGTTTGACATGTGTGCTGTCGCACCGCTATCAAAATACCAATCACTTGACGACGATTCATTAGCAACCAATGAACTGAACAAAACCGCTTTTTCACCCTTCAACTGTGGGCATTATTTTTTAAAATGTGGACCACCACATTCAAAACAAACTATCTTCTTCTCCTTGTTCTTTTTGTATTTTGTAAATTGGCTCTTTTTCCGTGCTGTGAGTGCTGTTTGATTCTCACTTCTTGCAAATTCCACTTCTTGTAATAAAATGTTTTTAACGTAGTCAACGGTAATATCATCACCTTTTGATTCAAGACTCATAACCATTGGTTTGAAATCTTCTGATAAACCACATAGCCACGGCCGTAGCCAGGGGGGTGCTGGGGTGGGCTTAGCCCCCCCTGAAATTTTCCGAGCCCCCCGAGTAATATTTTTAAACGAATTTCGAACAATGATATTGACTCAAATGGTTGACAAATGAAATGTCATTTGTTGAAAACGACAACGAAATAATTTTAGAACAAATTCAAATTCGTTGAAAAATTTATGAAAATAGTATGACTAAGAGTCTTAGAGAATTCTATTATAGCATAATAAATCATAAAAAATTATGATTAGCTTAAATTAATAAAAAAAAACTATATAAAGCCAAAAAAAAACTCTCAAATAAAACGAAAATGTGAAAAACTTCGTAGAAAATGAAGAAAAATAGAAAAATTTATAAAAAGCATAATTTTTTCATGTATTAAATTCTTCAATAAAACCTAAAACTGTGGAATAAAATTCAAATCAAAGCATTAAAATACTTTTACCGTTGAAAAAAAGTGTTTATTTTCCCCAGATTTCAATTTAAAAATCCAAATTATTTCAATTTTTTGCGCTAACTTTGAGAAATCCCCTATGCAGTGTTACTACACTGAGGACACTCTATCATGTATGATATGCCATATTTTTGAAATATTTCAAAAGTTTAAAATGATACTACAGAGTTTGCGATGTTTCTGTTTCAATAATAATTGTTTCGCAATTGGTATTTTTCGAACGAAATCTTGTTGATCTGGAATGAAACGTGTGTATATTTTAATCATTTCAATTTCACTTTTCACATTAAACACTTTTGACTATTGTTACTTGCCTATTATTCAACGGATTTTTTCAAGAATTTTCCCGTACATTTTTTGCATATATTGAAAATCCATATGAATAACATGAAGGCCAAAATACCCAAAATGATGATTAAAATAACTTTGATGTCATCAAACCCGCTGAATTGTAATGATGATAATTCTTTTTTCACCTCTTCTTTCATGGCGGCGAATTCTTTTTTTACTTCTTCAGCGGCACGTTCGCGTTGAATTAAGTCCGCAACTTCATAGCCAGACAATGCGGCTACACCAAATTTGAAAACAGCTTTCAAAAATGCCCAATATCCCATTTCAATAGAAAAAATCAATCGAAAAATGCGAGAAAACGATTTATAGTTGACAAACGATTTAAAAATTTTGAACAATTTTTACTTGGTAGACAATTTACCAGAACTATCTGTGCTCAGTTGTTGAAACGTAATGAAATGCATTGTGTATTTTGAAATCGAGAAAGTGAAAATTAAGCCGAATAAAAATTTTATCTTGCATTTGTTTTATGTAATTGCTGGGGAGACGAAAAAAATATTTATTTGCAAACACGTTTATGCAGTAAGATAAACAATAAATTGTTTATATAAATTATTATCCTAATAATAATACAGTATTCAGTATTCAGTATTCAGTATACTGACAAATTAGTCATCAATTGTCGGCACAAAATTTATTTAATGGTTTTGAACAAAATCATTATTCGACGGTTTAAGTGAATCCATTGTTTATGAAAGCAAAGTATATATTGCAAAATCAAATTTCGTGAGTGAACATTTCACAAATCAGTTCCAATTTGAATCGCCTAATATTTTGACCATTCATCAGAAATTTTGAACAACAAAATGATTTCTGATGAATAGCCAAAATGTAAAAACGATCCAAACCAGACATGATTTGTGAAGTGTTTATCAGACATGGAATGTGATTTTGCCATATATGCTTTCATAAACAATGCATTGCCTTGAACCGTTGATTGGTTTAATTATTCATTATTCTTATTGCTGCGGATGATGAATAGACGAATTTTTAGTTCTTAATAAGCAGCTATAGATTACAAATCTTTGATTACACAATTTCAATTATTTCGAATTATTCAAAATGTTTTTGGGACAACAAAGACCGAAAAAAAACGAAATACGGAGGTAAAATTAGATTTAATATTATTTCAAATATATTCGTGGGTAATATTTCTATGAAAATATTTTATTTTAGAAAGGAACTTTAGAAAGTTTCTTCAGTAAGAAAACCAAAGCATCTACTTCGGTCAATACAACACTCGAAGTTGATTCAATTGGCACACCACCAAATGTATCACCTTTTATTCCAAGTGTGTCCACTATTCATCTCAATCAAAATGAAATCCCGAGTACGTCTAGTATTGCTGAACCATGTTTGAGTGACGAACATAATAATCTGCACGATATATCACGTAAAGGGGAACAAAAAAAGATTCAAGATTTTCGGAATCATATTTTCAAAAAACAAAATGATGGCCGCTCATTTCAAACAAGCTGGCTTCAGAAATTCGAATGGCTTGAATATTCGAAACAAAAAGATGCTGTATTTTGTTACCCCAGTCGACAATTTGGTATCGGCAGCAACCGTGACGTCTTTTGCACCATCGACTATAGCAATTGGAAAAAAGCACTTAGTACTAGTCAAGGATTTAAAAAACATGAAGCTAGTAATACACATCTCTCCGCCATGGTTTCGTGGAAGGAAAATTCATCAAGACAAGCAAGTAATCAAGAAATATCAAGTCTCGTAAACGATGTTGTACTAGAGAAACGGCAGTATTATATGAAAGAAATCATTTCTACTATTTTATTCTTGGTCAAAAATGAACTGCCATTTCGAGGAAATTGGAACTTTGAAGAGAATGATGAATCTGGACTTTTTCAAAATTTATTCAAATTTTTGCTCGAAAAGGATGCTAATTTGAGAAAATGCCAAGAGGCAATGCCAAAAAATGCGTTGTACACATCACCGCAAATCCAAAACGAGCTCATCACTATTATTGCAGATAGTCTACGTCAACAAATTGTTATTGAACTGAATGGATCATCATATTTGACATTTATGGCCGACGGGGCAACAGATAGAAATGGAAACGAGATATGTTCAATTGCATTTCGGTACATTTTAAATGGTGAACCAGTTGAAACTTTACTTAGTTTCGAAAAAACTGATGACAGAACGGCTGTGGGCTTTTTACATATTATTCTTGAGAGATTGCAAGAGCTTGGTGTTGGCGGTTTACAAGTTTTGATACAACAACATTTTAACCGAAAAATACCATATATTCATTGCATCAGCCATCGTCTTCATCTCGTCGTTATAGAAATCGTGAAGAACAACGATAATTGCCGCCTGTTTTTTGACGAAATAAAGTTGTTCCATTCGTTTTTCAGTCGATTCAAAATTCGTCAGTTGTATGAGGGTAAATGCATTCCTCTACTTATAGAACAACGCTGGTCAGGACATTTCAATGCAATAATGGCAATCAAAAACAATTTCGATGAATTATTCGATACACTAATATCAATTAAGGAAGGTAATGGACACAATTTGGATGCAGAAGATGTGGTGAAATCTATTGGCATGCTTGATTCAATGATGAAGAAGAAATTCATTTTTTTGCTTGTGTTTCTTTGTAAATTGCTGGGTGTAATTGAACCAGCAAATCAAATCTTACAAAAACGCGATGTTGGTTTTCGTCAAGCAATGCCAGTGATTCAAGCAGTTAAGGAAAACATAAGCGCTATGAGAAATGATGCATCTTTCAAGAACTTTTTAAATGAAACAGACGGAAAATTAGACAGCATTGAATATGTTCCTTTAAGACCACGAAGAATCAGACAAAGATCTTCTCGATTGAGTGAAATGGTGGTAATGTGCTTGGCGAGCAAAATACTGAAGACTTAGATGAAGTTTCTAAAATGAAGCAAATTTATTTTGAAATCATTGACAAGATCATTTCAGAAATGGACTTTCGGGTCAAATGTAATAATGAAATTTTGAATGCTGTTGAAGATGCTTTCAAGTTTTTGAATGATGATTTTGACTACGATGCTTTGCATCCTTTAACTGAACTTCTAATAACATTGCCAACAAGGGAAGAATTTAGTGTTGTCAAAACATTTCTACTGAACGAAAGAAATAAACCAGAATGGCAAGAGAAGACTATATTGCAATCATTATTCTCTGTTAAATCGGCTTTTCCAACTACATATCGCTTTTTTGAAGCAATCGAGACATTTGGTGCGACAACTTCTACGAACGAGTCATCATTTTCAGCGCTATCACGGATAGACACAATTCGCCGTTCATCAATGACTAACCAACGTCTGTGTGATCTCTCCTTTCTTGCATTCGAAAAAAAAAGGTTAAATTCATTAGATATAGATGTAATTTTGCGTAAATTCTCTCAAAAAAATCGAAAAATTCAACTTTTTTGAATCAAAGTTCATTATGATTTATATTTACAAATCACCATAATAATGACCAAACTAAGGAATCGCCTTTTGAAAACTATCTTTCCATTAATGATTGGAAATAAAATTGCAAGCATAGCACATCTAAATTTTTTGATAAATTCCGTGCCAAAAGATGTGCATAGACTTGTATATTCTGATATATGTCCAGAAGATCGCCAGAACTACAACTCGTTGCAAAAAATTATGGATTCAAATGTGAGACAAGCTCTCTTGAATCGCGTCATAGATAGTGAAGGTACAGTAGAATACATTCGAATCTGTGATGAAGTTACTTCAAGTCTTTACGAAAAAAACATTACGCCAATAGAAAGGCTTTTGCGAATATGGCGCGCGACATTTTTTTTGCGTGCATGGGTTTTACATTTGAAACATGAAAGTGCTGCTGGTTTGAAAGTTTGTGAAAATTTTATTAGTTCAAACGCTTATGAGTGCATTGAAATAAATGCAAAAAATCTAATTATACTAATCAGAAAATTTCGGGATGAAAACATGAGCGAGCTATTTATGCCTACGATTTTGAATAGTCAAGCTTGCGAGGAAACTTTTCGTAAAATGAGATCAATGGGCACCATCAACTATACTAAGATCAATTTTACACTGTTGGAATTATCGCACTTGATCGGGCGTGTTGAGCTAATGAACGAGATAATGCACTTCAAATTAGCCGATGTAGATATAAAATTTCCAAGGAATCCAGTAAACAAATCAAATTTGAACACTTTCGAATTGCCGTGCGATCAAGAAATTGAGACTGTCGTTGAGAAAGCATTGAATACTGCTATTGATGATGCTAAAAAATTCGAGATTAATGTATCTGCTGAAGATATAAGAAATTGTGTGCTTCGAGACATCCAATTGGATTTAAATACAGATAATCATAATTTCAATCTTACAAATATTGATTTGTGTATCGCTTCGAATGATAGTATCAACGACCAGTTAAAAGAATTTCAACATTTTAGAGATCTCTCATGTGTTCTTCTCATCTTAAGATGAGAAAACGATCTGACTATTCAACCAGAAACCAAAATGAAAGCAATTCATTCGTAACAATTGACGGATCAAAAGTTGTACGAAAAACATCTCTGATGTGGGCATTATCGAATTCAAATGATAAATTAAGTTCCGATCGGTTGTTACGTGTACAGAAAAAAAAATCAGCATGTCGTCATTTGGAATTTGTCGATGTGTCTATGTGTGAACGTTTAGTAAGCAAATCAAATCAAATAAAAATAGGCGATTGGTGCTTATTTCGATAATAATATATTGAATGAACCTGTTAACGACGGAAGAGATAAGGAATCATTTTTGTTGGGAAATATTCTAGGTTTTAGATATATCAATAGAAAAACGAACAAAGAAAAAGATTATACATGGGATTTTGCACATTTGTCTCAAGACATGAAAGATAATTCACATGGGATTGAAGCTTTATAAGCTTTTTCGTATATCATTATTTGATTCAGCTAAATATGTATAATAATATGCAATACGTGATAAATAATGGATTGAAATCAAATCTACTAGAAAGTTGCCTTATTTACTAATATCTTTTTTTATGTTTTCCATAAATCAGTTCAAAAATGCTCACATATTCTTCTTTTTTTCATGCATAAATTTAATATAAAGTAACCAAATGTCAAATATATTCAGATGATTTTTTGTTCTGTTTATATAATCTGTCGAATGTAATTTAATCTTATTTATTTGTTTCATCAATGTAATAAACAGTTTTTAAGCGTAAGTTGCACAAAATTCATTTGTAAATTTAATACTCATTTCACTATAAAACTCTTTAAATATTTATTAGAAAATAGAAAAAATTATTTGTTTTTGTTTTTCTAACTTCTCATCTGCGTATGTACTATAATTGGTATGGATTAATATTAAACTATCATTTATAATTATTTTCCACTATGAATAATTTCTGAACATATAGAATAGTTTTTAAGGTAAAAAAATTATTGCATGTCTATGAATGGAAAATATTCATACCATAAACCGCCACACTCTTTTTCATTAAAAGTGTTTGTATCACATGTTTTCATATTTTGTTTTGCTTTGTACTCAAAAATTTTGAATTAATAAAAAAAACGTTGTTAACCATATAAGTAAAATAAAAAATATGGTAATCGGATGAAGAATCAATTATTTCGCTGGTTCCAAATTGGTTTTTTTTTTTGCTTGTTACACAGCTCATCTTTGTATAGCTCGATAGAAGCCATGCGTTCTTCAGCGTCACAATCAGCACAACGAACCTTGAAACAAGCTGAAATTGAAATGAAAACAAAAATAATTAAATAGTAAATTAAATTTTCATAGAAATAATCGACCAAAATATAGCCTAAATATATTTTATAAGAAAGAGAAATTAAAAAAATATTCAATGAATTTTACCTTTTATAAACTCGAGTACATCATTTTCAACAACGAATAATTGTAATTGTTGTTTTGAGACCAAAGACAAGAGAAGAGATTGACAAACTTTTCGATCGTAAAGTTTATTGTCACGTTTTTCATCTCCATTCCATTCAATTATCTTTTCTACCACGTTTTGAGGAATTTCAATAAAATGCGTACCAATTTTATAAATTCTGCCTTTGGTTTTCTGAAAATGCATAGTAGTAGTTATTACTTATTTTTGATTTTGAAAAACAAAAAGTTTAAAAAAATTTATACTTACTGACAAATTAAATGGAATATTTCCTGATAATTTGTCATTTTCCCGCTTTATAATATCTTCCGCTGTTGCAGAAAATGGTTTTGGTACACCACCTTTGCCGATTGTCATAATTATGTCTTCATTGCAATGAATTTCTTCTACTTCATCTAATAATTCTTCAATTTCAATAATATTAGCAGCATGATTGTTGAATAATGGCACAGTATTTTCGACCTTAATTTCAGTAGCAGGAACATTTTCAGTTGACAAAGGATCAGCGTTGTTGTCCATAATATTTTCGCTTACACTTGGAACATCAATAGGTATTTCATCAACAACATTCTCTCCATTAGGGCTGTTGTTTTCAATTTCTCGAATTCGTTCAATTTCTTCACTGTTGTTTGATGAGTTTGGTGAACCAGTAAATTGATTGTTTTCAATATTATTATTCGATATGTCTGATGTGTGATTGTCAAATACAATCAAATTTTCAACCTCCAAGTTAGAATGAATTGTATCTTCACTGGACGTTAGCGCTGACGTTTCGATATTATTACCACAATCTTCAACAATTAAGTCAATATTTGGATTTTGTTGGTGGTCAATATCACCGAATACATTTGAATGAACGATTTTCTTGGTAGATTTTATATTGATTGCTGGTATAGGTAGCTCCTTCAGTCGTTGGACATTGTATATTGCTGGGACAACACTACGATGTTTGCTTATGAATTTTTCGGTTTTTTCGTATTGACCTTGACAAAATATCGATTCAATTTACAATTGAAATAATACATATATAGATCAACATTGTTTTAATTCAAAGTACTTACAGAAAAAACGATGTAATCTACCAATGAAGCAACCATCAAATGATCCAGAACTTATTGAATCTTCAGTAATCATGGCCAAATTGAAATTGGGTTGGAAATCAGCATCTGGGCAACCATTTAAAAATGCAGCATCATTCGTAGTGTAATAGCAAAAGAATGGTTGTTAACGATTGATGCTATTATTAATAAACTTCTCCAAATGATTCTCAATATCAAGTATCCATTGCCCAACATTTTTTTTTAATGCTCGCAAATACACAACAAAAAACATATTGAAATCCAACGAGCCAAATTCTACTTTGTATGTTTATTTTTTGGCAATCAATGTGTATTTTTTTGGCGTCACTGTTTATCGTGCTCGCGCCCAAAATCAAATACGTCGTACGAAATAAAATATATGTTCACACTTGAAACCGCAGTTAGCTTGATACACACTTACACTCTCACAATTCAACTGACGCCAACAAGCAAACAGGCAGAAACATGTAAAATGTTTTTTGTCGGTAGTTTTTATTTAGCGCAATTTTCAGTCAGCAAGAATATCATTTAGTTCGTCAAAATTATCTTTACTAAATTTTTCGACTGATTTTTCTTCTGTAATTGTTATGTTATCCACAATTATTTCTTCAACAACGTTTACAAAATGTTTTTTCATGTGTTTTTCGAGGTTACTAACGATCCAATACTTTTTATGTTCACATACAATTCTTATTTCACAAACTGGACCAGTCATCTCATTCGCCTCTCCTCTTAGCTGCGTGCTCTTTCGTATCTCCTACAAATAGGCGCTCTTTCCGACTATAGAGCAGAGCTGCTATTTGCGTATGTATACATAAAAAATAAATCAATTTCCAATTGATTTTTCTTAGTTATCCGGTAGGAAAAACGCAAAAATAAATTAATTTTTGACTATAGTAAAAAAAATTTCAAGACCTATCAACTAGAGGTGTCTTTTGTCCAGGCTGATCCATGGATTCTCAGGATTTGGCCTGCATTCCAAGGCTTCCTATTTAGAATTTCATATAAAAATATATATAAATTTATCTACACCAATTTTTCATGAAATTCCAAACAGGAAGCCTTGGAATGCAGGCCAAATCCTGGGAATCCATGGATCAGCCTGGATAACTGACACCTCTAGTTGATGGGTCTTGAAATTTTTTTTACTTTAGTCAAAAATTAATTTATTTTTGCGTTTTTCCTACCGGATAACTAAGAAAAATCAATTGGAAATTGATTTATTTTTTATGTATACATACGCAAATAGCAGCTCTGCTCTATAGTCGGAAAGAGCGCCTATTTGTAGGAGATACGAAAGAGCACGCAGCTAAGAGGAGAGGCGAATGAGATGACTGAACTGGACACACAAATTTACATTTCACTTTTTCACCTTCTTTAATGAGATCCAAAATGTATGATTCGTCCAAAACCAAAGCAAACGAATTTTTTTTTGCGAAATTTGCAATCTTATTTACAAGTTTTGATTTCAAATTTCCTTCTTCTTCTTCGCTGATTTCTAATGTGCCGGATTCCTCTGTCTGCTCGTTTTCTTTTTGCGTTTCTTGCTTTTTTTGTTTCTTTCCATTTTGTTCCTTAATTAACGTTGGTATTTTTAAAATTGTAACTTTGTGTCCCGGTTTAAATTTAAATGTTGTATTTTCGTCGGCAAAACAATTATAAATGGTATCTTTCACGATATGCTTATTTTCATTTACATAATTTTCTATTTCCTTGATATTTTCTGAATTTATTGAAAGCAAGGATTCTTCCGAATCAAAGCCGGCTTCTAATAGAAAATCGATCATATATAAATGGACGTGTTTTTTTAATAGTTTCAGTACTGTGTCTGTTAGCTCATTTGCTGATATTGTGACTGAGTCAACTGAGCAGTAATTATACACAATGTGTATTAAACATTCGTGTGTTTGTATTGGTGATATCATGCATTCGCGAATTCATACGATTGCGAGTTCGAATGTTCGCTTGCATTTGTTCGTAAGAAAGAGTGAATGGTTTCAATATTATTATTATTATTTATTGACACCGCCAAATACTGGCTGAATATGGTTGATAAATTATTTACAATTTTTTATAGTTTATAATAACAGATGGGTGTAATAATTTAGTTAATAACAATGGGATAGTGTGCCTTACAATGAAAATCAAGAGCACAAACAATAGCGCCATCTGTTGGTATTACGTATATTTTGTTGAAATTTCCGATACGTTTCTATTCTCTCCACAAGCAGATGACATACGTATTTACAAAATGGCTGACTATTCGTGTTTACAGTGCGATTCATTGTCGTTATATTTTATTATTTATGTGGTTTTAATATATGGATAAATTTGTTTTTTTATTTTTTTTAATTTATTCAAGTAAATAAATTTCAATTATTATCGAATAAAATTTCTTTTTCACTAAAGCTCAAACATTTTATGATGAATGCATTAAATTACATGAAATGAAAATTTTCTGCACAAAATCTAGTATCTCGGTTAAATTTTAGGTGGCGCTTATAGAATTTTTACGGAAAAATTTTTGACATTTTCCATTCCAACGCTATCCCATTGGTTAATAAATTAATTATACAATTTTGTAGATAGGTTAAAGAAACTTTTTGTCAATAGGTATATAATTGTAAGTAGGTTACAATTGCAGATAATATAATAATAATGATTCACAAGTTTTCTTTTGCCATAGTATAAGCAATCACATTCAGAATAAATACATTAGTATGATACAGATTATTATTTAGTAAAACTAGATTAAATTAATGAGATAAAATTTAATTTTTAAATACAGTTTAAAACATTAAAAACTGGGAAATTTTGTCATTATAGATTCAACCATGAACCGAAAATTTTATCTGGTAAATTCACAAGTCTCCGTTTAAATTCATAATGAGGTAGAGTAGGATCAATGTGTAAAGATACCAGGTTGAAGATATGACATGCTATATTAAGTGGTTGATACGCAGAATATTCAGTAGAGCAGCATTTTATTCGTATGAACTCCGGGTTACGTATAGTACGAGTACCAGGATTGAGAAGTAGATTGTTTCTCAGATTTGGTGAAATGTCTTTCCCATTTAGTATTTTAAATGTCACGAATTTTTATAGAAATTATGGAAATGTTTGCATTTCGTGTCAATTTTTACGAATGTGGAGGCATTCGTAACGAGTCAAATCCCCCTCGCGTTCTCATCACCTTTGTTTTCACGGTTCCAATATAACCTTCTGAATTAAGTTTCTCGTTTATTGTATCGAAAAAGACTTGACGAATTTTTGATCTATTGTTTACATTTGAAAAAGCTTGGTAGTTTTTTTTTTTACTTTGAATGGTACACTCACTTCGATTCCAACAACAAAATACATGGTAAGCAAGTCCGTTGCCATATCGGTTACGCTTGATGATAAATTAAGAAAAGAAAAAGAGAGCATAGTATACAGTGCTCTCTTTTTTCTTAAGCAAAAAGCGTTCCTTCAATTTACAATGAAAAAAAAAAATCATGTGGAAAAATTGATTAGATAAATTCAATGCATACTTAAATAGATTTTTGATTTTTATTGAACGGAAATGGAAATTCATTTAATCAATTTTCATTGTGAAGTTTGCTTGTCAAATTTTGAATTTTTTTGAATTGAATTCTAGACTAATGTAAAACAGTGAGATTTGCAGAAAACTAAAAGAAAAAGAGAGAGCACAGTATAGTATCGAAAAAAGACAGCGATCTATTGTTTACATTTTGAAAAGTTTGATAGTTTTTTTCCTTTGAATGCATGAAAACCATGGTACACTCACTTCGATTCCAACAACAAAATATATGGCAAAGAGGCCCGTTGCCATATCAGTTACGCTTGATGATAAGTTAGAAAGAAAGAAAGAAAAAGAAAGAGAGCACAGTATATGTACAGTATGTACTGTGCTCTCTTTTTTTCTTTTAGTCTACTCTATACTTTATATGTATTTGTTTTAATATCACTAACACAACAATCGAAAAAACAAACTGGTAGATATATCACATATGAAACAATACTACTACTTTCAGTTGCATCTGATCGATCATAGCATTCAGATGCGTTTTCCATATGCATCGTATATTTTCTCTTTTTGAAAGAGAGAAGGGAGGGAAAGAGATAGAATCATTCGAATGTATATTAAAACAATAGTACACTCAGAACGATTCCAACAACAAAATATATGACAACGAGGTCCGTTGCCATATTAGTCTCGGTTGATGTAGCCCATATGTATGCTATGTATGCCCCTCCTTCATGTGTGTGTATGTGTAAATATGTGTTCACACATACACACATATATGTATACGTGTACACTAATACTTAAAAACGTGGACAGAATCGGCATAATTACACTACTGAAAATTTACTTCGGTCATTAATTTTCCAATTTCGCTGGCCTGTGTTCTGTTTATCTCCTTCATTTACTTCGGTCATTAATTTTCTAATTTCGCTGGCATATATCTTTTCTCGCTCTTCATTTCTTATTCTCTCCTCGTTAGCTTTGTCCATGAATTTGACTACTTTATCTATCGTATTCGCATAGCTTTCATCTGACCTTCGTACCACTTCTTCAATTGCCTCAAATACTGTATCGATAGATGAGTTCAATAGATCTTTCGCATCTTTAATTTTTTTTAAATTCGATTCGTTATTAAGGCACGACATTGGTAAAAAGAGAAGGAAAAACAATGATTTTCTTTCATTTAGCGAGTACAGTTTGAAATGGTCCCATCGACCTAATTGAAAAATGCAACAAAATGCAATCGATACTCATTCATACGTTGTACATGTCCAAACCATCTTAATCTCGACTTTCTTGCTACCTCATCAACCGAATCCACATTTAAATCCTCACGCACTTTCTCATTTCTAATTCTATTCTCCCATTGGTCCCTACGCGACACTCCCGAAATCATACGCAAAACATTCGTATCAGCCACTTCCAAACCATGAATTAAATTGTGGAGGCACAAATATAAAAAAGTAAAAATCGTTGCTCAAAAGGTGTCAGATAAATTCCGGTTGAGCACATGATGTCCCAGGCCATTCTTACATTGCAATATTTTGTTCGTGCGATGTTACATTAGTTGAAGCTGATGCTTCAGCCATTTTTTCAGAATTTTTAAACACTCTTGAATCACAGGTAAATATTTTATGAACAAAAAATAGTTTAATCAAGAGATCAACATAAATCTTTATATGAACAAAAATGACATTTAATGATCACAGCAAATTGGCGCTATTACATTTATTGACAGCAGCTTTGACATTTGACATGTTAAGCATGCACTCATAAAAATCATAACCTCGATTTATTGACAAGTGTCATTTATGTACAAAACGAATACGTTTATTGCCCGATGTCAATAAATAACTATTGGACATGTGGCAATAAACGGATCAGTTTTAAAGGCACAGTGTCAATTAATCTATATTCAATTGACACTAGTCAATAAATCAAGAGTGTATTTTTTATGAGTGTGGTTCTCATTCAATCATGTTGAAATACAATGCGCCTTTGTAAATCAGAACACAGATTTTATGTTTTAATTAATTTATATCTAATAAAAAAATAAAAACTGTATTTAAGATAAATGAAAAAAAATGTTTTCATTTGATGTATAATATCTGACCAATTTGTTTTTTTTTATGAAAAAATATATGAAAAAATATGTGAAAAAATGCTTTTATCAAAAAATGGAATTCATAATTAAATTTTCCATGCCAAAGAACCCCCACAAACACATTTTAGGCGAAGAAAATAGAAAAATAGAAAAAAAAAATTCATCCCTGTGAAAAATATTTTCAAGTCGATTTTGTGAAAAACTTTTGTATGCTGTTGGGAATTTTCAAGTGTACAATCGTGGTCTACTACTCACTAACTATAAGCCCATATACTATATATATGCGAGATGGCTGTGACCATAAGTGATGTTTCCTTGTCAGTTTAGTTTTTTTTCTAATTCCCGCAAAAAATTTTAACTGTGTAAAAAAACTGCAAAAGAGATAAATGGATGAATAATGTTCAATTCGGTTTGACGGGCCAACAAAAACTGAAATCAATTGCTAGTTGCTATATTGAGTGATATGTGATATCATTGTGTTGGTTTGTTTCAGCATTTCGCTATGCTGACATACTTATATTCATATACATATGTCAGAAGTGAATATAGACGTTGGCCAATTGATGGCGCCACATCACAAACGCTAATTTCGAGAAGAAGTTATTTTTCAAATTTCTACCAAATGATTAATTATCTCAATTTAACAGACATCACAGATTACGAAACATGATAAGGAATACAAAATGGAATTTTTTTTTCCTGTGAATTTTTGAAATAGTGTTGTTTTTGGAAGTTTAATGATTAGAGTGAATTCAAAATGTGCCAATTAACGCAACAAACCTTTTGTGATCATTCAAATAACGCGATTTTAAAAATTTCATGATACAAAAATCGTTCACATATACATAGTATCCCATATAGATGAAAATTTGAATTCACGACTCGAGAGACGAAACATTTTGTTTTCGGTATTCAAGTGATTCAAACGGTTTTTTTACGTTTATTGGCGATATTTAAATTCACTCAAATCATTAAACTATGAAAAAAGACTCGAATTCAAATTTTGGTCAAATAATTGAAGTGTTTTGACAGCTGTCAGTAATGTTGTTTAATTATTTCTTACTGTGAAGAATTTTTATTTTTTTTCAAATAATTTGATTTAATTAATCTTGTTTAAATTAAATAATATATTTTTGGTGAGATAAACATTACATCTTCTACAATTAATTGAAGTTTACCGGGATTTTAAATAATTTTTACATTTTTTATTAAATTTGAAAAAGTTCTTCTGAATTATTGTTGTTGTTTTTACAATATGTCAAATATTCATTGTTGCTCATCCAACAAATGTGATGGAAAAAGATACAAGTCATTGTTTGTAACCTGTACACTATGCAAAAATCGTATTTACATCGAGTGTATGCGAAATAGAGATGAAATAACCAAGGAAATACTGGGTTTTTTGGGTCTGGCTGAATTCACTGATGGATTTTGGAGACTTACTTCTGAAGTTTCAAATCACGAGGAATCAATGAAAAGACTCGAAAATTTTTTCAATATTGAATCTCCATTTGCGGTTACTTGTCATCCTTGTGTTACAAAACATAGATTATGCTCTCATCCTGAAGATAAATTTATGGATTGCAATGATAACAATGAATCTGAAATTGATTTTGAAACTCGTGTCAATACAGTGAATCGTAGAATGAAAAAACCTACTCAAAAAGTATCTGATGATGTTAATGATCACGTCCGAAAACAAATTGATGCTTTATCGGAAAAAATTTTGTTTGTTGAAAAAAGTCTTAGTGATTTATCAAAAACATAAGATGAAGATAGTGTTTTTACACCAAATTTGCAAAATAGATTTAATAAAATTAATTCAAAATCAAAATCATTACAAATACAAAAATCAGATATTTTGAAACCCAATAATGGTGTATATGCTATTCATGTTTCTAGTTTCACTGAAAATTCAAGTTCAAATTTGGATTCCATTGTTGAGCAGTGATGAACGAATTAGCTGGCTAATTGACTTTGGTGGTGTAGACCAGCTAATAAATGTATACACCATCAAATTATTGAACGCACTCATTTTATATTGCCATTCTCATCTGACATTTGACATTTGTGTGAGTTTTGTTTATCAAATTGATTCCGTACGAAAGTAAGTGAAATTACATTTTAAAATTGTATCAAGTTTTAATACGCTACCAAAAAATTGAATTTATTTTGAAAATGTTTTTTTTTTTGCAGTTCTATCGTACGTTGACTCGGAACAAACGTAAGTAACATTACAAAACAACAATTTTGATTGAATTTTCTTTTTTGCTTGGTGAAACAAATGTGGGATCAGACAAACAAATTCATTTATGAACGTCAATCGAATGCCATCATTTAAAATACAACATTCATTTTGTGTTTTTTTTTTTCAGCAAACAAACTACAACTGGATTTGGCCAACATCACATGTACGTAGTAAAATTGCATTGAATATGTCTTGAATTTGCATAGAATTTGTTTGACATTGAAATAATTTTGAAAATGTTTTTTTTTTTTGCAGTTCTATCGTACGTTGACTCGGAACAAACGTAAGTATCATTACAAAACAACAACTTTGATTGCACTTTTTTTTGCATAGGATGCAACTGAACATTTTTTTAAAAAAATTTATTAATGTCATAGGTATCGTACGTATAATATTTTTTTTCAATTTTTTCAGGAATTCTAATTAAAAATGGATAGTTTATGCTATAATTGCTACAAACCCGGCCATTTAAGTATCAAATGCCCAGAACCAGCCAAATGGACACGCTGCTATTTATGCAAACGCACTTGCCAAAATTCGGATGATCATTATTGGGCATGCTCGAATAAAAATTTCATATCGCAATCAATTGAAAATCCAAATGCAGCAATTCGAACTGCACAATTGGTTGCTGATATTAAAATTTCAACTAAAGCAAAATGTTATTTAATGAATGTTACAACACACTGGTACCCCAGTGAAAATAATCGATGCGTGGTGAAATTTCTTGATGCAGCAAATAACGTACGTTTATCGATCCGCTTTGTCAACAATTTGTTCGTTATTAATAAAAAGATTCTCGTACGTGAAAATGGAACTGTCGTACATCGACCGCAAGATGAAACTCCAACAAAGCACATTCTTGATCCAGATGTCATTTTCAAGGTTGACATATACAAATTTAACATTACTATTTTTGCGTTCAGTATGTCGTTCACATTTGGAATCAATAACGGACAAGTCACATATTTGCCACCAAGTTGGATCGGAATTGATTGCTCCATTTGCTACGAAAGCATGGTTGGATCAGATGTGAAAATAACGCCGTGCGGTCATCTTTTCTGTACATGTTGTGTTTACCAAGCATTGGTTCAAAAAAACGAATGTCCATTGTGTCGACGTCAGGTCGATATACCAGATTTACGGGATATTTTTTTATACAATTAAATTTTCGTACGTCTTGAAAAATTGGGCACATTTTCAGCTCATTCACGTACGTTCACAATAAGATAAAATGAATTTTGTTTTTTGATATATATACATTGAATTACTGACTTTTTGAATAAATGAATCAATAAAACTTCAAAATAAAAACTTACATGTTTTGTTGCTTTTATTTAAAATTTTATTTTTACTTCAAACATAGCTGAATCATGACTTTTTGGTATCTAAGGAAATTTTGTTTACATTTTTCAAGTTGCTTTTATAAATTATTCATTAAACGTACGTAATATGTACATTCTTCTATGTTTTCTATGTTTTCTACATTTTCAGACCAATTTTTAATGTATAAAATGACCGTTTTCCATTCACTTATTCAGTGTAAATTTTGTTGTATTGCTTTGATTGGTTTTGGAAATTCATTTTCATTGGCTTCCAAGATTTCCACATCATCATCATCATTATCATCAAAACTTTCGTCCAAGATTTCCTGAATACGATCGATGTCATCATCATTGAGTCCAAAATGATTGTTTTGATTGCCAATGTTTCGTTCATTTAATGCATTTGGATACCGAATTCTGAAATATTTCATTGCATTATCGTACGAATCTGTCAAAAAAGAGTCCTTGTTTGTTATTTCGAACGTTTAAATTTTATATATGAACAATTTACCAAAACATTTCAAAATTGATGCTTTGTACAATGCGGGCTGTTCATTTTCAATTGTATCAAAAATATTCAAAGTAAAATCTGGCTCTTCATTGATATCTCGAGAAATATAAACCAAATGCACGTTTTTTTTGTAGATAATGATACCATTGTTGAGCAATGTTGGTAAATCCAAATCTTTGATCCATTTCATCGGAATAATTCTCTTTTGTGCAGATGATTTTATTGATATTAAGAAAAACATCGTACGTTCAAAATCACTGTTAATTCAGTTGAGATAAAATTATTGCCGCCTTTTATCGGAAACCAAACAGCATAAACTGTCAACGTCGAACAAACATAAAAGACTGTCAATTTTCAAGTTTGAATCCGTTTGAATCGGTTTGACTTGAAATTTGAATTGCACATTCGATTATGACATTTGTGTGTAAACAACAGAACGTTCTAGCGCTTAAATTACATTATTGCAACATACTAATTTTTGAACAGTAAATCGTACAGAAATAAATCAAATTTTACAACTTTTGATAATGAATATTTTTGAAGACGGTGTTATTACCAATAATATTAAAACATTTATTGAGTGTTTCGAACCAATAAACACAGCCAAGGGAAATGTGAATTACTTATGTTGTGTAAATAATTGTTTTCGTACGTACACAGAAAAGTCATCAGCTATTCGTCATCTTCGAAAACACCACAAAGAGGCCTATGAAACTATCCGACGTGAAAAGTTAGAAGACTATGAGCAAAAAAACAAACCACAACACTCTTTTCAAATTCGTGTGAAAGTAAATCCAGAGGATATCCTGGATGCATGTGCTGATTTAATTACTGTGCACGGTCTGCCAATATCTATTGTGGAATATCCAGCATTTAAAAAATTATTGAATCCATACATTATAGCTTTGGGCATGAGAGGCGTTGAATTAGTGATCAATAAACAGATCATCAAAAAACATATCAAAAGTCGTACGAATGAAATCAAGAAAATTATTAAGAATGAAACAAAGAACAAAATGGTATCGTTAATGATTGATATTGCAACACGATATAATCGATCGGTACTTGGTGTAAGCATTTCATACATGCATGACGGTAAAATTTGCCTACGTACGATAGGTTTACATGTGTTGAAGGCTTCACATACAGCTGCGTATGTAAGAAATGTACTTAAAATGATCCTCTTGGACTATGATATTCGTTTGGCGCAAATTGTTTCCATTACTTCTGATAATGGGAAAAATATGATAAAAGCCATTACACTTCTTGACGCTATTTATCAAACTGAAAAAAACACTGTGAATCAGACACAAACAAAAAGTTCTCAAAAATCAATGGATGACGAAGAAAATGAATATTATATCGATTCAGATGTTTTTGACGATGACTATTACAATGATTTATTAGCAGAAGTCCGATCAGAATTCGAATCTATATGTTCGTTTGATTTAATACAAGGGATTTCCTGTGGCGCACATTGTATTCACCTCATAGTATCAAAAGCGATAAGCAATTCAACAGAAACCACAAGTCTTATATGCAAATGCCGTACGTTAGTAAAAAAACTTAGAACTCCAACTTTTCGTTCGCAATTACAGTCAGCTAATCTCAATATGGCAATACTTGATGTTGAAACCAGATGGAATTCGATTTATTCTATGGTAAAATCATATCATTTTTATTTTTTCGTATTAACAAAATGCTTAAATTATTTCAGCTCGAACGTTTAATGAATCTGAGGACCTTTATTGATGCAAATTCTCATAAAAAATCGTACGAAACATTTGAGGAAACGGAATGGAATCATATTGAAAATATTATGAAA
Source organism: Resseliella maxima (assembly GCA_029041755.1). Taxonomy (NCBI): domain Eukaryota; kingdom Metazoa; phylum Arthropoda; class Insecta; order Diptera; family Cecidomyiidae; genus Resseliella; species Resseliella maxima. Next base: position 788,848 of record JAQOWM010000563.1, read on the forward strand.
ATTCTTGGTCCATTCAACAAGTACAGCAAGAAATTACAATCTGAAACGGTCACATTGTCAGATTTTTTTGGATATTGGACGCTGCTTCGTATAAAAGTATCAAAGACAGATGATGAACTTTCGAATAAATTATTAATTGAAATGAACAAGTTTCATGAAATGCTCATCGAAAATCCTACAGTTATAGGGGCAGTCTACCTTGATCCAAGATATCAAAGAGGTCTTGGCGCAAGAAAAAGTTTGGCTGTGGCGTATCTTGCTGATTTGTATGGTCATAAAATTGAAGGCAATGATCAATCGTTAATTACAATGGAAAGAAATAGTGAGAGCACAAATCAAGAGGACGGGTCGTACGAAGAGTTGGATGAATATTTAAATGCCTATGAATCAGCTTACAACGAAACTTGTGTCAATGGTTCGACAACACAGAATGAAAAGAAAAGAATAACTGAAATTCTACATGACTTTAATAACAAAGAGCTCCCTCTTACAGCATCTGTGATAGACTATTGGGAAAAAAATATGCATACCCAACAGGAATTATATAAGCTATCTTCGATAATGATGGCAATCCCGCCAACGCAAACAACGGTCGAACGTGTTTTTTCGGCACTAGCACTTGTGCTTACATCTCATCGTACGAAATTAGGAGACAACTCTTTGGAAAATATTCTACTCGTCCGTTTGAACCACGATTTACTTGTCAAGGCCAAAAGGAATATCGAAGAAGAATTCAATATCGAATTTGTAGACACAAATTTTGAAGAAAATGATCATATCGAGTAAAAGTTTCGTCCGTTTCCAATGTTGCAATATTTTGATGAAAGAATATCTAATCTATAAAATTACGACGAAAAGACTATTTGCTTATTTTTTTCCAAAGAAAAATCAAAGTTTTTTATTACGACACTTTTGCACAAAATACTTTTGTTAAAACATTTATTATTTAATGACAAACTTCCATGTACGAAAAACAAACGTACGAAAACGAAATTTTAAATTGAATCAAATCTTTACGTACGAATTTATTATAATGGAAATCAGATTAGTTGAAGTAACATGTTATTTTTATTTTGTCGTTATTTATGAAAGAGATCAGGGAAATCTTTGTTAAGTTCATTTCTTCTTATTTGATTTATCTGCGATTTTTTCCTTGCATCGTTGAATATAGTCCGCAAATCGCATCAATCTGTGTACGTTCGTACCAACACGTTTTGTAAAAGAATCTATATACGAAAAATAAAATAAAATGATATAACATTAAAAGAAAATCATTTAATTTCATAGATGAAGTGAATATATGTAGTCATTTTGAAAAAAAATGTATTGTATTTTCTATTACCTTTGACAAACTTCATTTTCTTCTTGTCGAATAGGTTACTCATAATTTCTTTTTCAGAAAAAAGTGAAGATAATAACAAATGAACAAATTTGCAGTCGTACAAAATTGAAGCAAACGTTGATGAGCCTTGCCATTCAATCAGTAGCCGAGCGATGCCCATTTTTAATTCTACGTTGTACTCGTCGAAGTATAATTTCATGTTATTCTATAATTCAATTAATGCAATAAGTTGATTGTTTATAGCTTATAAAATAGAATGAAATTAACGTACGTAAGTAAAGCCATCAGGAAAAACGGATGATGCAAGATGCAACAAACTTGACGCTTCTTCGTTTTGACCTTTGTTCGATTTATCTTTTCCTTTGCCTCTAAGTAAATCGTAGAGGTTTGGATCTAACCGTGCGAAGTGTGTTGGAATTTTTCCTGAATTAGTATAAAGCGCTGTTGCTCCTTCATTCTTCATATGAAACAAATCAAATGATTCGGCATTTGATGTGTTTTGAGTTATATCGTTCAGCTCCGATATTTTGACTAAACCAATTGCACCATTAATTTCATTTGATGTACTTTGGTTCAAATTGTCGCTATTTTCATCAGAGTTCAAATAGCTATTTGTTGTGTTCACTGTGTTTTGACCAAAATTGCCATTCATATCGTACGCGCTTTCAAATAGTTCAGGTTCGATTTTCGAAGTAAATGGCTTGTGCAAAAAATCGGTCTCACTGTATATCAATTCACAGCCACCATCATCATTGTTTTCGTCACCAACTTTGTTTCGATTTGTATCTTTTTGCTCCGATATTTCTACTAAACCAATTGCACCATTAATTTCATTTGATGTACTTTGGTTCAAATTGTCATTATTTTTGTCTGTTTCTTGCTCTAACATTTCATCACGATTTAAAAAATCCACTGTGTTTTGATCAAAGCAGCTATTATTTTCGTACGCATGTTCAAATATTTCAGAATTGTTACGTACGTCTTCGTCAGAACTTTCATCGTCGTACTCAAACTCTAAGATTTCTTGAATTTGATCTATTTCTTCTTCCGTTAAATCAAAAAACAAGTCATTCATGTTTTGCATTTTTGCAAATATTTCAATTTGAATTGCTTGTTTATTTTCATCCACTGCTTCATGATCACGATTTATAACAGCTGATTTGAGGCATTTCTGGGCTGCAGCTAATTGTTTCTTTTCGTTATAATCCGCTTGTCGTACTTGGCGCGCATTTTTGCAGTAGGCTTTTGCGTTTTCCTTTGTATCTGTAGATATATTTGAGGTTATGTTTACTACTTTCACGGTTTAATTAAGAATTAACACATTAAAATTCTTACCAAAAAATTTTCGAAAATAGCCAATGTAACAACTATCTGAATCTAAATTCTCGTAATAATCCTTGAGTTTCAATGCAAAATTTGCTTGTTTTCGTTCGTCGGATGAGTAGAATATTTTATACGGAACACTTCGACTAATGCCATTGTTTGCAATTTCGTGTATTGTAATTTCATCAATCCAATTGACTGGTACGACAATATTTTTCAAAGAATGTTTTAATGTAACCACTGCATACATTTTAATTTACGTACGATATTAATGCGATAATTTCAAGTTGAATAATAATTTATTTACGTACGTTTAAAAAAAAATCACGTTGTTGAAATTTGTAACACCAGTTGTTTCAAATAAACCAACCAAACCATAAAAAACTTAGAGAGAAATATGACAAGTTCACAAATTGACAAGTGTGTTGGTAGTTTCAAATATATTCATCAGTTGAGAGAGTTCTTTGTTTTTCAAATATTTTATGTTTAGTTAGTCATCGAGTTATTACTTTTGCAAAACCATAATATTTAAAATTATCCAAAATTTTAAAAATGTAATGAACATTAAAAAAATTAATATTCATCTGTTTTTTTTTTTAATTTGTTTGTAATGAATCGCAATATTCGAATAAAACATATTATGCGTTAAACGTACTCATTTCACATATACGTGAAAAGAACATTATCACACAGACAGCTGGCTAATGACTGGCTTACACCAATTGTTGGTGTAAGCCGAAGCTAAGACAATGCTGGCTAACGAAAAATCATCACTGTTGTTGAGTGTATAAACAAAAATACTGACATTCATCCTGATTCATTTATTTTCGAATCATTGAGCAGACGCAGATATAGAGGAAAAAAAAAGAAGTATTCATCTTTCAAAGTTTCTACATTCAAAAAGGAAATATTTGAGAAATTTCTTGATGATTCTATGTGGCTTCCTGATTATGTTGTGAAGCCTTTTGTTATTAAGGTTGATGAAAATCAGGCAAAACCAAACAATAATGTTTCTTCGGCTGTTAATGTTAAATTCAATGATCACAATATTACAAATAAACACAAAGATGTTGGCAAAAAAAATAATAAGACCAATAATAATAATAACAATAACAACAATAACAACATTAACAACAAACACAAAAACAAACATAAAAGCAATAGCAATATTAATAAGAATGATTGTAATTCTCAAAATGCATTTGGTCAAAATCAGAATTCCCAAAGGAGGTTTAATTATAGAAATCGGAACTCTAATAGTTATCAGTTGGGGATAAATAATTATAGACAAAATGAACATTGGCAACAACAATCTCGTCAGATTCATAATCAACATCGAGAAGGCCAGGGGAATCAACAAACATTTAATCAAAATCAGCGGCAACTTGATTGGAATCGTCTTCCTTTTTGGAATCAAATGTATCCAGTGCCCTTCATGAGTCCTGCGCAATATCAACAATATATGAATCCGGCACAGTTTCAGCAAAATTTAGTTAATACCCTATCAAATGTACCAGCCAATTTTCCGTTATTGAAAGATAACAGCAATGATGTTGGTATGATTGGCCACTTATACTCATGCAATATTGCATTGCATGTCAAAATATTCCATGTATAAACGTAGATGAGAATATCATTCTTGAAAAAGTTATGGAATTACCCAGTAATTTAGTGTCTGGTCCTGATGGATTGTCTAATTTGTTTATTAAAAAGTGTATTGGTACTTTAATTAAACCAATCACAATGTTATTAGTAAAATCGCTAAAAATTTCCCATATTCCTCTTTTATGGAAGTCTTCTTATGTTAAGCCAATTTATAAGAATGGTTCAAGGAATGATATAGAAAATTATAGAGGTGTTGCCTTGCAGAATGTGATTCCTAAACTATTAGATTCTATAATTGCAAATCATCTTAATTTTCATTTGAAAACATTAATTGATAAAAGTCAACATGGTTTTGTGAAGGGTAGATCGACTATAACTAATTTAGTTGAATTCACTTCTCAAACTTTGAGTGAATTAAAGCCTCATAATCAAACAGATGCAATCTACATTGATGTTGCCAAAGCATTTGATTCTGTGAATGTTGATCTTTTGATGTACAAGTTGAACATTATGGGTTTGAATCCACAACTTCTGAATTGGATTAAATCCTATATGAATGATAGAAATCAAATTGTTAAAATAAATGATTATTTATCACATCCGATCAGTGTTCCTTCTGGCACTGGTCAGGGATACCCTATTGCAGCAACCTTGTTTATTTTGTTTGTTGCTGATCTCCCCTACTTTTGTGGTGATTCGTCTTTACTCTCTTTTGCTGATGATGTAAGACTTTCTCATAATATTAATTCAATTAATGATTGTTTTATTCTTCAAGATAATTTGAACAATGTGGTAGATTTTTTCAACAGGAATCATTTGGAATTGAATATTAAGAAAACTAAAATGATGAGGTTCCATCGCTTTGGAGGTGTTATCGATCACAAATACTATATTAATGGTTCAATTATTGAAAGAGTTGAACAAATTAAGGATCTTGGTGTGATTTTGGACGAGAAACTTAATTTCAAGGCTCATATTGAGTTCATAATTGCAAAAGCTAAATCAAGACTTGCTTGGATTAGGCGTTTTGCGAGAGAATTCAATGACCCTTATACTATTAAAAAATTATATTTTAGTTTTGCAATGTCTCACAAAGTAAATTTGCATATGCTATAATTATGTACCAATTATATACTATGCGTACCTACATTCAAATATTTTTGTACCTCAATTTTAATATTTTTTTTTCAAATATCAAATTTTTCCAAAACGAATTTTTTTATTTTTATGAAAAAACGAAAAACTAAATATGTCATAATTTTGTACCAATTTTTTACCTAATCAATTCCGTATCTAAAAAATTTTTTTCCGAATATTTGATTCTTTTTTTTGAAAATTTTATTTTTACAGAGAAAAATTTTTTTCTTGTCTTTTTTTGTGAAAAATCAAAAGTTGAGAATGCCATAATTTTGTACCAATTTTGTACCTAACCAAACCGCATTCAAAAAACATTTTTATGAATATTTGATTCTTTTTTTCGAAATTTTTTTTATTTTACAAGAGAAATTTTTTGTTTTTGTTTTTTGTGAAAAGTCAAAATCTGAGAATGTCATACTATTTTGTACCAATTTTGTACCTAACCAACCCGCATTCAAAAAGAAGAATTCTCATTTTTTGACTCATTCACATAACAACATTTCGTTTACACTTTAAAAATGCGCTGTCATTTACTGTAATACTTACATTGTGATGATTATAAGAAATAAGAACAATGTTCGAACATGAAATTCAATAAGTAATTCAAAAGAAAAAAGAACAATTGTCGCACATAAAATTCAATTTTTTTATTATTGAATTTTAAATTATTCATTGTAAAACATTTTCGTTTAAAGTGTAAACTAAGCATTCCAGATCGCCCGGATAAATCCGGGTTTGCCCGGATTTTTTTGGTAGAACCTGGCCAAAAATTCGCTCGGTTGGATGCCCGGATATCATTGAAAAAACCCGGATTTCGCCCGGATTTTTCAAAAATTGTTTTAAAAAAATTAAGTTAAGTTTCAATAATTCTTTTTTTGTTTGCACAAATGTTAATTTTTCCTACAATTTGGATTATGAATTGAAATAAAAAAATTTAAATTGGTTTGAAAATTTTATATTTATTTTTTTACTGCATTTATTTTAATGTTCAACACTTCGATCTACAACCAAAATATCCATCAAAAGAATGACATGACATAAGTGACATATCAATATCAATATTGATGTATTGATCTTATAACAATCAAATCATTTTGTCCTTTTGTTTAAAAAACATTTTCCGATTCGCAAGAAATTCAATAACATGCACAAAAATGATCGACTTCAAAAAAGAATACCAATTAGTTTACATATTGTCATCATTTTGTTCAGACCGTTCAAAGATAAAAATCAATTAAAAATGCCTGGTCCAAAGAGTGGTGCATGTAAATGGAATAGTGAGTACAGTAAATCATATCCAGGATTTACTAGTGTGAAAAATGGAAAATCAGATCATTGTCATTGCAATAATTGCGGTAAAGATCTTTCGATTCGCCACAAAGGGCGCGCAGACATTGAAAAACATATAAAAACGAAAGAACATGTAGCAAATTGCAAGAAAGTGTCCGGAACGCAAACTTTGAATCAATTAAACAACGGTATGTAGTATGTTATTTAATTTTTTTTCTATGTTCAGCCTCAGTTTTCGCATTATTTGGAGGATCATATTTTTTATTATTTATTTTAGTAAACACAAAAGCCAAAAAGATGAGCCTATTGCATCGACTTCTATGGAGACTAATTAAAAATTGAAATTGATTCAGTTAGATTTGGGCATTGCATATTGCAATAAATAAATAAAAACTCTACAAATAAAATAATGTAGATTTCCTTGGAAAAAGTAAAATGTTTTTTAAACGATTTAACCCAGTTTCTGTCACTTCTTTTGATTTTTATCTGATTCCTTTTGACTGAAAAAAAAAATTGAATTTCGCCCGGATTTTCTTTTGATTCAAAATTTCGAGGCTCATCGCCCGGATTTCGCCCGGTTTTTTTGAAAATTCGCCCAGATTCTATAAACTATTGTTTATTCATAAAATTAACCTAATCAATTGCAAAACACAAAAAAGTCTCATTAAATTGTTTGTAATAGAAGCACATTGTTTTTTTTATAAATGTGAATAATTTTTTTTTAAAAAAGTTTGAGTTGGCAAAAAAAATAAATTCAAAATGAAACAAAATGCGTGGTTTATTGATGTGATGAACTTGATGTTTATTGGAGCACCGCTCACCAATTCCGTATTGATATTTGGTTGTTGCTAAAATACCTTATATTCAACTCATTAATTGACATACTAACAATTTTTTTTCTTCTTTTTCTTTCTCTGGTTTGAATAAATGTTGGAACGTGAAACCGATTTATTGAACAACTTATCGATGCATTCAAATCGAGTGGATGTACTATATCTCGACTTCAGTAAGGCATTCGACAGAGTTAACCATGACATTCTTCTTCGAAAATTGACAGCGTTTCCGATTCCTGCAAATATCATTGGGTGGATAAAATCATATT